>CM076683.1:102386539-102839039 GCA_038501925.1 Xenopus petersii | reverse complement strand
GTGTCCCAGTGCCACTGGTAGCCATGCACGCCCAAGCCATCACACTGCCTCCGCCATGTTTTACAGATCATGAGCTGTTCCTCGCATTCTCCATACTTATTTCTTGCCATCATTCTGGTTGATCTTAGTTTCATCTGTCCGAAGAATGTTTTTCCAGAACTGTGCTGGCTTTTTTAGATGGTCTTTCCTGGCAAATTGGTCATTTTAGTTGATGGTAAATTCGTACCATTGTTCTGAGAAGATCATGGTCTCACGGTCAGGATCTGATCTTTTAAAAATCTCAACATCTATGGCCAGCTTAAAGCTGAATTTACCATCAACTAAAAAGACCAATTTGCCAGGAAAACAAAGGGGAGCTGCCTGCTTGGTCCTGCAAACATAGATAGATTGCACTGGGACCGACAAAGATTTTTTGACCTGGCCGATCAATTTCCTGACAGATGTACGATCGTTCGAATCCCACTAACCGCACGATAATTTCGAAGGATTGGTCGTTCGGCAAGAAGAATCGTCGCATCTAAGCTGGCCATAGACGTAAAGATCTGATCGTACGAATCGAGGATTCGTACGATTTTCGGACCGTGTGTGGAGAGTCCCAACATTTTTCGTCCGGCGGAGATCGGTCGTTTGGTTGATCGGACAGGTTAGAAAATTTCTGTCGGCTGCCGATAATATCTCTGCGTGTATTGCCGATCGTACGATTTTCAGTGGGAGACTGTCACTAGCTTTGGTTGGACATAGATATCGTATGATTGCTGTCAGGGGCAGAACATTGCTGATCTGTTCTTTAACTAATCTGACTGGTAAGACTTTGATCTGAATGGTTAGTGGCGGGTCGGGAGATGGGAAAGTCCGATCGTACGATGATTCGTACGATCGGATCTTTGCATCTATGGCCAGCTTGAGACTAGTGAAGTGGGTCACACTGTTGTGTATTGATATCATGCTTGCAAAGGAGATGATTTGTCATGAGCGAATCAGGTTACAGACAAGTGGAAATCTAGTTCTGCTCAGAACATTGTGTGAGAAAACTTTACACCCTGTTGTGCTGAAGTGTTAAAAGGGGTAGATAACCCTTCCTACCCAAGCATTATAGAACTGGGCCAGGCAGTGAACAAGTAGGAAAATAGGTAATAGTGGAATTTCTCTAAATCCTTGGAAAATTCTTCATTTGTATACATTCCATATGTGCATTGTATTACATTGACTGTGAGATGGAAAGTGACGTAATGAAGGCGAACAGTCCCCTTGAGAAGAAACAATAACAACTGGGGCCCCCAACATCACTTTCCTAGTTTGTTTGTCCTTTGCTTAGTTCCATAGGTTAAGGTTGGGAGCTCACCAACAAGGAATTGTTTCACACAAACACAGCTGTAGCAGTGTATTTCTGTGTGCAAAGCACAATTCAGCAGAGAAATCTGTGTGTGGCCCTTTAGATATAAAGTTTATGACTTTATCTTTTTAATTGTGTGACATAATGGAATAGTTAGGAGAATGGAATCAGAAAATTATAATTTGTATGACACAGCTTGTTTGTAAATTTAAAGCTTTATAAAGGCACTTAGGATGAAGCAAAGTGGACTATGGTCCTATATTGTCACAGAAGGTGATTGGCAAAAGTGACCTAGAGCTGCTATTGAGACAACTTACTATGCCTCCACTGAACTGGAAATCAATTATCTGTCTAGTCTACAGCCTGCTGAAAAAATATGTGCCATGTTATTTGTAACATCAATATTGTGGTTCTGTTTAGTCTGTTTTTTAAAATGTGAAGTAACAACCTAATAAAACATATCTAAACCCAGTCTAGTTTTGGTACCAGTATGGATAACCTATTACAGAGCATTCTATTATTATTATTATTATACAGGAGCCATTAGCCAATGATAAAGAATGGTTTTTAGAACAATACACAAAGGCAAGTGACATTGCTGGTATTTGGTGTATTTTGGCAGCTGCACTTTTGCACAATTTCATAGAGAAAGTAGGCAACAGCCCTCTTCCAGTGCTTTATACTAAACTAGACATTAAGCCCGTTAAATTAACGGGCGCTAGAACATATGTCGTCACATACCTCCCAACATTTCAGAATGGGTAACATTAGTAGGCAGGGCCCCCTTTGTAGCACTGGTGGCCAGGGGGTTAATGCTGGTGCCCAGGGGGTGTAAACATTGGTGGCCGGGGGGTGTTAACATTGGTGGCCAGGGGGTGTTAACATTGGTGGCCAGGGGGGTGTTAACATTGGTGGCCAGGGGGGGTTAACATTGGTGGCCAGGGGGGGTTAACATTGGTGGCCAGGGGGGTTAACATTGGTGGCCAGGGGAGTGTTAACATTGGTGGCCAGGGGGGGTTAACATTGGTGGCCAGGGGGGGTTAACATTGGTGGCCAGGGGGGGTTAACATTGGTGGCCAGGGGGGTTAACAGTGGTGGCCAGGGGGGGTTAACAGTGGTGGCCAGGGGGGTGTTAACAGTGGTGGCCAGGGGGGTGTTAACATTGGTGGCCAGGGGGGGTTAACATTGGTGGCCAGGGGGGGTTAACATTGGTGGCCAGTGGGGGTTAACATTGGTGGCCAGTGGGACTTACCTGTCAAGTTTGCCGGGGCCCTTTCACGCAGTTTCTCCTTAGTGACGTCTTCTTCTTCTCCTTTGGCGGCGTTGGATCCTCTCTTCAAACGGCGGTGGATCCTCTCTTCAGACGCCGGCGGTGGATCCTCTCTTCAGACGCCGGCGGTGGATCCTCTCTTCAGACGCCGGCGGTGGATCCTCTCTTCAGACGCCGGCGGTGGATCCTCTCTTCAGACGCCGGCGGTGGATCCTCTCTTCAGACGCCGGCGGTGGATCCTCTCTTCAGACGCCGGCGGTGGATCCTCTCTTCAGACGCCGGCGGTGGATCCTCTCTTCAGACGCCGGCGGTGGATCCTCTCTTCAGACGCCGGCGGTGGATCCTCTCTTCAGACGCCGGCGGTGGATCCTCTCTTCAGACGCCGGCGGTGGATCCTCTCTTCAGACGCCGGCGGTGGATCCTCTCTTCAGACGCCGGCGGTGGATCCTCTCTTCAGACGCCGGAGGTGGATATACTCTTCAGACGCCGGCGGTGGATCCTCTCTTCAGACGCCGGAGGTGGATATACTCTTCAGACGCCGGAGGTGGATATACTCTTCAGACGCCGGCGGTGGATCCTCTCTTCAGACGCCGGCGGTGGATCCTCTCTTCAGACGCCGGCGGTGGATCCTCTCTTCAGACGCCGGCGGTGGATCCTCTCTTCAGACGCCGGCGGTGGATCCTCTCTTCAGACGCCGGCGGTGGATCCTCTCTTCAGACGCCGGCGGTGGATCCTCTCTTCAGACGCCGGCGGTGGATCCTCTCTTCAGACGCCGGCGGTGGATCCTCTCTTCAGACGCCGGCGGTGGATCCTCTCTTCAGACGCCGGCGGTGGATCCTCTCTTCAGACGCCGGCGGTGGATCCTCTCTTCAGACGCCGGCGGTGGATCCTCTCTTCAGACGCCGGCGGTGGATCCTCTCTTCAGACGCCGGCGGTGGATCCTCTCTTCAGACGCCGGCGGTGGATCCTCTTCAGGTGGCAGGCAGCAGATCCTCTCTTCGGACAGGTAATTACAGCAGCTAACGGTCCGTGGGGCACATGCGCAGTTCCAGCAGCTATTCCTCTGTTACATGGTGCCGAAAAATCGTGAGCGTTCGCTGCACTTCGCCAGGCGAATTTACGCTCTGGTCGGCGTCTGTCTACTTCGATAGTGCAAATTCGCCAGAGACGCTAGCGTAAATTCACCAGAGACGGTCCATGGGGCACATGCGCAGTAGCGCAATTCCACGGACACAGGGACTGGACGCAGCAGAGACACTTGAATTTTATTATATAGGATAGTGTCTGGAAATGTGGGGTTTTGTAACACCCAACAATACAAGGAACAAATTGACAACTCCAAGAGAGTGTCAATATTCCTAAATTCCAGGTTACAGTGACACAGTTTAATATCACATATAATTAAAGAAAACTCAATTATGAATAGACTGTTTGCAGTGAACATTTGAAGCAAATCTTAAAGAATGTTTATGGGGAAAAATGTTTACGATGATTTAAGTGAATTGTAATATCCCCAAAAGCACAGTTAAAGGACCTATTTCATGCCTAATAAAAGAAAACACTATTATAAGCAACTTTACAATATTCATTTATTAAAAATTGCAAGTGCTTTAACGTTTATTTGTAATGTTATTTCTACTGAAAGCAGCATTTGCTTAACTCCTGTTTGTTACTTTTTAAACAATGTTGCAAAAGGCAGTTTCCTCCAGCAAGACAGGTCTGTTAATATGTTGGTTTATGTTACATTGTTTCAAAAGCCAGAGCCACCAGGGCAGAGAAAAGAAAGGGACAAACACTAATTTCAAAGCAATACTGATACCAATAACTTAAAAACCATAGAAAATGTGCAATGAATGTATATTGCAAAGCTGCTTAGAATTATGGTTTTCTTTTATTAGGCAGTTAATTATTTTTTGGTTTGACGTCCTTTAAGTTCATTAAAGTGGAATGCAGTACATCTGTGAGTAAGTCCAACTGCCACCTCCCAAACTTTGCTATAAATTTTTCCCCCCCACTGGTAAAAAAAATGTGTTTGATCTGTCATAGCATAAAGCTGGCCATAGATGCAAAGATCGTTTGAATCCTCGAAACGATCTGATCTTTGAATGACATCAACAGCAACTCTGGCTCTTTCATGGAAGAGAAAAACTGTTTATATATATTATATAGTGAATAAAGTCCCCCCCTGTTGTAAATTATAAGGATATTATAAGTTACCGAGGAGTTTCATGACCATATAAAAACACGTGGCCGAAGGCAGAGTGTTTTTATACAGGTCATGGAACTCCGAGGTAACTTATAATATCCTCATATTTTGCAACTGGGGGTACTTTATTTCTTATAATACACAAGTTTCAGTGAGTCAGTGACAGAAATGACATCAGAACTCACCGTTTATAACTGATGACATCAGAAATCACCGTTTATAAGGATATAATTTACAGGATATTGATGGCTTTTGTGTATTATAACAATATCCAGGGCCCTTCACTTTATGGAGAGGTGGAAGGTTTGTTGGAATGAAAAAAGACTTTCCTGTACAAGATTTAGAGGCATTATATATTATTCATATTTATATAATCAAAAAATACACACACACACACACATGCCCATTAGAATGCACACACGTTTTATTATATTATGCATTTTTGGGAATTAAAAGAACTTACAAATTAGGCTAACTTCAATTTGAGGTTAAAAGTATCTCCTTATTCAATTCCAGAATTCCTCATAGAGTTCAGTGGTGTTTTCAAGTGACTGTGAAGTTATTTTTTTATTGTTCTGAATCTGACCCATTGTCTGTCCTGTTTATGATGATTGTTGATTTGTATCCAGTTTTTTTAATTTTTTTACAGATTTTTGCTGAAGGATTAGAAACACTAAGCACCATCATTAGCTTTGTTTCATTGTTCAGTGTCTCACATAAGCTTTTAATAAACAACTCTAGAGAATTTTTTTTTTTTAAACTTTGTTGGTTACTAAAACCCTTATGGCCTTAAGACCATTATAAGTGAATAAAAGGTCCCCTCACTTATAAGATGCTTGATAGGGATTTACATCTTATACCTTCAGTTTAATTCAGTTGGTCCGCTCAAAAATTCCTTCCCCGTAATTGATTTGTTGCAGCTATAAGCACAGCAATAGTAGAATGCAGCTACTTAACATTCCAGCATCCTGGCGTGACTGATGATAAGAAAAGCCTTAAATAAAATAGTTACACTTGCTTCTGTACAGAACAGGATGTTTCAGCTTTCCTAATGACAAGGAAGCCCAAGCACATAATCATTAGTTCCTATTCTACCATCCTCTATTTTCTTTTCTCTAAATACTTCCAGCTCTGCACATTAGCCCATTGATTTTTAAATAGACCCGTCCGTTCCCCACCTGAGATCATACTGTATGTTACAAGATGCATGAAGTTGTAGTTCAACCCCAGAACCTCATTAACCACTGTCAGATTTAGTTAATTTTCCAGTGATGCTGCTTATGATTATGTACAGCCTTTAGCAGACGGCAGGTTTGGGACCTGACATGGGGAGGCATTTATCAAAGGTCGAATTTTGAATTCATGTGAGATTTTAAAAACTCCCATAAAATCGAAATTTATTAAATGTAAATTTTCAAACGTTGATGAATTCAATCGAATTGAATTCAATTTGAGTTTTTTACCCGGAAAAAAATCGAATGTCAAGAAGGCTGCAAACTACTCCAGATTGGTCCCTGGATCTCTCCTAGATCTGCTCCATGTGTATGCAGGGAAATAATAAGAGTATGTGGTGCAGGAATGTGTGTTTTTAACACACTTGGTTTTATCTTTACCACAAACAGAAGTTTGTCTGTTTGTTTTTTTTTTTCTAAGTAAATTATGGGAAAAAAGACAAAATTTACAAGGAATGACATGTACTTGTGATATCACCATTGACAGTCACTTAAAAACACAAAGAAAAATATCTTTGATGTCTGCATCCTTCTGCTTTCAGATCTAGACAAGAAACGCTATCAACAAGGTAGCAGTGTCACTTCTAGAAGACAGAGCTTTTACTCCTTTTACACCTTGGTAATATTAGAAAAGGTATACAATTCAAAAACACCATCAGGAAGAATTTACTGATCAGCTATTTGAAAACAAAAATTGCTGTGGTTTGCTAGACCTGCAGCAAACAGTATTGCATTAAATAGTCTGCTGCATTTGTATTGTATAGTGCCATAGTCTTGTCATATTGGTCAACTGATTTTAAAATATCAGATTTCTGCGGTCAGTATATTGTGCTCTCTCTGCAAGTTTTTTTCCACTTGAAGAACTCAATTCAAGAAGGACAGTCGGTGTTATGCCACACATGCACAGACATATACAAGAAGTGGTGTAAGGTCTTTAGCTAGCTTTAGACATGAAGTCTCCCCCTAGATGTTCTGTATACCTCCCAAAATATTTTTGTTGCTAGGGTCTGCGTCTTATCAATATGACTAATACTATATATCTTACCTTAAAGGAGAAGGAAACCCCCTGGGCGCAAAACCCCTCCCCCCTCCCCTGTTTCCCCCCCCCCTCCCTCTTCCCCCCCAGCCTACCTGTCCCCCTGGGCAAATGCCCCTAACTTGTTACTCACCCCTCTGCGCAGGTCCTGTCCACGGTGTTCACAGTCGCCATTTTCTCCCACGCGCGTCTTCTTCCTGCTCTGACCGGCGTCTTCTGGCGCATGCGCAGTAGGAACAGTTACCGGTACGGCTCTACTGCGCATGCGCCGAATGTCACAAAGTGAAATCGGAAAACTTTGTGACATTCGGCGCATGCGCAGTAGAGCCGTACCGGTAACTGTTCCTACTGCGCATGCGCCAGAAGACGCCGGTCAGAGCAGGAAGAAGACGCGCGTGGGAGAAAATGGCGACTGTGAACACCGTGGACAGGACCTGCGCAGATTGGTGAGTAACAAGTTAGGGGCATTTGGCCAGGGGGACAGGTAGGCCAGGGGGGAGGGGGGGGCAACACAGGGGAGGGGGGAGTGGTTTTGCGCCCTGGGGGTTTCCTTCTTCTTTAAGGGGCAGATTTATCAAGGGTCGAATTTCGAAGTGGAAAAAACTTCGAAATTCGACCATCTCATAGAATCCTCCGACATTTGAAGTCGGAGGAGTTTATTCATCGTACGATCATATTCAGATCGTACTTCGAATCGTAAAGTCGAAGTTTTTTTTAAAGAGACAGTACTTCGATTATCGAATAGTCGTATGATTTTTACTTTGAATCGAAGAAAATTCTAAGTCGTAGTATCCTATTCGATGGTCGAAGTATCCAAAAAATTACTTTGAATTTCACATTTTTCATTTAATTTTTTCATTTTTCACACTGGATGTAACTGTTGCTTTAATTGTGTGCATGAGTAAAAAGGCCAAGAAGTGCCTAATAGCTGCAGTAGAAAAATTTAATATTTCAATAACTGCCAAAAAAAATCAATACTGCCATCTACCTGATACTTAATTTTAATGTGAGCTACCCCATTAGTATTAAAGGGGTAGTTCACATTTCAGTTAACTTTTATAGAATGTTCAATTCTAAGCAGCTTTTCAATTGGCCTTCATTATTTATTTTTTCTTGTTTTTGAATTATTTTCCTTAGTCTGACCCTTTGCAGGTTTCAAATGGGGGTTACTGACCCCCATCTAAAGATAATTGCTCTGTAAGGCAAAAAAATATATTTTTATTGCTACTTTTTATCGCTCAACTTTCTATTCAGTACTTCTCTTGTTCAATCTCTTTTTCAAAACAATGCATGGTTGCTAGGGTAATGTGTATCCTAGTAACCAGATCGCTAAAAGTTACATAGTTAAATCGAGTTGAAAAAAGACAAAGTCCATTAAGTTCAACCCCTCCAAATGAAAACCCAGCAACCTCCACTTTTTTCAAAGTGCAAAAAACATAGAGCTGCTAAATAACTCAGATAATAAAAAATCAAAACCAAGAACAAATTGTCTCGAATATCACTCTCTACATCATACTAAAAGTTAACTCAAAGGTGAGCAACCCCTCGAAATCAAGGTGTGTGTAAAATAAGAAATTAGCATTTCATGGTATAATTGGGCATCTTTATTATAGATCAAACTTGAGATTACAGACTGATGCCCAGCAGCTCAGTCTATTTTTCAGAATGTCAAGAATTTTTTCAGAAAGCTGACACATTTATCAAAGCGGATACCTGCTTCCACTTTGGGCATTGGAATGTGATTTTGTGTGTTGGTCGTACTCCTCATTGCTGATAACACACACATCCAATCCTTATTCCTCAGGGCTAAAGGGTCTGAATTCAGTAATAGATCCATAAACTTTATGCCCTAGTTGGAACAGTTAAAACATCTGACTCCCCTTTTACATTCACCTCTCTATGTTTTCCTTTCTAAATCTTTGAAAACTTATTTTCCAAAAGCACTGTGCACTTTCGAGTTAGCACCTTTTAGCACATAGTCATATTCCCTTACTGAATGAATTTGTGGAGAAATGCTCTAAATTTTAAAGCCATATTTCCATTTTCATCTCATTAAATCCTTTTAACTCTCTTTATCCAAATGACTCCATCCCTGCCCTTACTAGTATTTCTCATTTATTTGTATAATTTCTTTGCCACTGACACATTCCACTGTGTTTTACATAGATGATGCAGCCTTCATAAATTCTGTCTCTGCATCTGGAGCTTCCAGTCTAAAGGTGGACATAGCTCCAATAATATTGTACAAAATTGTTGTACGATATTCGATGCGTGTATGGTGGTAGACAAGCTAGACTTGGATATCGGTCTGCTCATTGATCGGAATGGCCAAAAAATCTTAATCGGGCCCCTTTGAAGGAATCCGTACATCATCCATTGTTAGTGCTGAATCGTCAGATACAGAGAGAATTCTATTGTTTCTACCTGTATATCTGACAATTCAGCTCTACACGTGTGTATTGAAATGAACGCTCTTTCTTGGAAAGATCTTTTCCAGACAAGATCATTACTGTGACGTCTGGCCACCTTAATTTCACGAACACTATGGTCAATTTTAGCAGGAGACAGTAAATCTACCTGTATGTTTTTGGTGTGGGAGGAAATCAGAGTATCCAGAGAAAATCCACGCAGACACGTGAACAACATACAAAAACGATTTAAATTGCAGAATCTTCTTTCTAATCAATTCTTGATGTCTGTCTGTACCAATGACTAATGCCAATAACATTTCAGTAAATCATACTTTGTTTTAGAGGTCTGATATTATCTGATTTTACTTGTCTCTCAATCTGGGGGATTGGCCCTATGGTTCCTACTATTCATTGATTGCCTCTCTGCATCTATTTTAGTGCTGCATTAGTGGCTTTGCTGTTAAATATATCACAGTGAAACACTTCAGCTTTAATAAGTTACCTAAATGCTACATAATCATCACTATGGGAAAAAATAGATTTCTAAAGCTTGTGGCAAAGGCTGGATCTCTGTGTACTTGTGCCTGGTAGGATTGATAAGAGCTTGCAGTCTGAATTTGAACACCGCAATCTTTTATGTTTTTCCTAAGCATTGCAATGCTGTTTCCTTGGCAATCCACAATATAACATTAAACTGTATGTCTGCACCACCCCAGGGTTTTTTTAACAACATAATCGCTTTTCCTGCAAAGTAGTTTCAATCATTCGAAACACAAAAGAAACTAAACGGCAAAATGACTCTAAAAGGCGCCTTTATCTATAATAACACATTCCTCCTTGGAATACGAAGTTCTACGCTGTACCTTTCGTCACGCTTTATGCGATTATTGTGTAGGCTTTAACATTACATGTAATTACAATGTTTCAGTAAGAACTGGTGCTTGATAGAGTTAGCATTTTTGCTTCTGCTGACCACCAATGAATTTAAGGGAAAAAAAATAGTTTTCTTGTTGAATATATCAAACGTTTGCCCGTGTTTGAGAGATGATTAGTTCAAAAGTTATCACAGCATTTACCATAATATGTTTCACATCAAAGGTGTTTGGATTGACCTATGGATCAATTTGGTGTATTTTACATAAACAATTAGTTGCTTCACTGTGAAATTGTGAATTGCTCTTAATTTATGAATACAAAAAGAAATGAATGTGGTGGACAGATTCCAGGGGTTTAGTCATCTATCCGTGGACCTATTAAATGATCAGAGGGCAAAGTCCAGAATTGTTCCATGTGCCATTGCCCTATGAACAACAATGGCAGTAATATAAATGTGCAGAAATTCAGGCTATTCAGTGTTTAATTTATTTTAAAGTAGACCTACACATGCACACTGCACTTATGTTTGTTGTATTATGTTGTTGTAACAGTTACAATAAAAAGAAAGGTTAAAAGTTTTAAAAGTTTATAAGCTGTGTTATGTTTTGCAGCTCCAGGCTCTTTAGTGGAAGAGGGGGCAAAATGACTCTTTTGATAGTAAAGGTTCTGACCCCTGCTCTAGATTATGTATTTAGCCACTTGTAGTTGTGGCAAACAATATGTTGGCAGGACATATAGATCTCTTTAAGAACAGGCTACAGTGCACCTTAAATCTTCTTGATTTGGAAAAATTAGAGCGGGACAACCGCCATAATAGAAGGGTTTCAGCTATAGGAAAACATATCATATACAAACATAATGGTGATTTCAACCATATTAAGTCCCAGGGTATAGAAAGTGCAAAGTTAGGAGTAAGAGTTGGAACTGTTCAGAGAATCATAGATCAGAGAGAGGTATAGTGGATATTTACTTTAAAAACACGTTACCCACAAGGGTTAAACAGTGATTGGGAAGTTTCCTGATTTTTATGAGCTGTCCTCTAATACTCCTCCTACATTTGTAATAATGTTGAAATGTATCATGACTATTGCTTGAATTGATATGACCTTTAATATGTAAAACATTTTGTTTTTAAATTGATTGCCATTTTTAATTGAAGCTGCTATATAAGATATAGAGCAGTGCTGACATCATTTTTACCTGTGAGCCACATTCAAATGTAAAAAGAGTTGGGGAGCAATACAAGCATGAAAAAGTCCATTGGGGGCCAACTAGGGGCTTTGATTGGCTATTTGGTAGCCACTATCTGGACTGGCAGCCTACAAAAGGCTCTACTTGGCATTATACTTAGAATTAAAGAGTAAGCATCTGCTTTTGAGGAGCAACATCCAAGGGGTTGGAGAGCAACATGTTGCTCACGAGCAACAAGTGCCTTGCGGGATACTGTAGCACAGTAATGCCCGGTCTACTTTTAGTGATGCCCCATTATGATCTACATCCATAATATCATTGTTAGCATTCTGTTCCATGGAAAATATTACTTAAATATTATATTGACTTGTAAGAGAATTTAAATTACTATATTTAAAAAAAACAATTATTTCTTATGTAGCTTTAACAGAATAAATATCTGAATGAAAAGAATAAAACAGGAGGGTAATTTAGTCAAGCTATTTGTTGACAGCGTCTTGAGATCTGCTGATCACCTGCTAAAGGTCTACTGGTAGATCCCGATCTACTTGTTGGACACCCCTGCTGTAGCATGTACAGTATAATGCTGTATGTAAGTTGTTAGAAATGCCTGACTGTGTTCCTGCGGTCAATATGCAAAAATATTTCTAACCAAAGCAGGGCCGGAACTTGGGGTAGGCAGAAGAGGCACGTGCCTAGGGCGCAAAGGTGGAGGGGCGCCAGGCACATACCTCTTCTTCCGCCTTCCCCTAGCTCAGACCCTTGCTTCCTCACAACGAGCAGTTCCTCCTCTTCAGCACTCTTCCTCGCACACGTGCTTGTGCAGTGGCGTTGAGTCTCCATGGTCGGCAGCAAGCAACCTCATTGTGTGCTTTCGCGCATGCACACGTACAGATGAAGCCACTTGGATTTGTGAGTTAAATGCGTCATGACTCAGGGGTAATTGAAGAAACTGTGCTATCTTAAGTCATCTTAACTCATTTAATGCATTTAACCTTTTCATTAGCATACCAAAGCTCCATTGTTCACAATGGTGAATGCTTTAATTAGATGGGATGTTGTGACGCAGTTTTCTGTGTTAAATGAGATAAATGGGATATCTGTGTTTAGCTATTCTGTGTCAAACAGACAAACCAAAGTGGCTGCATCTGTATGTGCTTTTGCGCAAGCACGTGCTTCCGCGCATGCGCAAAAATGCTTGGGGAGGGGGGTGACATAGCCGGCTGGGTTGCCTAGGGCGCCCAGCTGGCTTGGCCCGGAACTGAACCATAGGATGAAGTGAAATTTTCAAAGAACTCATAACAATGGCAGAAAAAAATCTATACAGTTGTGTATTTTCCTCAGATTACGCAAAGGTTTATAATGGAAAAGTGAAAAGGTTAGTTATATTGTAAATATCCACTACTCACTGCCCTTGATGCATGCTTTACTTTGGTTATCTGTTAACCATCTTTGCTAAACGCAAAAAATGTTATTTACGGTTAATGACTTACCTTGACATGACTTTTGTATTGGGTAAACATAGCATCACGCTGCAGGGCTAGAAACAGGTAGACTTGTATGTACTACATATGCAAAGAGAGAAACTCATTATACAAGAATGAAAGGCTTAGAAAAAATGTTATATCCCTGGAGAGCCCTCTCTCGTCACTTCCCAAACTTTACCAGTAGGCTTAAGGCGTGGTGATCCAAATTACAGAAAGACCCCTTATACAGAAAACCACAGTATTTTGGATAACTGGTCCCACACCACTACTCTGAATATGCTATGTAAATAAGTAATTTTATATTTCATTAATGTCTTCTAACACCCCTCACCAGGCAGCATTTTCTGTAAGAATCTCAACTGGACTTGCCAAAATGATTCATCTGCTTATTGATCCACTTTGGGCTCTTGTGAGGTTATGTGAGACTGATCTCTTTGCTTTGTGCTGTTAGAATGGAAATGGAGGAAGGGCCTGGAAGCTGAGACATTACGCTGACTAGCACAGAAGCCGTGTATGCTCAGCGATAGCTGCAATTAGTCACGGAACGTTAGTAAAATATTCTCCTGTGGTACTGGGAAATTGCTTCGCTTTTAATAAATGCTAGTAATGTGGATCATTTCATATCTTAAATGCGCCTTCTGTAGTGTTCTGAGATATTGTGTTGAACTCTTCCTGCAATGTAATATTCCCCTTAAACTGAACATCATTTAGACATGTGAAAAAAAGGACAGACGCATGAAATACCAGCAAACAATAGGCAGCAGTGATGGGATAATATTTCTCTATGAACAAAGAGAACTGAATGAATTAGTTGGCATACAACAAGTGAAACCAATTGACTTGGTTTAGCCAAAACGTAACCAAGCCTTTTGTATCAAGATGCATAAGCCCTTAAACACCTTAATGGAGTAAAAAAGGTGTAATTGTGTTATAACCATATTTTGTATTACATTTGATAAGGTATAACTAACTATAACAAATACTAACTATCATAGATGCAGGTTTGGCTCCACTTGGTTTTGCTTCATTGTGAAAGGGTTCCCCCCCTCCATTTTCTAACATATGGAACATAAACTATACACTGGGCTCATGTGTAGGGCATTATAACAACTCTATTTTATTTATTAAGGTTCCCTGGACTAGTGTAATGTATTTGCTGCAACATATATGCCCATTCTACTTTATCATTTTCCCCGTATGCAAATTAGGCAACGCTAGTGCGTTTTCGCTTTGATTGCAGAAGTAACACTAGCGAGAATTTGCCAGCGCCCTGGACGCAACTTCGCACTTTAGTGTATTACCATTGCCCTAGCGAATTTACACCTGGCGAATTGTTGGGATAGCTGTCAAGCCATTGCTGGCGAATTTTCGCCAGTTAGGGAATATGCCTCTTAGTGTTTAGATGTTTAATTTCCAGGGCACGCACATCAAAATGTATTGGATGCAAGTTTGCTGCATCAATTAATACAGGCCACTGTGGGAAATCTGGAGCTACCATCTCTCTTGGGGGGTTATAGCCCCATGGTTCCCCTGTTTCAATAGATGTGTTGCACACAATTCCACTATATTCCCCACCAAATAATTTCCTTAACTGTTGTGCCGTTTGGAAGGATTTGAGACCATTCCTCCTGTTTCAATTAAATGATAAATATGTGATTCCTTAAATGAATATCTTTCTTCAGGTCATGCCACAGCATCTCTTTTGTGTTTATATTCTTATGAATAGTGATGGGTGAAAATGACCCTTTTCAAAAATGAATTGAAGTCTGTGGGCATCAAATTTTGTCATGCACCAATTTTTTTCACACATTGGAGTCTATGGGCATCATTTTTGCAGTGAAACTAGGCAAACCATTTTGCTCATCACTAATTATAAACAAGCATTTAGAGTGCACAAAAATATTCCATAATGCTTTTCAAAGAACACTACAAATTCTGGCAGGTGCAGTTGGTAAAGAGGATTGATCTCTGGCCTCCACAACACATGTTCTGCCTGGCCAATCCATAAATTTGGACTTAATTCGGTCTGGTATTCTGCCAAATCTCCCTAATTTTGGGTAAGTGTTATGTTTTATCGCCCATATTCTTTTAAGTTGCAAATGACAGGCTTCTCCACTGGTAATATTTCTTAATACTATTAATTGTAGCCTCTATGACTGCAAACTGTCTAAGCCCTGAAACTGCAGAATGTCCCCAAATCCATGATGTTCCCTTTGTTGTGCTACTGGGATGAAGTTTTGTTGTTGGCTGTAGTGCTTTTTATTTTGGAAACATTGTGGAATATCCAAGTGCTCCTTCACATGGTCCTTTTTATTACCTCCATTCTTGTTTATTATTACACTTCTTGTTCACTGTTTTTCTTACAGAGGACATATAAGCAGAGAATTTGTCAGGTTTAGGGATTTCTGCACTTCCTTTGCTTTCAACCTTATATTGTTTTCATCTTTTTTCATACATGCTGCACTCTTATTATGTTTGCAGCCTGCTCCTTGTAGGTGGGATAGTAGAAAAACTGTTCTGAATTGGACAAATGTCAGTGTTGTTTCTTTGGATTGATGAACACATCAACCTTTGAAATGCTTTTGTATCCTTTCCAGCTTTATATGTCTCTACAATTCCTCTATGATCCTCTGATGTTTCTTTTGGTTTTGGGGCATGGTTCACATTCACTGCTTCCTTGAGAGGAGAGGATTCTCTATATAATATTTTTGTATGCATTATTTCTAAGTCAGGACACAACCAACCAACAACTCCAGTCTCACCGCCTCCATCTCACCTAATTTATTGCTTCTAGTTAACCTTTGGAGAAGTTAGAAGTAGCTGAAGTTTGTGTAACGTTAAGACTTTTTGTGAATCTCTGTTGCTTAGGCACCATTTCTAGCATCTCTAGGCACTGGCAGTTGTCATTTACTGAGAATTGTAATTTTTGAGAGAGAGCTGAAGAGGTATATGTTGCACATGTGCGAGGATAGGATTGCTCATTTTCAGTTGTCCCTTGTGAAATATCTGTATCATGAAAGACACAGATGTATACAATGAAAAATCTCAAAGGAAAATTAGTTATGGAATGCTAAAAAAAAAATGCTGCACATTGAGACCAATATGCTGGTAGAAATATAAAAACTGCAAGCATTATGCATGGGGAAAGCAGGCTATTGTAGTTGGGGCTGCCCCTTCTTGAAATCTTCTCTCAGCTCTCATCTTGGACTTTGCAAATAATTTTGTTGGTCGTTTTTTTTTTTTAAAAAAAATGATAATTAAGCATTTTAGTGTTGATTTTATTGTAGACACGTTAATGTGGCTGCAAGATGCAATACATTGGGGCAAGATCTATTAATGCTTTTCTGTTTTCTTTAGCAGGAGAAAATGTTGAGGGCCTGCGGGAGAACGACTGTCTTTTGATTCACTCCTGTCGGCAATGGACAACCATCACTGCTCACAGTTTAGAAGAGGGACATTATGTCATTGGTCCAAAGATTGAGATTCCTGTGCATTACGGAGGTAGGATTCCATTTTATTATTTGAGCATGACATCAGATATGCCAAAGTCACTCTCTGCCAAAATGCTGTTAAAACCATAGTAACTTGCATTTCACAAAAAAAGGGGTTGCACTTCAGTTGTAATCGCCCTAATAAAATGTACACATGGGCATTTGGGTTCATTACTTTGTGTACAGGAAGATCATTTGTGCGGAATATGCAGGTGAACTATGTATCCTATATACAGTCATCTATTGCTGCCCATTTGGAAGTTTTTTTTTATGGTAACCAATGTACAGAATCCATGTGTTCACTTATTTTTGCTGCCTATAAAATAGTATTTGTTCAAATGTATTGTGCTGTCTACCATTTCTGTATACTAATTCAAGTATCTGGGACATTAATCTGTTCTGTTTCAAATACTGGAACAGCTGTGAAGTTGATCTGTGTGGGTTGTTAAATGCTTGTTGAAGACTGGTTTGATTAGTTAATGTTGCTTAATAGTTGCTCCTTATTCAGCTGTACCTTGTTATTAAATGGGAGAGGGTTGCTTAAATATGAGTCTTGCAATATTTTCCCATTCATTCTATGTGTTGTGCAAGATGTTTAAAGGAGAAGGAAAGCTACGGAGGCATTTTATTGCCAATAGATTAGCTGCAATAGTACAAGCTAGAATGCTTTATTTATTCTGTAGAATATTTTACTATACCTGAGTAAAAAGCTCTAGAAACTCTGTTTGTTTAGGATAGGAGCTGCAGTATTAACATGGTGTGACATCACTTCCTGCCTGAGTCTCTCCCTGCTCTGGGCTCAGATTACAGCAGGGAGGAGAGGAGGAGCAAACTGAGCATGCTCTTGCCTAGGGCAAGGAGGTTTAAGCTGAAGGCAGGAAGTCTGATACAGAAGCCCATGTGTACACAATAGAAGGAAAGAAATGCAGTATTTTTACAGGGGTTTTGAGCAGCACTACTTTAGGGGTTTACTAGTATATTTAGATGGACCTTTCTGATTAGGCTTACTTAGTTTTAACCTTTCCTTCTCCTTTAAAGCAGAGGAGGATATGCTTAAATATTCTCCTCTAGACTTCCAGCACCTGTGCTTTGAATGTCAATCTGGAAGTTGTCTTAAATGGTCTACATCTGAAATGTTCTGAGATCTTGATTTTGTCTGTGATGGGATTTGTTTATAATCAGTCCAACATTAATTTAACTGTTTAATTTATTGACCTGAACTAGAGTCTGTAATTGCTGTTTCTTTGCTTCTGGGGCCCAGCTTCTTATCATAGATACATTAGATGCCTGTTTGTGGGGCCCCAGAACAAGCATATTAAAATAAGATCTCTTATGGTACTGTCCCATGAGAATTTATTTACCAAACCAGAACACACAGGCTGACTGATGAGCAACATTACTATATATAGCGATAGAAGACGGTGAAAGTCAGAAATAGGATTGGACAATTCCTATACTTGTAAGAAAGATAGTTTATTGTCCTATAGGATGGTAGATTCAATCTTGGAAACATGGAACAGGATATACAACTGAGAAAATTAGTATTTTTCCCCAAGGATTGAGTTTAATCAGGGCAAATTTGTAAATATTTTGTAATAGCTCAGATAATGTGAACATGCCTTTGAGTCTTCATAGTATCTCAGAATGCCTCTATTGACTGTTTATTGTCCTCCCTAATTCAAGTTAGAAAGAAATGGTTTACACGTTTAAAGGAAAACTATACCCCCAAAATTAATACTTAAGCAACAGACAGTTTTTATCAAATTGAATGACATATTAAAGAATCTTACCAAACTGGAATATATATTTACATAAATCTTGCCCTTTTACATCTCTTGCCTTGAACCACCATTTCGTGACTCTCTCTGTGCTGCCTCAGAGATCACCTGACCAGAAATACTACAACACTAACTGTAACAGGAAGAAGTGAGGAAGCAAAAGGCAGAACTCTGTCTGTTAATTGGCTCATGTGACCTTACATGTGGTTTGTATGTGTGCACAGTGAATCGTACGATCTCAGGGGGCGGCCCTTATTTTTTAAAATGGCAATTTTCTATTTATGATTACCCAATGGCACATACTACTAAAAAAGTATATTATTATGATAATGGTTCATTTACATGAAGCAGGGTTTTACACATGAGCTGCTTTATTCTGTTTTACATTGTTTGGGGTGTATAGTTTTCCTTTAAATAAATAAATACATTTGCACATTGCATTGAAGGATTAGCGCTCTTTCTGTAATAATGTATTTCTATCATGGGTATTTTCCTTATAATAGATTGCATAGCCCTGTCAGCAGTGATATTTTTGCAGACAACTTTACTCTGGTCGCTAAACACACATCTACTGTGTGTTTGTACAGATTTTTTTTTTTTCAATTTAGAACCATGACCTTGCTGTAATAAAGCTGAGTTTAAAGATTCTCTTGCATCATTACCATGATAGAAAAGCCAAATGTACTACACAAGTTCCTCAAATGGCAAGTTATAAAATGTTTTATTTCATTGTGAGAGTTACACGTACCTGTCACGGTGACTTATGATTAGTTAGTTCCCCATTTTTATTTCCAGCAGACTCCTGTACACATACGCAGCCATTTATTGTAATTTCTGGAATGGATGGAAATCAAATAAAATGTTGGGCCCCTAAGGAATACTTAAAAGGCCAGATGTTTAATGATCAGACTTTCTTATATTTGTGTAAGGGTAAGGCCACACGAGGAGATTCGGGGAGATTTTGTCGCCTGGCGACTAAACACCTCGTCTTTTGCGCGACTATCTCCCCGAACTGCCTCAGCGTTTTTCCTCATAGGCTACAGCGCAAAGTCGCCTGCGCTAATGCACATGCGGCGATGCGTTTTCAATAGTCGCCCAAAGTTGCCTCAGTGAAGCCAACAATACCAGAACACTAAAGTGCTTCTTATATATTCACATAAAATGGACTTTTAACCTGCTCTTTTAAAAATGTTTGCAACGGTTTATATTGGCACCTTTGTAGCAATGGATGCAGCTACTTTAAGTTGTAGTAGCTACAGTATGCAAAATGCATTGGATTTCGTACACTTCGATAAATAGCGTTCAAATGTACTTTTTGACTCCCTGCCCAATATTGGATGAATATAAATTATTTGTGCCACCAAGAACATTTTGTTTACAGATCTTGATAGACAGATGTACAATTGAAATATTAATGCATCTGATGTGATTGGCCCTTCGTTTTTCTGCCTTCATTTAGACAATTCTTTAATACTCTCATAGACTGAAAATGAGGTTGCAAAGAAGCGCTAGGTGTACCAGCCCATAGCCAGCTACTCCATATTTATTTTTATGCAGCCATTCATTTATATAGAAGCAAAAAGCCCTCTTAAAGAAATATAAAAAAAACTTTATCTAATATATGGTAATCCTGGAAAACATGGGCCCCAGGCAACCTCAGGTTTTCCTTTAGATTAATCTGCCACTGTCCTAATACTTCCATTAGTGAAATAGAAAGTGGAGCATAAACAGCAAAGTTTTGTATCCTTATTAAAATCTAAATCTATCTAAACAGTGGTCTAGTCATGTTTAAAGCTCTCCAGTCATAAAGGCCTAGGGAAGAAATAAGAGTTATGTGAAACAATTAAGGAGATGGATCAGTTATTTTAATTTCAATTGAATTTATGCGGTTAAAAAAAGACGTTTAACAGCAGAATATGACGAAAATGAACCCATGATATACAAAAGCGAATGTTGTTTTCTAATTTGCTGTAAATCTGAAAACAAGCCTTTTGATGCAATTTTTTTTTTTAAATGGATCTCAAGAAAGACATCTGCCTGTTAATTATAAGTAAAATCTCATCGGCCTCAGCTATGGCTTCTGGGGTTTGTATGCATATGTCTAAGACCAATGCAAAACAGGTGCTCTTAGTTTGTTGCTCTAGAGACAATGCAATTGTGTAAAATATGCTGTTAAAGGAACCCCAGAGAAGGAATTGATTTTTTTGTGTTGTTTGTTTTGCTCCCGATGCTTGGTATGGAATGTACTGAATTGCAATGACTTTCTTGAAACTATGTGATAATACTTTAAACTACTGCCTAGGATAGTATGTTGTGACTCACCCCCAGGAACCCTGCAGGCAAAGCTTAGCTGTCCAGCAGAATAACTGTGTAAAGCGCAAACAACATAATTCATTAGGTCTATGTTATAAATAACGTTTCTCTATTGGCGTATTTCAGCTGGGCCAGAAACATGTGCTTCCTCTCCTTGCCACCTGTCCTTCACACAGACAGAAAACACCTGTCATTGCAAGTTATGTCACAAAAATGCACATTGGAGGACTCAATTCATACCAGTGAGAAATGGCACAAGACTGTATCAAGTATTTCCCCTCTGATGGAGAAACGCTACTACAGGTATAGGATGAGTTATCTGGAAGCCCGTTATCCAGAAAGCTCCGAATTACAAAAAGGCTGTCTCCCATAGACTCAATTTTATCCAAATAATCCAAATTCTTAAAAGTTATTTCCTTTTACTCTGTAACAATAAAACAGTACCTTGTACTTGATCCAAACTAAGATATAATTAATCCTTATTGGAAGCAAAACCAGCCTGTTGCGTTTATTCAATGTGTACACGATTTTCTAGTAGACTTAGGGTATGAAGATCCAAACTATGGAAAGATCCGTTATCCGGAAGGCCCCAGGTCCCGAGCATTCTGGATAACAGATCCCATACCTGTACTACCTTTAGACTAAGAGAAAGAAGAGAAACGACCATGACCATGACAAAGGTGGACACAAATAAAGACACACAATCTGTTGTAAGATTTGCTGGGCATTCATTAAATTCTTCGGTGAAAAGCCTTCCAATAGTATCCTCCTAAACAACAAAAATTCCCTTTTTCCTCTGCCCATGACTGTTTCCTACTGGAGTCCCAGGAAAACAACATCAGACAAAAAACAGGTAGTTGGACGAGAACATTCTAATGCCATTTGGACAGGGACAGTGTAACAGAAACACCACTCTAGTAACATTTTGGGTATTTTAGGCTCTGTGTTCTGTCCAGCTTCCATTCAGTGCAAGTCAACTCTACATGCATTATTTATTATCAGATTGCATCTAAGGTTAGCTCTGACAGTTGACTACTTTGATTATAAAGCAATGTAAGTCCTGTAATTTAATAATGGTTCTACTGGAATCAGACCAAGCTTGCACGTGTGCATCTAAAATTTTTGGTAAAAATCTTGCCTAAGAGGGCTGCTCCACTTGTGAGCTTGTACAGTCTGTGAAACCAACCTTTTGTTGGTTCTTGTTGCAGTTCAAGTTTTGCAAAAGCATGGAATGGTTATATAGTCTGTTTCTTTATGGTCCCATCTTTCAGGTTAAGGCAAAGAACTGCTCTATGTTGAACTGAATTTACAGGTTCTTGAGCAGCGGAATTAGCACATCCTTGTTTTCTTTATGAACTAAGAACTTGGAATTTTGTTTTTGTTACATGAGTTGAATGCTGAATTCTTTGAATATGTTTGGTGATGTTTAGCTGATCAAATAGCCAGAGACTCTTAATTTAAAATGCTTTAGCCATTAGAATATTACCAAAATCGTTTTAATAAAGAAGCTAAATAAGAGTTGTCCAATAAGTCAGCAGGTGTATTTTATTAGGCTCAAAACGTGTCCTGTTTCCTAACTCACATTTTATTATACTGTAAAAACATGTACAACATTTCAGTCACAAACAGAAAATGATTAGATTGCTAAGCCTTCAGTCTTTCTCCTCCTGCCGGTCCAAATACAATCTCTTCAAGTACCAATACAAAATGTCCAACAAAATGGCCAGCGCCGCATGGTTAGCGGGAGAGTAAACAACAAAATATAAAGTGCACATAGTGTAGTATGTTTTAAAATAATCAAATCACCATTTGTGACAGATCAAATGTGTGTCTTAAAAAGTTTGGGTTAAGTTACCCTTTAAACCATTGAAAGAGGCCAGGGAGGGGCTGTAGTGTGAGGATTGCTATCATGCAATATCCTATTTGCCCAAAGCAGACCGCACCAATTCCAACAGCCGAATTTCCTACTCTCAAGATTATACTTTTTTTAGATGCGCATCAATAAATTAACTTGCTTCCCACATGGATCCTTAACAGCAAACTATCAATAGATTAAAACAGAGGTGCATGCCCATAGCGTAAAAACCTTTTATTATTTAAAAATCTTAAAAGCAAGGCACTTACGCTGTACTTTAAAATAGCTTCATCAGAGATGCCTCTGATGGAGCCATTGGACAGCAAAACTAGTCAGGCGATTACATCACTTCCAGCGTGAACGGAGACGCAAGGAGAGGGGAATGCCACCTGATCTCTTAGGGTATCGCTGCAACAAAACGCCTGCGTCAGATTGCATGCGACAGAAATAAGGTAAGTAATAGAAATGTCACATGGTGTTGCATCATTGTTCCAGCGCAACACGACTGTCTGATGCATGCTGCGTCTGCATCCAACAGTCGTGTCGGATCACGGTGCAACACCATGCGACAATGCATTCACTTAACTTATTTCTGTCGCATGCGATCTGACGCAGCCGTTGTGTTGCAGCGTGTCGGATCGCGCCGAAAATGTCCATGTAGTCCTACCCTTATGGACTGAACATCAAAACCACTTAAATGTTGGGACTGAGAAGTGATTGTTTTAAAGCACAGTAAGTCACATCACAAAGTGAGTGTAATCAAGTTATAGACCTGAGTTCTCTGCAGGTTAGTGTTCATTAAAAAACTAATATACTTTAAACAAACACCAGAGGGACAGGGAAAGTAAAGGACTTTAAGACCCTGTACACTCCAAGCTATGCCCCTGAGGAAGCCGTGTAATGCGGTGAAACGCGTCGGGCAGGTGGCATAGGTGGACGGTGGGCGACTAGCTCCCACTTGTTCCCCACATAGCTAGGTAGAATTTTCGTTGGGGAATGACTGGAAGGGAGGTTGTTGGGGAATGGCCATAGCAACATGGCAGACACTTTAATACTTTAGTAGTCAGGCTGCGAAGAGAACGCTGACTACACTGTTTGCCCATCGTTCTATCCTACGCCTGGTTTTTAAATGTATGTATTTTTAGGGACACGGTCCTGGATTTCAATAGAGACTTATTGGATTCAGTCTCGGCATTGTCTGTATGGGTGCGGGTGTGCTTTTACTTATTTAGATTAAAAGTTACGTTTTAAGTTATTTTTCACGAACTCTATCTAACAATTTCATCTGAACTGGTTAGCTTGGAGTGTACAGGGTCTTAGAGTCCTTTACTTTCCCTGTCCCTCTGGTGTTTGTTTAAAGCACAGTAAGTGCATTACTTTTAAGATTTTTAAATAATAAAAGTGTTTTTACGCTATGGCCAATGCACCTCTGTTTTAATCTATTGATAGATAGTATCATCTTGTGAGTAGGAAATTCGGCTGATGGAATTGGTGCTGTCTGCTTTGGGCAAATAAGATACTGTATGATTGAAATCCTTACACTACAGCCCCTCGCTGGCCTCTCTTAAGGGTTTAAATGGTAACTTAACCCAAACTTTTTAAGACACACACATTTGATCTGTCACAAATGGTGATTTGATCATTTTAAAACATACTACACTATATGCACTTTATATTTTGTTGTTTACTCCCCCGCTAGCCATGCGGCGCTGGCCATTTCGTTGGACATCATGTACAAAATTTGCCAGATTTTAGTGCAACTGGTAATAGTGAAGTTTAGTTAAATGTCGGATTAATAAGGTGCACTAATGTTATCTTGTTACAGTTGTTCTTCAAGCCAATTTTCAGTCTAATAAAACTACCAGTGGTACAGTAATTTTGCCAATAATTTGAGGATTCCTAACCGCACAATAACACTTTGAGGATTGCACAGACGTTAATGAGTTTCACGTTCGTTGGAACTGGAAAATGATTTGGCCAGACTTGTTTTTCAAAGGAAACAAAACCAAGATTCGACCTTTCTTTTGTTCAATTGACAGCTCAACCCACAGTCCCAGGCTTGTCACAGAAATGTCCTGACTTTATCTTTGATCTCCTTTACAGAACAGCCAAACAATACAATGTTTCTAGCTTAATTGGCTTTTGGCAGAGAGCCCAGAATAAGTGGCAGGTGCACTCAGATACTTTTGTAACAATTTAAGCTAAGCAAAGAAACAATCGTAACTATTTAAGCAGGTCACTTTGGAAAACTGTGATTTACAGCTTAAAGGGGGAATTCTCCTTCATTGGCAAACTGCAAAAATGTGTTCAAACATTCATAGTCTAAATTTTTTTTAATGAACATGGTAATCAGGGGGTGTGCCCACATAATGGGCGTGGTCCAAAAAGTTTGCTGCACTCCACTGCAAATCTTTTTGTTTCAATTTCCAAAATGTTGGGAGGTATGTCCAATGTTTTGCTCTACATTGGAATAACGAATATATTTATCTATATAAATCATCTGTAGATAAGTCATTTCTATCTTAATCATTTGATTGAAAAGTATTGTAAGAGAAAGTATTGAGAGCTGGAAACTGCTATAAATAGTCAAAGGACTTTTAAGAGAATCTGCACAGAAGAATGCCACTGCATAGTTTTAATGTTCTCTCAAGCGACGGCAAAGAATTTTAGCATTTTCATTGTGCCAGTTTGTCAGTAATAACTGATTTAAGACTGCTGAAATGTTCTCACGGCCATTAATCACCACCTGGGATATAGGCTGTCGATGAAATCCAAAGTGTTTTGCGCTTTGTTAGTGAACTGAAGGTTATAAATGGAACTTTATATAGAGCATAAGTACAATGTTGCTCCGATTCACCTGAAATATTGAGGTTATGTGCTAAATGAGAGCTAAATAGGCTGTTCAGCTTCATACTTTTTACTTAGTTTTCATATCAAATATTGTAATTTCATATAATATGTAAGTAAATGCATATTTGTAATGCACATGCATTATAAATTCTTAATCCTTTGGTAGAAAATTAGGAGTTACTGGTCCAGTTACACCTATGAAGTGATAGTGACACGAAAAATTATGAAAAAATGTGAATGTACATTAAAAGTTACCTATAGGTCATGTTGATCATTTTTCGCTGCTAGTTCTGCCTTTGTAAGTAATTGTTACTTGATGTCTAAACCTGACTGTTTTGCCAACCTGAATGTCCCTTCTTAAACTGTCAGTTGGAGTTTCTAATGCTAATGCGTTAATGTTCCTCTATGAGCCCCCTCATGGAGGAACAGGGTAGTAAGAAAGGCAATGTAAAAGCATCAGGCAAATACTTTTATGGCAAAATTATAAATGGAATTCAAAGACAATGTTATGGTAGATAATTAAAATGGTTATTTTCTGATGTCCGTAAGAAATTCCATAAGTAATAAAAGGCACTAGGTTCGCCCAGGTGCTGTAATTTGTAGCGATTATTAGGATATTTGCTTTTAAACAGGTCGTCAGTAGATGCTTCCTGCTTATTAGTTGCTGTGTGTTAATGCAACAAGGCAAACAGTGTCTTTTTTTTTTCTTTATAAAATCTCTGACATTTCAGGTCTCTCTAAAAATGTGTTGCATAAAACAGCCCAAACGCGAAGTTAAGTATTTATTCTGAACATGTATTTTTCTTGTAAGAATCTAAAATAAAGAGCACCAAGTTTGACTAGATGCAGTAACCCATAGCAACCAATAGGGTTTTTGCTTTTAAACCTAGGGTTGCCACCTGTCCGGATTTCATGCAGATAGCCCGGTTTTGGAATGGCTGTGCCTGTTCGTATTTCCAAATTAGGAAATCTGGAAGGACATTTAAGTGAATGACATGGCGATCAGCCAATCTCCCGCCTGCCCCGACTTCACCTGGTCCGGGGGGTGGGTAGTGATGTCACAGGTGTGGGTGACATCAAGGTTGGGATTATCATGTGGTTGGCTGAGATCTACATCAGTCTAATAGTTCTGCCTGGTTTTCCTAATTTGGGAACAGGGCAGGCAATTTTGGCCCGGCAGCCCTCCTGAAAATTGGGCTCTCTGGGTAAAAACAAGGACATTGCAACCCTAGACCAATAAATGCTTACTGGTGGCTTGTTGCTATTTGTGATTAGACCAGTAGCAAACTTTGCACGTTATTGCCATTTTCCCATAAATGTATTGTGCAAGCACATATTCTGAGTTAATTTCCTCCTCCAAAGCTGCTGTCCAATCGAAGTCCAGTGAACGTGGTGTCATCGCCCTCTTCCATGCACTGCAATGCCAGTGGAAACCATTATTTGCTTCCAGCAGAAGCCTGCATTTGAGCAGAAATACAGACATTATGTTAGAGCATGCAATTTTAGTTAAGAGATTTTTTGCAAGAACACATTTGACAAGCTTGGATTGTCGACAGGAGGGCAATTTTTGTTGTGGGACTTCAAGCATACTATCACTTTTTCTTCTCTCTGAACTCTTCGAAGCGCAAAATCAATAATGGGATTTAGAGCCAACTGGAATATGATATTATATGCAAGTTAAGCTTGATCTTTCCCAAGTAGCTTATAAATTGTTAATACATTGTCCAATAAGCAACTTAATAATTTCTCTCTCCTTTTTATTTGGCTTAGTTATTTGCTCAGTTTTATAAGACCAACGCTATTTAAAGAGAACTGGGCGGAATATTAAACGGCAATATGTAATTAGCAGAAGAGTCTGTGAGAGCATTTCAGGCTCCTTTCATGCCAGCAAGATGTTTTGGACCACACATTCAGTCTGTCCCAGTCACGCATGTTTACTGCTAGTTACACCTCCAACTTCCTGGAACAAGTATTATACCAGTTTGTCCCCAGTTGTCTTATCTACTTCTAATTACTAATTTCTCATGGTGACTTACCCTTAACAGCATGGTGACCCGTTTTTTAATCATGACCCATAGTTTAAGAATCTATGATTTATTTGGATCCGGATTTTAAGAGAAACGTTACTGGAAAACTAACCACTTTAAGGGCAACTTGGTAGATATTCAGCGAAGTTCAAAAACCACCACACCTTCTCGTATGCTTCAGCTGTAATACGAGCCACTTTAAACTATCCTCTACTGTTGTGCTACCAGGACTTTAAAGCTTATTGTTAGAATTGCCCCATGCATGCTGAGAGTTGGAGACTATTTCAGGCAGTTTGCCTACCCAAAATATATAGCATCTTATAATTGAAAAGCTGGTGCAGTGAATAATTGCCCTTTACATAGCAAGTGATGCACAGCACTATTATATTGTTTTAATTTTGAATACTATACAGTATGTGGTGCTTTTTGTTCTCATCTGTCCCCATAGAAGCACTAGCAAAATTAGTCCATATTCCTAGTTTCCCCTCAGATGAGCAGGCATTGAGGATGCCAGAAATTACAGATAAATGCCTGTGTAAGTAGAGAGACAACTTCTGAAGAACACTTAGGAGCAGATTTATCAAAGGTCGAAGTGAAGGTTCGAAGTAATTTTTGGGTACTTCGACCATCGAATAGTCCAACTTCGATTCGAAGTTGAAAAAAACTTCAAAATTCAAAGGTCGAATTTTTTTGAAGTACTGTCTCTTTAAAACTTCGACTTTGACCATTCGCCACCTAAAAGCTCCCAAAGTGCTGTTTTAGCCTATCCTAGAACCTGTATGGAGGCAATTGGGGCAGTATGGGAGATCGAAGGTCAAAGTTAAAAAAAAACTTCAGATCAAAGTAGCGCTACTTCAACCCCAAAAAACTTCGACCATCATTCGGTTGGTCTTTTTGAATGTTGAAAGTTTTTTTAACTTCGACCTTTGATAAATCTGCCCCTTACAAAACAAAATAAAACACAGCATTTTTTAAGGTTGACTTTAGTAACCACTGTAAGCTTGGTCACATGCTTGAATCTGTGAACGGGATACTTGTATTCGGGTTTTTACCGAACGAACACTAATATGTTCAGCCTTTAACAAACATATCACAGATAAAGGCATACATTTACCTATTAAAAGATGCAGGAATAGTTATTATTGAATTTGTTCTTGTGCACCTTTTATATCTTTTAATCATGATTTTTACACATGGATTTATAGAAAGAAAAGTTACCGTCAGAAGTGTAATTCAGTGTATATTTTGTTTTTTTTGGATGATTAGCTGTTAGTGGAGTTTCCTTATAATTGCATTCTTCGGTGTGTAAATGGACTAATCCCACAAATACAGTATTTGTTGAGATTTTACAGAAGAAAATGACTGCAGGTTTTTTTGTACAGTGGAAGACGAAGTTCCTAATATCCCAAACTAGTTGTGGCTGGGAGTGGGAGCTTGCAGTTTCCTAATCAAACTGTTGGCTGTGAGTTGTACTTTACAACTCCTTGGAAGCTGCAAATGCAACACCCAGCTAATACCAGCTTTAAGAAGAAGAAGAAACAAAAAGGTGCATGTAACAACCTGAATTTAGGTGAAACGAGTCACAGGATTGAAAGTACCTCAATTATCCATTCATTTTAGAAACTGAAGCTAATTGTTGGGTTGCCTGACAACCTTAAACCAAAAGAAAGCCTGGGAACTCTTGAATTCTCTTGTTATTCCCTTATGTAAGCTTAGTTCAGAAAGCACTCAAATTAAACTAATGCCACAAATTGCTGAGCTTTGCAAATCTGATGGGTGCTTCAACTTGGGAAGTCATGGGACTTGTATTTATATTGCTTTATGGCCATATGACTGAGCTGCCTCTTTATGCTCATCTAATACTAGATCATGAACTGCCGTGACTTTCAATGATTGCTGCAGAAGCCTTTTTCTGTGCCATTATAGCAATACTGCCAGAAAACTTTGGTTATAAAAAAAACTGCTGAAAAAGTCATAAACTTAGTAAATATTTTAGAATGTATGATTCTTGATACAGTACTGATGGGACTAATTTCTTTATCACAGAAAACAGGATATATGGATGTTTTCCTGTTTTTTTTTGTGTTTGTCTGTTTTCTGTGTTTGTCAGAAATGAGCGATTAACACCTACAACTTTAATAGACGCAAACAGAGCAATCTCTGTTCTCCACTTCCTATGTCAATTGTTCATTGTGGAATCCCGCAGTAAGCCTTCTGTTCCTACGCTTGTGCTCCTCTCTGCATGATCTTGTAAGGAGAATTATTATTTTACTAAAGTGTTTTGTGTTGGTGACTGAACCATGCGGTACATTAAACTTTACATTAATTAGCATTGTCAATGCTTAAGTGATAAAAATGACTAATATTTGGTGGAATTGATGTATTGACTCTGTATTATGGTGTTTCCTGTTGGTAAGTAACTTTCTAGTGTTCTTATGGTCTTAGATCCCCAATTGAACTCCAATTTGTCATCTTAGTTTCTGCTGTGTTTATAAATAGTAAGTAAGTAACTTGTAATTGTAAACCATGTTGCTAAGGGTAAGGTCACACTGAGCGTTTCGGGAGATTGTCGCCTGGCATCTAATCGCCTCGTCTTTGCGGCGACCAGTATCCCGAACGCTTTCCCTCACTCTGCGCTGGCTAAAATGAATAATCGCCGGCGCTAATCACATGCAGCGATTAGTTTTCCGAGGTCGCCAGAAGTTGCCTCACAAGGAAACTTCTGGCGACTTCAGAAAACGAATTGCGCGTCTGCGCAGAGTGAGGGAAGGCGTTCGGGGAGATTGGTCGCTGCAAAGATGAGGCAACTAAATCTCCCCGAAATGCTCAGTGTGACCTTACCCTAAAGTATTGGGTTGTAAAACTTTCAGATAAGTATTGTAATCAATTGTTTTAATTCGCAAATTATTCAATTGAATGTTCTATAATTAAAATAGCATGGGTGAAGTGCCATCATGCCTTAAATTGATCTAGGACAGCAGAAGCCATATAACTTAAGAATCTCTTATAAGAAAGTACCTTTCAGGGAATTGCCACATTGAATTATGGGGGATTAGGCACTACCTCCCTGGACTATGAAACATCATAGGTTACCACAGTACCCAAAATTGCTCCATGTGCCCTTCATAATTAAAGAGAGACTTATTCAAAACTTTTTATGTACTGCAAAAAAAAACACTATGATCCCTGATTAGTAAATACGTTTCCCCATTTCCAGAAAATACTTTTCCCCATTTCTAGAAATATTTTTTTATCTGACATAATCACTGAGCATGGTTTAAATATTCATTAAAAAGCAACCGCTATAAATAAAGCATATTCCTGAGAATATCCAAGTGTGTACTGCATGTTCTTAACCATCTGTTCAGCATGAGTTGGGTTTATGCTGTGCCAGTTCAAAGATTGTCTATCTGTACAAAAAATCCTCTGCCATCCATCTTGGGTTGCCACTTGGCTGGGTGGGATTTTACTGGCTTTTTTATATCAATGTTATTAATAAGACAAAGAAAGATAAACATATAGTAAGGCTAGTATTTTTTTTACAGTGGCATCCTTGGATTGTGTAACCAGCTCTGTGGTTATGTTTGTTTTACCTGTGTTGAACTCTGACTCAAAAGCCATAACTTGATATAATGGCTGTACAAAATAGAAATTATTGAGGCCTCTACAGAAAAATGTGTTGAATTGTTTCTCATTTAGCTTTATGGAAGCCTGAAACTTATTAGATCTATTAAGAAAAAGAAAGTGGCCCAGCAATATGTAAAATGAAATATATAATTCCTTCTTAAGTGGGATATGTTGCATCAAAAAATGGAATGAAATTGATGATTACTTCTGAGGGAAGCATTGAAAGTGCACCTGCGATAGGCATGTTCAGTTCTCATGTTAGAAATGCACATTAAATTGAATTCTCTTTTTTTTTTTTTTTGTTTTTGTTTAATTTCAAATACAAAACTTACCCATCTTGAATATGTGCTTCTTTTTGGACAAAAAACTTGAATATAAACAAGTTGATTGAACACAACCCTGAATGCAAATTTGTATTTTCATAATTTTTAATGGGTCTACCAACTCTTACAAAAACACAAATAAACAAATCTCTTAAATTTTGCCTAGGACAACCTCCATTAACTTCTACATGACTTTGCCAGCTTTTAAATGGTAAGTTTTGTATGTATAGGTTTTGCACCATAGTTTACATAACATTGAGTGATTATATTTAATAGTTTTTATTTGTTGTACCAAACAATGCAGATAAATGAAATTGAAAATACTTTTATTGTCTGTACTTTTTCTAGCAGCTGTGGGTGAGTGCGGTTTACTGCCATTTGTACCCTATTTTATATAGATTTTATTATCTCTATATATAAGCAAAACTTATTTGATTTCTTGGTCAAATAGAGGATTATATTGCCCTACTGGGGTCAGAATCAGATTGGAAGTTGTCTATGGCAGGGGATTGCAGATAAACCAGACCTTAGGTGGTGCCACCTTACAAACCTAAAAATACAGCTTTTAATTAAGACTTTTTTTTTATAGAGATACAGGTATAGATTTGATGTGAAATAAAGGCTACATTTTACAGCAATTTAATAATGATGAGGAGCCTTTGTTTGGGTAGAAAAATAATTTGATTAGTTGTGAAATTTATAGTGAGCAATAGCTATTTTTTATGAATAAATGTTACAAAATGTATTTAACTGTACTTTCCTTTGGACTGTTTAGTAGACCATGGAAACAATGTCAAATAAGACATTTTCTGGGGGAAAATTTGAGTTTGAAGCAGAGGAATATCTATCTCCTGGACACCATCTGGCTAATGCTTCTCTCTTTATTGTTTCACAAGTAGTATGGTCCTTTAATTTCAGAGAGCCCTGAAGTATGCTTTTTGTGTCTGCTAAAAGTCTCAAAATAAAGCAACTTAAGACTTGACTGGAGCACCAAAAAGCTTTTCTTTAACTGGAGATGGCAATTTAATTGGTACAGTGCATTAAAAATTGGAGAGACTGCCGATGAGTCAGGATAATTTCCCTCTGCTTAAAAATCTTGTAGTTTTATTTTCCATGGAATTAAACTGTATTGATGCTAAAGGAAAACAACAAGCCCCAAAAGCCTCTCTGAATATTTTAGAAGTCTGTATTCATAAGCGTGCAAACACTCTTGAGTTGGTTTTGTGCGTATCTCCTTTAGGCAAGAGAAAGCTCTGCTCTTGATTAGGCATATCCCTAGAAAACTGTTTTCAGCTGTTGCCTAAACTCTCTCCCTAAGCTCTTTTACAGGCTTGCCTTTGAAATGAATGAGTGGCAGTCCACTGTGTCCTTTAAATTCTCTCCACCCACAAAAAAAATTCTCATGTTTTCAGAATCTTGGCTGCCACATGCCAGCTGTATTTCCTATGTGCAGCCTCAAAGTCTGCACGTCTTTTTCATTGCTTCTTTGCATCTGTAATCCTTTGCTCAGTAGCCCCAATTGTATCACTTAATCAATTTCACAAAACCTCCTTCCTTTTAGATTTGTTTTAATTATGAACCTTAGTTCAATGCGTTATAGTTTTTTTTTTTTAATCCGTACACATCTGTTGGATGAAAAGTGATATGAATTTAATTATTTTCCAATAAGCATTTTTTGTGGAAGCCAGTTATCTAGAAAGCTTTGAATTACAAAAACTCCATTTTAATCAAATAGTTCAAAATTTTAAAAACATATTTCCTTTTTCTGTGTAATAATAAACCAGTACCTTGTACTTGAGCCCAACTAAAATAGAACTAATCCTTATTGGAGGCAATACAATCCTGTTGGGTATATTTAATGTATAAATTATCTTTTCGTGAGATCCAAGTTACAGAAAGATCCCTACCTGGAAACCCCCAGGTTCTGAGTATTCTGGTCCCATACCTGTATTAAAGAACCTGGAACCTGTCCAGTGATATGAGCTGAATGGCCTCCTTACAACAAAGCTTTACTATTAGAGTATAATTTTTAAATAGTTTTGGAAAATAATTCGAAAAAACGTATCACTTTTTTGCACTTGCAATGAAAAGTCCATTAAATGGTTGTCTCTGTCCTCTCTCATGCATTTCTGTTTTGCTTTTTATCTGAGGTTCTAGTTACTTTCATCACAGCAATCTTGTATCAAATCCTTTTGGTGATTCCCACTCATGGCAAACGGAAGCAACCCATGGCACAGAGTGGGTGTTTTAACCTTTCATTTTTTAATGCTTCTTGCAGGCATAACAACAAAAAAGTATTGGAATAACTGGCTCCCAATGGCATCTATGGGAAGAATATTGTACTGTTAAAGGGGAACGCCACAAAAACATAACTTGAGCTTTTTGAAAAGTAAACATAATTTTAAGCAACTTTGAAATATACAAAAATTAAAAAAAAAATCGGTAGACTTTTCATGATTTTTAATGGTTTCTGACCGTTCCCTAAGCCTACCTCCCTGCTCTTCTGCTGATCTATCTGACTACTTTGCTGAGCTGGCTGACTACTGTTACTTTGTATCAACAGGCAGTTGTTCTTAGCCTGCATCCTCCAAACCCCACAATTCCCTTCACATATTTCAATTAGGAATAGAACGTCACTGTGCAATGCATTGTGGGTTATGTAGTTCCTGCATGCTGTCTGTAATCTGTGGAAAAGCTGTTACAATTTGTAACATCAGTGTTTGGTCCCTTCTTCCCTGCCAGGATTTCAAATGATGCCGAAAGAAAAAAACTGTCAAACAGCTGGATTTCAGCATCGAAAATGGCATTTATTTTTGCTTTTTTAAGAAACCAATAACTGTGATGGGTAAATTAGGGATTTCTGTGTTATGTTGGCCTCTTTATAAAAGTTTGGTTTGGAAGCCTGAGTTCCCCTTTAATTATAATGTAACAGGTTGGAACAGTTCAATAGATACCATTGTGTACACAGACCACCAGAGGGATTTTAATGGTGCTCCAATACTCCAACATTGTCTTGCTTCACAGTATAGCAATAGTTTTGTGCAACGTATATAACAACCAACACTCACTGCAAATTTAAACAACTCACTAAAAAAGGAATAAATGTTTGAGATGTGGCACCATATTGAGCTTAATATAACTATAAGCCATTCTACCTCTATATCACAAAATACGGTTGTCCTGATCTTGAAGCATAATCCTGATTATGAAGTACGTGTGTCTACTTGCCTTTTCCATAGACTTTGCTTCCAGATTATTCCTGGGGTTTTGTAGCCATGGTTTGTCTTGCAGAAATAAGAATTAACAGATCTTTAAATGTTCATCAATCATTCTTCAGCATCCACCGAAAGCAAAAAACGATTAAGGAAATTTAAATTTGGGGGTCCTTTGGGACACAGAAAAAAATTATCCGGTCACACATTTTTTCAGCTTTTACTATACAAAAAAATGTCCTTACTGTTCTGTCCATAAAGCTTCACCGCACGCACCAACTTACTTAATACACACAAAACCGCTGAATGATTCACTTCATTATTGAGCTTTATTTCTGTGGCCTTGACCATGTTCCATGTTAAACAGGCGGAGGTGCAAGTGTAGGATGTTGGATTCAAATGTTCCATTTGAATAAGAGCAGTTGTATAAACAGAAATTCCTCTGGAATTCACTATTGATAGAGTTAACAGGCCTTTGGTTCAGTGTTAGTGTCCACGAGGGATTGAAGAATGAAATTCTTTGCTGTAACAAGTTTGCATATATAAATGGGGGTGTATCCATTTAACATCTTAAGTACATACAATATGAGTTGCTTGCAGCCCTGTATGGATTCATGTTTGGAAATGTGGCTATTCAATGCTATAACTCTTTCTCTGCAAATGTTACTCTTTATGTCTACTAGAAAGAGGAGAATAAAAAAAAGAGAATATAGTGATTGCCTGAGAATGAACTGATGAAGAAGCCTTCAGTGTGCTAAAGGAGAAGTGTAAACCATACCCCATAAAGCAGAGAACATAGCCCGGTTAGAGGGAGATGGGCTAAAAGGAGCCAAACAGCCCTTTACATACAAGACATGCAGCATTAAGCCTTCTGAAAAAAGAAGGTATTTACTTGCCTCATGCTATATACTGTACATTGCACTGCCTTAATACCACATATAAGAGATTAAAGCTGGCCATACACGGGCTGCTAAAAGCTGCTGATAGACCGAGTCGGCATCTTATCGGGCCGTGTGTAGGGCCCTCCGACGGGCTTTCACGACCGATATCTGGCCAAGAGTCGGCCAGATGTAGATCGGGCAGGATTAAAAATCCCGTCAGATTGTGGCCGCATCTATTCGTTGATGCAGTTCCGCTATCCGAACGCCCGTGTTGGCTACATTATGATCCCATTGTTGGGCCCTAGAGGAGAGATCCACACATTTGGCAACTTCGCCAAATGAGCGGATCTCTACGTGTACAGCGCCCTTAGCTCTCACATAAGGCATTATGGGTGGAGACATGCAAATCACTCCTTTATGTCCCTTTGGCCAACTATGCACCCAGAACTGTTGGTTTTCCACCATAAAGAAACCCCTATTTCTACATTACCTGTGCCTGAAATAGAGCACCGCAAGGTTGAATTTTGTATCCCCTTTGCTGGTCCTAATTAATCTAAGAACATCTTTGAGGATAGCACACCTTTTACATGACTGACCTTTTTTTTCTTCTGAGTTGCAAAGACATGACATTTTGCCAGCACTTTTGAATTGGGCACCTACAGTGTTGTCAGGTTTTATTAGACTGATCAGCTTCCTTGACAAATTCAATACTAAACAAAAATATAAATGAAGAAATGGGGAGGGCTAAATGATGTACAAAGCATAGTGTAAGGTTTTCTTGAGATGAGAGAATGTTAAAAATAGAAATGTAGGTATGAGGAGTATTTAATCTCTGTTTGCTGAAACTACACAAACTTATGCTTTATCATAATGATATTAATAGACAAGAAAGATAAATATATTGCAAGTCCTTAATTCTGTTCCTAGACGTGCTTCCTTACTTTTCTTTTGGTGATGGAATGCATGGTCTGGAAATCTTAATTAGATTTTTTGCCAATGGTTCAGATCGTATTTCTGTAACCGCTAAAAATTCCCCACCCTCGTACAACACATAACAGCTGAACACCTGGAATTCAGGTTGAAAATGAGATCTTAAAAAGTTATTTTCTGTTCTTTTGCTCCGTAACCTTTTTGGCAGGTCGCAAACGTGAGTGGGTGTTCATGTGTGGGTGTTCATGTGTGGGTGTTTAGAGAGGTTCTGCCAGAGATCAGTTGTCAAGAGGCAATAATATCCAGCAGTGTAATGATTCTGTAATAAGTCTTACTCCAGTACTATACGCCATTATAGCATTTATGATATGGTTTAATTGAAGGATAGACATCCATGAAAGAAAGAGAACTAGATTATGTTCTTTCCTAAAACAAAACAATAAACTGAATTTACAACCCTCAAAACACCATTTTTGTGTTTGTGATACTAAAAAAAAAAAAAAAAAAAAAAAAAAAGCATTGTGTGTTCCCTGGAATGTTTTTGTGATACAGGTACTTGGAATTACTGGCTGAGTAGGGCCATATGCACATTTAGGGTTTGGTCCAATGTGTAATCACAGAGTTTTAAAATGATGTCGATAAAATAACAACTCTTTCTTAACAAGAAGGTTCATCTAAAATGTTTTTTAAAGCCAAGCACATTCTACCTTTTTAATAATCTGGTCAATGGAAGAAATGGGGCAATTATTAGGAACAGCCATGACTGTCAAGGGCACTCGTCAAAATTTTTTATCCCCAACCAAAGAAGTAGGCTAATAGAGCCTGCACTCCGGTTGGGGTTAACAGTAGTTTGTTGGTTTTTTAAATTGATATCCGCCCCCCCCTCGCCAGCGCTAGGACACTCGCACTGAGAGGAAGCTCCTGGTGCAAGTGGCCATGTCCATCAGAACCAGCGTGCAGGCTCAATTAGCTGCAACCTTTGGTTGGGGATAATATATTTTGCCAACAGGAGATCCTGTAAAACACACTTATCCACTGTAAGCATATTTCTGTTCTTGAGAAGTAGAAATCTATGGTAAGTTCTGCTTTGTTTCAGCAAATATCCATAAAGAATGTATAAGTCCCACTCCCTGAGAGGTCTGAAGTGATCAAAAACAACTATACGCCATGACCAAAAGAATCTACAGCTGAGATTGGATCATTTATTGCAGATATGCAGGTTCCCACATACATATAAATAAAAACCTATTTTCTTTTGTTCGGAATAACCTAATTGAAATATTTAGCAAAACTGTACACCAGAACACACAATTACATATTAATCAGCTTTACCTTTCTCTAAAAATGTATATTCATTAAGAGAGTGCACAGCCTTACATTGAACTTGACGGACATTAATAATTGTGCAAGGAATGCACGGAGTATGAAAAGCTTTACATACATATACTGTTTTTTGCGATGACAACTTTCTTTTGAAGCAACATAGGTGTTTCTTCATGGTGAGGGCAATGAGGATGTGGAATGCCCTGCCAGCTGATGTTGTGATGGCAGATTTTATTCGTAACCTTTACGAGTAGCTTGGATGGTTTAACTATATTACTTTAGATCAGGGATAGGCAATGGTTATACCTAACTGATCAACAGATATTTAATCCATAGTGCTGTTTCGCTCATGGCTTATCCAAAGCTTGTTACGGTTATTTTATACTTCCTCTGTTGTAGTACAATGAAAAGCTGTCTAGATTGGATTTAGCAGTAATTTTTCCACAAAACTACTCTTAATTTATTGATGATGACAGCACTATGCAGCCTTGCATAATGTTCTGTATAATCTGAGGATTTGTCTACATTACCTATGATTCAGCAGGCTATGAAAAGCAGTCCCTTGTCTGTATATTGCGAGCTTGCACTAACAGCAGTTTCTTATCTTATTGGATAAACCTAAACTCTGTGTGTGTCAGTACCAGGCCAGCCCGACCAGGCACCCTAGACAGCCTGGCCTGTAGTAGTGCCCAACAGGCGCGCATGCTAGAAAAAAGTGAGCAAGCATGTGCACGCTAAACAGTGATGCACCGTGAAAGGGACAGACCGTACAAGCCGGCCACATAAGGTTGCCACCTGCCTGGTATTTATTTATGATGGTTGAGCCCAATAGTCCAGAAAAAGGTGTCAACCCTACGGCCAGAGCAGGGACCGGACTAGGGGGCATGTTTACTAACATTGGAGATAAATATCTGGAGAGATTTCTGGAGATGTTGCCCATAGCAACATCAGATTGTTGCTTTTGTTTTCTAACTTGGCTGTGGCTGTTTAAATCTAATTGCTGATTGGTTGCCATAGGCAACATCTCCAGAAATCTCTCCAGATATTTATCTCCAATGTTAGTAAACATGCCCCTAGGTGGTAGAAGAGGCAGAGAAGGTACGTGCCTGTGCCCCCCCCCAGCTTTGTGCCCTAGGACCTTGGGGTGTATGTATATGTATGTGTGTATGTATGTGTGTATGTATATATATATATATATATATATGTATATATATATATGTATATATGTATGTGTATATATGTATGTATTTATTTACTTACACAGATGTTACATAAATTGTTCCAGAAGTCCTTCTGAACTTGGATGTTTCTACTGTATAGCAGCTTTTTACATTAGTGCAATCTGAAAGCACTGTGTAAAGGTCTCTACCCTTTTTTGGAATAGTCTGAGCAGGAATTTTCATCCCATCGGAGGAATATGTGCATTCCTTACAGAAAGTGTTTCCTGCATATGCTCACAGGCTCCCAGTTGTGAGATTTCACTAAACAGCCAGCTGCTTAATGACAATATGACTTCCTCCCACGCAAACTTCCACTGTAACACATCAGAACAGATGCTGCCAGGCGTTAACATGTCAGAGCTCTGGCAAGCCATCCAGATACTTGTCTCTTATTCCTCCTCTTCATGCATTCCCATCACTCATTATGGGGCTGACATCAGGGAGTCTCTCCAGTTTTGGATTTTAAAGCTACAGGAATGGTTTGAAATATTAATTTCAGTTGTTTTCCTTTTCCCTTTTTAAAATAAATAGAATCATCAGGTTATTTTACTACGCACATTTGACCCTCAATATTAATAGTAATTAACATTTGTAGTGATAACAGAGGACGAAGATAAGAATATGCGTGCTCGCAAGTGGCTGGGAAAAATCAATCCATTTTTCCATTTACACATGTAACAAAAACTTCACCGGTTAAACAAAAACTTGTGCTTGGACCCCTCCATAGACAGTGGGAGGGCTCCTATCTAATTGGTTAATGTGGAAGGCAAGGGACAGATAATATTAATTCCTGCATCTTCTTTCTGACAAACCAGAGCACATTTTTCTCACAAAACAGGCCAGTGAGGCCACATGTCAAATTCTATCTTGAATTTGTGAAAAATGTTGTGGCTGGCAAAACAGCAAATTTTGATGCGACAGACAAACAAGTCCTAGTCCTGTTGCATTACTTATTTTTTCAAATTTTTAGTTTTCATAGTAGTGTGTGTGAGTACTTGTAAGCAGCAGTGGGTTGTTTTGCTCCCTTTAAATACAACAACGTAACTGTACTTGAACTCATTTTATTCCAATGCCAACCATACTGTACCTTAATTAATGCAAAACTTCTTGATCTCGTTTTGGACCTGTAACAAGCTAGCTGACCATGAATCTAGAGAAGGAAACAAGTGGAGGCGGAATAGAGGATCCAAAACAAATAAAACAACTCACCACATTAGAAGGAGAGGCCCGGGTGCACTGCCCTGAGGCTACAGAAAGGGGAATGGATCAAACTGAATAACCATATATACGGAAATAAGTGGAACCATTTACTATTAATGTGTTGGTAGCTTCCAATGACTGGAATCATTGCCGGCACTGAATAAAAAGCATAATTTGAGCAGAAATACACAACCAGGGCTAATGATGTATAATGAAATAAAATACAGTTACCAGCTCACATGATCAATTATGACCGGTGTCAGGCAGGGCTGTAGGTATGTATAGGATCTAACCTGTGGGATCCTACAGCTACTGAATCCCATCAGCATTTGCATCTCTCTCTCTCTCTCTCTCTCTCTCCATCAAAGCTACATAGTGGCTCATTTGTAATGGTGCTGACCACGGTATATAAATATTTATATAGATATTTTAAGGTCTTTTAAGATATATATTCTAGAAATGGATTTTGGATCAGAGTGAAGGTGGGTGGGAAGCAAATAAGTTCTTGCAGTATTTTAATTAAACCCAAATGTGGAAAAAATTCTGGTGTTCACAGGCCCACAGAAAATCATTGGCTAGATTTAAATCCAGTTTAATGTAGTAAGGAGAATGTTTTAAATCTCTTAGTGCTTGATGACTTTAAATGTAGATGTACTCACAAACATTCTGCATGGTTAACTGCCTAATATTGCAGGAACTTCAGGACAGAGGGGGTCTCTCCTCAGTCATCTTCTTTGAAGCCTACACCAACCACAGACTGACAGTTATAACAGGCTGCATGTAAGGGCTTCCACTCATAAACAATTGCGCTACTTATTTTTTATTTTTTGCCTCATTTGATCTTGTGGATGGTTGACCGCACCTTCTCGCTCATACAGACATTGAGGATGTGGATGGCTGATGTGAAATGATGCGGTAATAAGATCAATTTAGTTTTAAATCTAAGGAGTGCAGCACAAAATATATATTGGTCAACATGGTGAATCAGCGGTGAGTACTGGGATCATAGGTCCCAGCCAAGGCACTGTGTGCAAGCAGTTTGTATGTACTCTCTCCAATTTCCAGGCAGATTAAATAGCTCCCGATAAAATTGATTATAGTGTATGTGACTGTCATAAGGACCTTATAAAGCTCCATTGGAGACGGGATTGATGTGAATGATGCATCATTTTTAAGTACTGCGGAATGCGCAAAGTCAGCATTGTATAAATAATAGATAACTAGATCTGTTTTCTTAGAGGGTTCATCAATTGTGTTTGTGATACTCTCTTTATATTAAATGAATTTGGCTGTGGGTGTTAAATTTTCCCAATTGTTGTTTTTGGTTTTACACTGCAAAAGGATTGTATCTGAAATCATTAACCAGCTGTAGAGACTTTTGAACAGTAACCGATGTCATGCTTGCATATCTTACACAACTTTTGTTTATCTTATGTTTTCAGGGCAGTTTAAGCTGCTGGAACAGGACCGGGATATAAAGGAGCCAGTACAGTATTTTAACAGCGTGGAGGAGGTGGCAAAAGCATTTCCTGAGCGGGTTTACGTCATGGAGGAAATAACATTTAATGTTAAGGTAGCACAAAGAACAAATATTTATCTCCATTGCAATAATAAATTGTACGTTTAGATCAGAACCTTTTAAACAGACTGCTGCCATTTTTAGCTTCTTAAAGGGCAGTAATGCTTACTGAATACTTGCCTGTAGCAGTCTCCAGCAGCAGGACATAGAGTGTATGGCTGTCTTAACTTTGTGTTCAGCGCTGCAAAATATGCTGGTGCTATATAAATAAATGTTAATAATAAAATAGTAAAATCTTGTAGGTTATCTTTTCAGCTACAGTGTATTTGATGGGAATTATGGCAGATTTATGAGTCGGCTAAGATAGAAATAAAGCACCTTTTTCTTCATCGGTCTGCTGTACTAGCCTGGATGTTCAGTTGTCCTTAAAGGGATACTGTATAATAGGTTTTTTGCAAAATGCATCAGTTAATAGTGCTACTCCAGCAGAAATCTGCACTGAAATGCATTTTTCAAAAGAGCAAACAGATTTTGTTATATTCAATTTTGAGATCTGACATGGGGCTAGACATATTGTCAATTTCCCAGCTGCACCCGGTCATGTGACTTGTGCTCTGATAACCTTCAGTCACTCTTTACTGCTGTACTGCAAGTTGGAGTGATATCACCCACCTCCCTTTCCCCCCAGCAGCCTAACAACAGAACAATGGGAAGGTAACCAGATAACAGCTCCCTAAAGCTGGCCATAGATGCAAAGATCCGATCGTACGAATCATCGTACGATCGGACTTTCCCATGTCCCGACCCGCCACTAACCATTCAGATCAAAGTCTTGCCAGTCAGATTAGTTAAAGAACAGATCAGCAATGTTCTTCCCCTGACAGCAATCGTACGATCGCCAACCAAAGCTAGTGACAGTCTCCCACTGAAAATCGTACGATTGGCAATACACGCAGAGATATTATCGGCAGCCGACAGAAATTTTCTAACCTGTCCGATCGACCAAACGACCGATCTCCGCCGGATGAAAAATGTCGGGGCTCTCCACACACGGTCCGAAAATCGTACGAATCCTCAATTCATACGATCAGATCTTTGCGGCCAGCTTAACACAAGATAACAGCTGCCTGGAGGATCTAAGAACAGCACTTAATACTAAAAGCCAAGTCCCACTGAGATTGATTGTTACATTAAGGGTCAGGCCACACAGGGCGTTTTGGGGAGATTGGTTGTCTGGCGATTAATCGCCTCGTTTTTGCGGCGAACAATCTTCCCCCAACGCCTTCCCTGAATATGCGCTGGCTAAAATGAAAAAATGTGATTCGTTTTCCGAAGTCGCCCGTAGTTTCTTCGTGAGGCAACTTCGGAAAACAAATTGCCGCGTGTGATTAGCGGTTTTTTAATTTTAGCTGGCACATATTCAGGGAAGGCGTTTGGGGAGATTGGTTGCCGCAAAAACGAGGCGATTAGTCGCCAGGCGACTAAATCTCCCCAAAACTCCCTGTGTGGACTTATCCTAAGTAGGAGAAATAACAGCCTGCCAGAAAGTAGTTCCATCCTAAAGTGCAGGCTCAAGTCACATGACTGGGGCAGCCTGGAAACTGACAAAATGTCTAGCCCCATGTCAGATTTCAAACTTGAATATAAAAAAATATGTTTTCTCTTTTGAGAAATTGATTTCAGTGCAGAATTCTGCTGGAGCAACACTATTAACTGATGTGTTTTGGAAAAAACATGTTTTTCCATGACAGTATCCTTTTAAAGTGATTTATACTAATGGAGATTGTGTCTAGGACATAGACATGCCCAGATTGTACCAAATAAGTTGGCCAGTTTGGGTGACCAACAGGGGCCACACAAGAGGCAATTTCCACAGACCATCCCCATTATGGGATTGCAGCAAATCCTAGTCTGTCTGTCTGTCTGGGGAGGCAAATACTGTATAAAACTTTTGTTACCAAGTGTTAAGGCAGAAACCGGATGCTTTTATAATACAAACATATTATACTTCTATGCAGCTGGCCATTTGTTAAAGCTCTTGGATAAATCAAGGGACAAACATTATTCTATTTCAAGGGATAAAGATTATCAGATTAACATTTTGGATCATCCCTGTATATTTGGGACAGTGGAAACAATGTTTATATTAAGATATATATATATCAACATATAGGGTAAAACTATGTTATCAACCTGAAACAAACATACCTTTGTGTCTTTATTATGTCTAATATTGAAGGGGTCCGTCCTTCAGCTACTCCTTCAGTTTTTTTTTTTTCTTTTAATGCTTTCTGCGTTTCTTTTGAATTGAAATGTCCTTACATTCATTATGTAAAACATCAAAAATTCATGTGGGTAGGCAGACGCTGATATTTTTATTAACTTGTGCGTGGGAAGTAGTTAGAGACACGAATGTACAGGTAACTTTGTGACTGTAGGAATTTGGCCATAAAAATGTTATGCTAAATGAATACTGCCTTTAAATTTCTCTGTAGCTGAAGAGACTGGAGTTTCTTTGGCACAAACTTGCAAGTAGGGCAGTAGATTTTGGCTGTACAGCTCTAGTGGCCAGGGGGATACTGGGAGTTGCAGTTTAGTAGCGACTAGGCTGCTAAGAAATGTATCTCCCTGCAATACCATGGGCTGATTAGCTGCCTATTGTTGATTAACAAGGGGAATATAAGGGATTATTTGATATAGATATATAGATATATATATATATATATATTTTTTTTATTTATTTTTTTTTTCTGGTGTATCAGCACTTACCACTTGCATCAACAAAGGCCGGGTACTCACTAACAAAATGAACACGTACATATTTGGATGGAGGAATATTTGGATGGAGGAATATATATATATATATATATATATATATATATATATATATATATATATATATATCTAGATATATATATCTATATATATCTAGATATATAGATATAAATATTCCTTTATATTCCCCTTCTTAATCAACAATAGAATAACCTTGTATGCAGTGAATTGTACCCATGAAATAAGCAAATGGATTCATTATCTGGAGAAAATCCCTTTTCCAGAAAAATCCAAGTTACTGGAAGGTTCCCATAGACTCCTCTATGTTGCTCATATAATTACATTTTCTATGTAATAATAAAACCGTACCATGTACTTGATCTTAACTAGAATATTATTAACCCTTATTTGTGGCAAAACAATCCTGTGTTTCATTTTTGTTTAAATTTTTTTTAGTAGACTTATTTAGGAGATCCCAACCATATAAAGACCCCCTTTAGAACCCCAAGTCCCGAGCATTCTTGATAACAGGTCCCATATCTGTAATCTGCACTTAACAAATCTAATTTTATCCCCTTTAAAGTAAATAAAACATCCCATTATTCTTAGAAATGTTGCTGTGTAGAAGTAGCCTAGGCAGTTTTAACCAGCCTGTAATAAACACACATGCGCGCACACACATCGTGTGCCATTGTGTTTAGGGATGCACCGAATCCACTATTTTGGATTCGGCCGAACCCCCAAATCCTTCGTGAGAGATTCTGCCGAATACTGAACCTAATCCTTTCCTAATTTGCATATGCAAATTAGGGGTGGAAGGGGAAAACATTTTTTACTTCCTTGTTTTGTGGCGAAAAGTCACGCAATTTCCCTCCCGCCCCTAATTTGCATATGCAAATTAGGATTCGGTTCAGCCAGGCAGAAGGATTCAGCCGAATCCTGCTGAAAAAGACCGAATCCTGAACCGAATCCAGGATTCAGTGCATCCCTAATTGTGTTATACTAGAAGACCAAACCACATTACTAGGAGAAGCTCATGGTATAGACGGAGTCGCTCCTGTAATAATGACCATATGTTACTCTGAGTGGCTGAAGAGTGAGTTAGGAGCCCCAGATCACTACACTACTAAGAGCTGACCTTTATTGTGTGTCTACATTCAGTCGGCAGCTTTGATGGCAGCTGGTTTTCTTTTTAAGGACTGCTATTGTAGAACTCGTTTACATCAACCAAAAAAAAAAAACTATCACTGCACACATCTGAAAACATAATACAGGAGCGCCTCTGGTTTCATTGGGTGTGAGTTCTTTCATACTGATTTGTACAGCTGCATCCAAGTGACCATATTTGCTTAAGGACTGAGCTGAGGCCACCAGTTTGGTATCCACTAGCCTAAAACTAAATTATAGGGGATTAAAGTAGGTTTTCCTGAAATATTACCATATGCGGATATCACTGAGCATATTATGACCAGTGGGTGCAGGTGGAAATCACTGACATAGAGCAGGCACACAATGAGCAGTCCTGCAGGCAGAAAAAGTAAAATTGTGCCTTATGCTTTGTGTTCTTACAACTTTTAATCTTAGGCTGTAGTGTTGTAAAAAGACAGAAAACATAGGGATGTTATGGCTTCTTGTACTTAAAGGGGAACTCCACAAAGACATAACTTTAGCTTTTTGAAAAGTTAACATAATTTCAAGTAACTTTGCAATATCCATCATTTAAAAAACATGCAGACTTTTCATGATTTTTAAAGGTTTCTGATAGTTCCCTTAGCCTAGCCCCCTGCTCGCCTGCTGAGCTGGCTGACTACTTTGTTGAGCTGGGTGACTACTGTTACTTTGTATCAACAGCCAGCTGTCCTCAGCCTGCTTAGTCCCTCCTTCCTTGCCAGGATTTCAAATGATGCAGAAAGAGAAGAACTGTTAAACGGCTGGATTTCAGCATAGAAAGGCGCATTTATTCATAACTGTGATGGATATATTAGGGGTTTCTGTGTTGTGGGCCTCTTTATGAAATTTTGGTTTGGAAGCCGGAGTTCCCCTTTAAATATATCCACTTGAAAGGCTGCTTGTTGAGTGCCTGCTCTACATCTATATGGAGCTCAGAGCTCCACACACTTGGGTCTTCTTATTCATGTGGTGAGTCCTAGGGAAAAACATTTTTATTGCGGGTGCAGGTGGATCAGTATTTAATTCATTATAACCATTCGGCAGCTGCTTTGCTGGTCTAGTTCAGTAACAAAAACAAAAGAAAACATGTAAATGGTTGCTTTGCTTTACAACACTGGTGTATATGTTTGCCCCAATTGCTTCATGGCTATACATTTTTTATGATAAAGCCAAATTTGCCTATATCTGAATTATTCGTTGATTTTCTCCTTATGATATTCATTTAAAAGTCTCGTAATTCCTTGGGCAGCTGTTTTTTAAACAGAAACATTTTGCTTAAACAGAACATTGGCATTATTTGTGGCTCAGGGCAGTAGCCAATCAAGCTCTAGGAAAGAAGTGGTGTTGATTCAGTGACGCAGCCAATTAGCCAAGCTGGGAAAAATCTTGGGTGAGAATAAAGCACATTTCTAATTATTAAAGCAGTTTCATTCATTTTATTTGTTTAAGTCAGAATAAAAAAGGTTAAATGTCACCAGATTTTCATCTGACGTCAAGCAGGCTTGCTTCCATGGAAATGGAATTTCGGTAAACTTTCTCATTCATAACAAGGTAATTGGAGAAGACAACATCCTTGTTAATTGAAATCTGAAATTGCATCCAGAATATTCATACCGCTTGCCGTAGGATACCACAAACAATTGCAAGTAAGATGGCGAGTATGATTTCTGGTTTGGGAGAAAAAGTTAATTAAGAAATAAATGTAGTACATTCTAATGTCTCATTTCTTTGCTATGTGCAAATATAACACTAACATTAATAGGAGCTAATGGAAGTCTCTGGCAGCAGCAGCTATCCGCCCTTAATTATCATCACCCCTCCCACTGACATCATCCCTCTGCTTCCTTCAGCTTCAAATGGCAACCCTACTCTCTTCAAAACACTCAACGGCAGATTTATCAAGGTGTTTTTTATCTTACACCATGCGAATGCCAGATTTGCAATCATTATTTTACCCTGCGTCAGACCTTTGTAAGTAAGTTCTGGCAGAAGTTGCGCAAAGAAAAAGCACGTAAAAACTTTACACGTTTTTCACATGGTGATGCCAGGTGATGTGTGCCGAATCATTCTGCCGTTTTTTACACCACATAATAAATCTGCCCCTTAATGTTATTTAGCCTATGGGGTCTTTGATTAGAGGCACACAGATAGCATTTTGGCATCAAGTATTTAATTAAAAATGAACTGCATCATACATCGTTCCAGTACTGTACTTTCCTATTTACTGGCTGTAAAGTGACTATTTTATTGGCTAATTTTGCTAAAATCAAAAGCCACTGCAACAAACCATCATGGGTACCCAAGGTGTGAAGCACTTCTAACGCATGTGAATTGCAAGAATGGAAATATGATCTCTCAGATGCCAGTTTTTTTATAAACTTTACAAGCAGAGTAGTTAATATTGCAAGAGCCAGTGGACTCGCTAGACTTATGTGTGAGTTGACATAAAAAAGACTTGTTTAAGAAACTTGTCAAATGATTTAGGGGCAGGTAAGTTAAAATTAGATGCCTTACCAGGGGGGCATAGAGAGAAGGCACAAGTAACCGATAACTACAGGCATGGGATCCGTTATCCAGAAAGCTCCGAATTATGGAAAGGCCATTTCCCATAGATTCCATTTTATCCAAATAATCAAAATTTTTACAAATGATTTCTCCACTATTTTGGATTCTACCGAACCCCTGAATCTTTTGCGAAACATTTGGCTGAATACCGAATCCAAATCAAAATTTGCATGTGCAAATTAGGTGTGGGATGGAGAAAACATTTATTACTTCATTGTTTTGTTACAAAAAGTCACGCGATTCCCCCCCCCCCCGCCAATTTGAATATGCAAATTAGGATTTCGCTTCGGCCGGGCAGAAGGATTTGCCCGAATCCAAATCCTGCTGAAAAAGGCTGAATCCTGTCCGAATCCCAAACTAATTTAATTAATGCTTATTGGAAGCAAAACCAGCCTATTGTTAATTTCATTTTTATATAATTTTCTAGTAAACTTAAGGTATGAAGATTCAAATTACGGAAAGATGCCTTATCCAGAAAACCCCAGGCCCGAGCATTCTGAATAATGGTCCCATACCTGTACTAAGCTGTAAAGGCTATAGAGTCAAATGCTTAAATAATGTGCAATCAAATACTGTCATCTGAGGGTCCTGCAGAAAGTGGTTAGTGTTGTGGAAAGTGCCTGTGCATTTGGCGCCTTTTATTACATTAACCCTTAATATGTGCTGTATTAAAGATCATTTATTATTCCCAGGAAGTGAGTGTAATGCTGGCCTTATTATATATTAATACTGCCTCTGTTTTTCAATAAAGCAGAAAGATTTATTATGCCAAAAAGCCATATTAAAAGAGCCATTGTTTCCTCTATTAGATTTGCTTTTAACACTGCCAGGCCAATAGGTGCTAATCTGTTGGCTAATGTTGTTCATAAAATGTTGATTGTTTCCTGGATTCTTGAGCAGGAAGTGATTAGCGCTACTTAGATATCACAGAATGTGTGAAGTTTCCTTTCAGGAAACAAGAAAACACTAAACAAACTGCTAGTATTTCCCAAACACTGAGTTCTGGTATGGCATTGACTTCCATTCCCTCCAAGTCTCTTGTTAGTTAGCAGCCACTGAGTTGCCTCAAGGTATCTCACAAACAAGCGATCAGTGATTCTGCATTTGAAGGCTGGAAATAGGCAGCAGAGTAAGGCAAAAAAAGGCCAAATAAAAAGTTGAAATAAATAGGACGTTTTACCATATACTAAAAGGCACAATGTATGCCCAAATGCTATAACCAATAAGATGTTTGCTTTTAAACAGTGGACCGGGAGCTGCTATCTGATCTTTAATTGATGTCTGTGATAAGAATTTAGCAAACTTAAGCTGGCCATAGATGCAAAGATCCGATCGTACGAATCATCGTACGATCGGACTTTCCCATCTCCCGACCCGCCACTAACCATTCAGATCAAAGTCTTACCAGTCAGATTAGTTAAAGAACAGATCAGCAATGTTCTGCCCCTGACAGCAATTGTACGATATCTATGTCCAACCAAAGCTAGTGACAGTCTCCCACTGAAAATCGTACGATCGGCAATACACGCAGAGATATTATCAGCAGCCGACAGAAATTTTCTAACCTGTCCGATCGACCAAACGACCGATCTCCGCCGGACGAAAAATGTCGGGACTCTCCACACACGGTCTGAAAATCGTACGAATCCTCGATTCGTACGATCAGATCTTTGCGTCTATGGCCAGCTTTAGGTCCATTTGTTACATAATCGCCTGAAAGTTAAATTTTAAGTTTAAAACTTCCTCTTTGCAATAAAATGATAATGGCCTTAAAAACACTGTACACTAATTTTCTGGCATTGACACGGATAAAGTTTGGTAGGCTTCTGGTTTTGCTCTTGAATTTTGTTACCTAGTTCTGCAGAAATGTTTTTTTTTTTTTTATTTACAGTTTTTATCACTAGCAGGTACTCATCTCCTCCAGAAAATATGCATTGCCTTCTGTTAATCTTTACTCATCTGCCTCCCACATGGCATAAAGATAGAATTAACTGACAACAGCAACTTCTGATTAAAGGGCAAGTGACACCAAACACTGAAAATACTTAAACTCATAGATTATTTCAGTAACGCCAGCTTTATAGAAGAAAGTAGGGCTTTATCAAAACTATCATTTTTTGATGAATGCCCAGTCTGCCTCAAAAGAATTGGTCAAACACCAGACCAAATGAACATGAACTTTTAGAAGAACAGAATGCTCTGAACCAGGGGATTTCTGCATAACGGATCTCATATATCTCTATATCTTGACTACTAAAAAATTATTTAAACATTAAATAAACTGAACAGGATTATTTTAACCATCTGTTCAGGATTCATGAAATCGTAGTTATCACCAAGTACAACGTACTGTTCTTATTACAGAAAAAAAGGAAATCATTTTTGAAAATTTAAATTATTTGATTAAAATAGTCTATGGAAGACATATCATGGATTTATGGATAACAAATCCCATACCTGTACAAAGAAAGTTATTTCTTTTTATGAGAAAGTGAGCAGGGACCTCAATTCTGGGATGGCAGTGGATATGAATTATTTAGACTAAAGCATTTGATACAGTGTCACACAGAAGGTTACTGGTTAGATTAAGGAATCTTGGCCTGGAAAGAGAACTGGCTAAAAGATAGACTACAAAGAGTGGTGGTAAATGGAACATTTTCTAATTGGACCAGTGTTGTTAGTGTAGTGCCGCAGGGCTCTGTACTAGGTCCTTTGCTTTTCAACTTGTTTATTAATGACCTGGACATGGGCAATTAAAATACTGTTTCTATTTTTGCAGATGATACTAAATTGTGCAGAACTATAGGTTCCATGCAGGATGCTGCCTCTTTGCAGAGTGAATTGACTTAGTTGTAAAACTGGGCAGCAAACTGGAAATTTATTAATGGTGATAAATCCAAGGTTAAAAACCAATATAAATGCAAGTTATCCACTAAATAGCAGTGTGTTGGGAGTTTCTTTAATTGAGATGGATCTAGGGGTTTTTGTGGATAACAAGTTGTCTAATTCCGGACAGAGTCATTCTGTGGCTACTAAAGCAAATAAAGTTCTGTCTTGCATAAAAAAGGGCATTAACTCAAGAGATGAAACATAATTATGCCTCTTTATAGGTCCCTGGTAAGGCAGAACCTGGATCATGCAGTGCAGTTTTGGACTCCAGTCCTTAAAGGAAAACTATACCCCCCAAACAATGTAGGTCTCTATTAAAAGATACTGAGTAAAACAGCTCATGTGTAAAACCCTGCTTCATGTAAATGAACCATTATCATAATAATATACTTTTTTAGTAGTATGTGCCATTGGGTAATCATAAATAGAAAATTGCCATTTTAAAAAATAAGGGCCGCCCCCTGGGATCATACGATTCACTGTGCACACATACAAACCACATGTAAGGTCACATGAGCCAATTAACAGACAGAGTTCTGCCTTTTGCTTCCTCACTTCTTCCTGTTACAGTTAGTGTTGTAGTATTTCTGGTCAGGTGATCTCTGAGGCAGCACAGATAGAGTCACGAAATGGTGGTTCAAGGCAAGAGATGTAAAAGGGCAATATTTATGTAAATATATATTCCAGTTTGGTAAGATTCTTTAATATGTCATTCAATTTGATATAAACTATCTGTTGCTTAAGTATTCATTTTGGGGTATAGTTTTCCTTTAAGAGGGATATAAATGAGCTGGAGAGAGTGCAGAGACGTGCAACTAAATTGGTTAGAGGGATGGAAGACTTAAATTATGTGGGTAGACTGTCAAGGTTGGGGTTGTTTTCTCTGGAAAAAAGGCACTTGTGAGGGGACAGGATTACACTTTACAAGTACATTAGAGGACATATAGCAGGGGACTTTTTTATATTTTTTTTGAACCCATAAAGTGGATCACCGTATCAGAGGCCACCCCTTCAGACTAGAAGAAAGGAACTTTCAGTTGAAGCAGCGTAGGGTCTTCACAGTGAGGAGAGTGAGGTTGTGGAATGCACTGCCGGGTGATGTTGTGATGGCTGATTCAGTTAATGCCTTTAAGAATGGCTTTGTATGACTTCTTGGACAGACATAATATCAAAGACTATTGTGATACTAAATTCTATAGTTAGTATAGGTATGGGTATATAGAATTTATGTGAAGGTATGGAGGGGTGTGTGTATGGATTTTGAGTTTTCATTTGGAGGGGCTGAACTTTTTACAACCCGATTTAACTATGTAACTATTGCCACTTTAATTATTGTTGTTTCAAGATGATCAGTAAATTAATTGACAGGAGAATTTGTTTCTGATAACATCCACTTAAGTTCAGACAAAGATACATTCACAGATCATAGATTCCCATGTCTATGTAAATAGCACTCTCTGTGGTACACTGCCAGACTTGATAAAGCTAAATACATTTCAAACAAGGTCATCAATATTTTCCTTTCTATGTATAATGATTTTGGTAGAACAATTAAAAGCTCCACAGCCTTCTCAATTAGACATGTTGCCTGCATCCTACACAGATTTTTTTCTTTAATAGATTATAATGGTGGCTGCCTCTTAACCTTGAGGTCTGCACAGAGTAAACATAACGTTGCTGCAGATTTATACTTGCCATTACACTTAGCCACCTTGCGTTTGTATTGAATAATAATGTGCTACAATAAGTACAAGTCGCATAATACTCAATGTTATATTAGATAATGAGTGTTTGTGGGATTAGTGAAGGGGAAAGGATTGTAAATCACATAGTGTGCACTTTTCATGCAGTATTTATTTTCGTTATGTGAATATTACCATCAGTCGGTGATTTATCTTTTCCGGTGAAATGCATGAATGGCATTACCCGCATTGTAATGCACGGTTACTTTGATGCTAAAGATGATACTACTTGCTTTCATTAATTAGCACACTGGGAAAGGCAGTTCTATCAATATCAAGATGTTTTCTTTCTGTTCCAGGTAGCATCAGGAGAGTGCAATGAAGATACTGAAGTTTACAACATCACACTCTGCACTGGTGATGAGCTAACATTAATGGGACAGGCAGAAATTCTTTATGCAAAAACATCCAAGGAAAAGTCACGCCTCAATACCATTTTTAAGAAGATCGGAAAACTGAACTCAATCAGCAAACTCGGCAAAGGCAAAATGCCCTGCCTCATATGCATGAACCATAGAACTAATGAAAGTATCAGCCTTCCATTCCAGTGTAAGGGGAGGTTTAGCACTCGCAGCCCTCTGGAGATTCAGATGCAGGAAGGAGAACACACGATACGCAATATCGTGGAGAAAACGAGATTGCCCGTCAATGTAACCGTGCCTAGCCCACCACCTAGAAATTCCTATGACCTTCATTTCATACGTGAAGGGCATCGATACAAATTTGTCAACATCCAGACCAAGACTATTGTCGTTTGCTTTGCGTTGCACACCAATAAAATAGTCCCCATGCATTTTCCATTGCATTTATCAGTCCCAAAGTTTAGCCTTCCGGAAAATCTCATAAAGGGAGAAGTGTGGCAGGACTCTGTAGTGCAGCACTGGTACAATATATGCCAGGAACAATTTGATATAGAGGAATACTCTCGGGCAGTGAGGGATGTAAAAGCAGACTGGAGTGAAGAGTGCAAAAGCCCCAAAAATAACTGGTCTGTTGGCCACAGCCATATACCAAACTCCCTCAGTTATGCCCGGGATGAACTGACACAGTCATTCCACAGACTTTCAGTATGTGTCTATGGGAACAATCTTCATGGGAACAGTGAGGTGAACCTGCACGGTTGCAGAGATCTTTGTGGGGACTGGGCTGCTTTCCCTCAAGATTCCCCGCAGTATCAGGACTCCTGTGACAGTGGAAGTGATTACCTTTTCTCTGAAACCAGTGAAGAATTGACAAGTCTACCAGCCAAGCCAGAACTTCCTTATGAGGAGTTATGGCTGGAACAAGGATCCGTTAAAAGGAGCGGGCAGCCTCTCACACGATCACAAAGTGAGAAGAACAAATGTGATTCATTCAGAGGTTCTCTTCCCTCTCGGAGTGGGACATCATCTCTTCCTTCTCCCGGAGCTCTACTGACAACTAAGAGTTTGGATGTATCCTTACCTCCACCTCCAGTGCCTCCAAAATCTGAAGCTGTAAGTCAATTTTTTGTTTCTCCACAATTTGTGTGTGTATATATATATTGATAAAGGCCCCGAGGGCCAAAACGTTGGAATACACGAGTGACGTGTCAATAAATTTGTTTGACAAAACTGCTGGAGTACTGGTCCATTTTGAACAGTGGATATTATACTTTGACCGTGCACCCACCATTGACCAGTGTAGGTACCTTCAGAATCTTGATAGATAGATAGTACAGTGAAACCTCGCTTTTAAGTTTATTTGTGGTCCCACTAATTCATAATGCATTTCAATGGGTACATGTTTTCCTGCATTTTGCATCACAATTTTGTGATGAATTACCCAAAAACTGTTTTTTTTTTGTTCCCCTCTATCATTATCATTTATTTATATAGTGCTGTCAAGATACGCAGTGCTTTACTATTTGTGAAATAAAGGTTTAAAATACTAACCAGGTGTATATTTTGCCGTGTTTCTGCCTGTAAATGGTCAATTCCAATAAGTCTGCCCCTTATACAGTCCTGCACCAATCACTTATTGCTTTAGGTTGTGTATGTGTCTGACAGAGAGGCCTTGCACACGCTCCCCATAGTGTAACATTAACGCTGCAATGCTTAACCCTTGTTATTAACACAGTAAATATTGTATCTCAAAGTAAAACAGACTCCTGTGCTTATATCCCGTCAGTACTTGAAGAAAAAGTTACTTCAACACATTTCCCTGATTTTAGTTTTTCCCGGATTTTACATCATTTTTTCCGGGTCCCCTGAAAAACGTTCGGGATGCGGCCAGGATTCGGCTTTTTCAGCAGGATTCAGATTCAGCCGAATCCTTGTGCCCGGCCGAACTGAATCTGAATCCTAATTTGCATATGCAAATTAGGGGTGGGGAGGGAAATTGCGTGACTTTGTCACAAAACAAGGAAGTAAAAAATGTCTCCCCTTCCCACCCCTAATTTGCATATGCAAATTAGGGTTCGGTATTCGGCCGAATCTTTCACAAAGGATTCGGGGGTTCGGCCGAATCCAAAATAGTGGATTCGGTGCATCCCTATATATATAAATTAATAAATCTCTGTTGTATTTAGTATCCCTTGTGCTGCCCATATCTCTACCTGTTACAGTACAGACTCCTACACTTTTTCTTCTTCAATTTCAGCAGTACAGGTGCAGCCATTACTTGATTAGTGATGCAAAAACGCAATAGGGTGGAACAGCTGTATAAACAGTACCTCCAATAAAGAAGGTATTTGCAACAATAGATAGAGATTCCAGTGTGGGCAGGTACATGAGGCCGAGGTAGGGAAAGAGTTCGAAAACATATTCTGAGATCTTCTGAAAAGTCAAAGTGATTGTGATACTTTTCTGTAAAAAAGAAAAAATGGTATCATGATGATATGGTTTAAACCAGCGGTCCCCTGAGACACTTTTTAATTGCTCTTCATTTCTTATTTCATATGTTTTTTTTTAGTTATTTCGCTTTTTGTTCAACTGTTTTCTAGTTTGGTATTTCAGCAGCAATCTGGTTGCTAGATAGTCAATTTAACCTAGCAACCAGGTATTTGATTGAATGAGAAACTGTAAAAGTTGGGGCCTGACTATACAGATAAGTAGTACAGCATTTCAATAACAATAGAATTGTAGCCTCACAGAGCCATAGGCTTGTGGCTGAATGGGTCAGTGACCCCCCATCTTAAAACTGAAAAGAGTTAGAAGAGAAACGCAAATAATTAAAAAAACTAAAAAGGATAAAAAATGAAGATCAATGGAAAAGAATTGTATAATCTAAGGTGGCCATAGACACACAGATCCTATTGTACGAATCAAGGATTCGTACGATTTTCGGATCATGTGTGGCATGTGCCGACATCTTTTGTCCGGCGGAGATCGGTCGTTTGGTCGATCGGTCAGGTTTGATTTTGTCCCATGTGGCCCCCCTTTCAAGTCGCTGACTAACTCAGATTTAGAGAGCTGAAAAGCAGGAAGTAGTGTTTTGGCTGTTATGTTACACATCCAGTCATTCCAGCCTTTATACATTACATTTTTGCCTAACTAACTATATTAGAAACATTTTTTATTTTGTTCAGCCTATCTATTTACACAGTTTTTATTTACATACTGAACGATTCCTTTAAACTGTAAATCACAGTTTCCCAGAGAGACCCGAGCCGCCGACATACCTGAACTGGGCTGCCGAGCCCGAATTTGAAGCGGTTGTGCGGAGTTTTATGTGGGCACTGCCGAAATTGATGCTGCACGCGCAATTGATGTCCCTCCCACCCTGGTCCTTAAAAAAAATTTGGGCTTTACACCGGTCCTTGGGCCAAAAAAGGTTGGGGACTGCTGTTTTTAACCATATGTTTTGGTATTGAGTTAAAGGTGCAATAAAAAAAACTGTATAAATAGCACTTGTGTAAAAACTATTCTGCCTATCTTTTCAATATATTCAGTACTAGCCCTATTAATTGAGCTTGTGCTGAAAAATGGTTGTGCTGCTTTGTAAGACCAGCTATAGTAACTCTGGAATGTATCATTTGACCGCACTTATGCAAGGCTTTCCAAATAACACGTTTGACACCCATTTTTCTTAAAGTAAAACCTGTTCTTTTGGTGCAGAATTGGAAGCCAGACAAACTATAAGACCTTTTTAAGTCTTGAAGCAGTTTTAATGGAGATCTTGGGTGGGGTCTCAGAAAATAATATTTTCTATAGGGATCTGTCATTAAACACATAACACTTGTAATGCCCTATTGTCTTATGCCTAACCCTGTTCTCCCAGTGAGCGCTTTGTACTCCTTTGTAAAGAGAAAGTATTCAACATCCTTAAGGTGGCCATACACATTGAGATCTCTCCCCGATATGCCCACCTTGAGGTGGGTGATATCGGGCTGATTCGATTGTGGGCCCTAGGGTCCAACGATCGGATCATAATGTATGTGGGCGATCGGGTTGCCAGGCCGCATCAATGAACAGGTGTGGCCATGATCCGACGGGATTTTTAGCCCTGCCTGATCGACATCTGTCCGACTTTTGCCTAGATATCAATCGGGGGATGCCCGTCGGAGGGCCCCATCCACGGGCAAATAAGCTGCCGACTCGATTCAGTTGGCCACTTTTATCGGCCCGTGTATGGCCAACTTTAGACATGAGTACATAGAAGCTACTCTGTACAGCCCATTTAAAGGGCATGTAAAGCTCAAACAAGAGTCTCTCTTCCAAATGAAAAGCCTTCTTTAAAATAGACTGGTGTGGCACCTTGAAGCGATTGGATGTAGCACCTGTTAAACACTGCATCTTCCAATACCACTAACTAATTCTAAAGGATTTACCCAGAGTGCCTTGTTCTTCATCAAGACAAAGACCGCAATTCTGCACTGTCCTGCAGACCAGGAAACCGGAGCATGTGCATAAGGAACTGCTTCTTGCCTGCCAATCTTGCTGTTCTTGAGCCGTAGAGAGATAGTGTTGGTCTGCAGTACAGGCAATCTCTAATAAATTATGTGTATAAATAAAGTTATATTGAAAATTACAGTCAATGGAGAGGTCAGGTAGGAGGGGCTATGCACACATTCACATTTAGAGCAGGAAGAACACCGGTGCAGGGAATACAGGAAAATGTCTGGTGAAGAACGAAATACAATGGAACCTCAATTCTACATCCCCTGATTTTAAGTTTCCCCTCATTTTGCATTGTTGTTTTGTGGTCCCTCCTATATATTATGCATAATACATTTCCCTGATTTTACACCATTTTTTTCTCATCCCCTGAAAATTGTAAAATGGAGGTTCTACTGTACAGCCAGGAACGAAGTGGTGGTGCAGGACATAGGAGGTGATTTGGGGAGTGTAATTGATGTGGTTCGGGTGGGGGTAAGGCGCTCTATGCAGGCAAACTGAAACCTAAAAAATGCTTTTCATGTCCTTTAATAACACATACTAAAGCTATTGTTCTTTTGATAGGAAAAATACCATGTCCCTGATGGGTGAGGAGTTGAGACATGCTTTCCTAACATTAAATGGGGAGTGAATGGGGAATGATTTGACTGCTATACTGACAGTGTATTAGTGTAATTAAAATTCTAGCAGGGGTGGATCAGCTTGGATACAGGAATGTACCAGTTGTAACTGATGAGCTGTAGGGGCTTGTTTGTAGAGCTGATTAAAGCAGCGCTGTTCCATCCCTTTTTTACCGCCTACCTGCAGTTTCACTCTTGTTTAAGTATCTGTTCTTCACTAGCTGCTCAGCAATGGCCTTCAAATGAATTTACATACTACATTCTTGACATCCTTTCTCTGTATGGTAAATGTCAGCCTGTACAGCATTCAACAAAAAATCCATCATAGCATAAAATTGTTTTTTAAACTGAGCATAAGTGCCCAGATTTGGTCGGACACTTTGGCTGATTTCCAGACCATCTGGGTATGTTTGTCACCTTAAGAAGGGGGGCAGTTTGACAGATATTACAACTGAATCAAAGTCGATCTTCTTCAGAGGATCTGGATCTAACTAAAAATGTAGTGCATGCTGGACTGGCAGATGAGACATCCCCCAGCTCCTTGTTACTTCCTCTCCATTTTTTATCATTCAGAGAGTCAGCCCTAACAACAAACAAAACAGCAGTATTTGGGCATAGCAGTGTATGGCTGCCAATTGGTCCCTCAGGAAAAAAAAAAGTAGAAACATTCTTTCCAAAGGACTTGAATAGGCATCTTAAATCTGCACCTCCGTCGGCCCATCCGACTGATATCTGCCCAAAAATCAGCCAGATGTCAATTGGACAGGTTTGATTTTTCCCATCGGATCAAGGACTGCATTGGCTAGTTTATGCATTTGAGGACTCCTATTCTCACTGTTGTACTCTTACTGTTTGGGCCAACGATCGGATTAAGACCTATATCGCTCACCTTAGGTGGGTATATTGGGGGGAAAGATACACTTTTTTGGCGACCTTGCCAAACAAGTGGACCTTATCATCAAAACGATGCTGGGCCAGACAGCGGCTTTCCGATATTATCATGCCACTTTTCTTGCAAAGTGTGGGCAATTGACCCAGTAAAATATGCAATGAATGTTGCTTAACTATGATGTTTGCAGCCCTTTCCATGCATACAGCACTATATGTTCAAACTGATGTATGGGTGGTGTACATTTAAAGGGAGAGATTAGTAAAATATTGACTAAGTACACTGAGATACTACTGCTCCAGGACCTGCAGTGGAAGGACAAATACACAAGCCATTATAATCCATATTCTTATATACTGGGATCTTCTATTTTAAAACAGATACAACAAATTCAGTCTTTTCATTGCTAGTTGGATACTTTTCGCTGGAGTGTAGACACATCTTAGTGGAAATATAAGAATTAGATTACAGGTGTTTTAATAATGTGTTCTCAGCCCACCTCCTACACACGTCAAGCATAATGGGTAACAACAAGAGGCAATACACCCACACCTGCTTATGTTACTGGAGCATGTCTTGGAGACGGGTAAAGAGCTATATCAGCACTGTTGTCAGACGCATGATCCTCCTGTTGATAAAGTCTGTCTGATCCAGAGTAATAATGTTAGTCTAGAATTGCGTGCAGTGTGTCAAACAAGGCAATTCACTGGGAATTTCTTTGTTGTTGTGAGTAGATTGTTACCGAAGACGTAACAATTGTGATCTTTCCAAGAAAGATTGTTTGTTTCAATACACAAGTGTAGAGCTGAATTGTCAGATATACTGGTAGAAACATTAGAATTTTCTCTGTATCTGACGATTCAGCAGAACAATGGCCGATGTTTAGATGCCTTCAAAGGCGCCCGATCCAAATTTTCCGTCCAGCCCAATCGACGAGCCGACCGATATCCTTCTGCCGATATTGGTCGGCTCTTTTCCCACCATACACGCTCCGAATATCGTATAAAAAATAGTTTTGTATGAAATTATCTGTGTGTCTATGGCCACCTTAAGTGTGCATCTTGTGCAATTTGATTATTTCAGTTTTTTCGTTTCTCTTTTTTGGCATAGTTTATATTTTAGTTTTTATGCCATTTTTAAATGATTAATTTGAAGATACTTATGTCTTATTGAAGCATGCATATTCAACATGCAATGCATACTAATTTAGTATATAGGTATGGGACTTTTTATCCAGAATGCTCGGAACTTGGGGTTTTCTGCATAACGTATCTTTCCATAATTTGGATCTTCATACATTGAGTCTAGTATAAAATCTTTTAAACATTAAATAAAACCAATAGGCTGGTTAATAAAGGAGTTAATCCAATAAGGATTCATTATATCTTAGTTGAAGTCAAGTACAAGGTACTATTTTATTATTTATAAAATAAAACGGAAATCATTTTTAAAAATGGGAATTATTAGATTAAAATGGAACTTATGGGAGATAGCCATTCCATAATTTGGAACTTTCTGAATAACAGGTTTCCGGATAACAGATCCCATACCTGTATTGTTATTTGTTTATTAATTTTAAACCCTGGTACAAAGTAGGACCTGTGTTTAGCGCATCATGCTGCAAATCATTGCCAAACTGGGAAGGCCCAAATGGCTTAATAGTGAATAATTCCCTAGCTATGTACAGTATGTTACCCATTTCAGTGATGTTATGTTTTATATAACAAGGCATACCAGTATTGCAGCCTTTCTAATAAAACCTCTGTTTGGTTATTTCAGCTTAAGTCCTATTGCTAATTCACATTTGTCACACAAGCATGGTAAATGTAAACTTTGCCCATAAATTCTATTAAAGATTACTTTTTATTGCTGTTTGAGACTTAGACACCCTAATTCAAACCAAAATAACTACAGGAATGGGATCTGGACCTGGGGTTTTCCAGATAACAAATCTTTCCATAATTTGAATCTTCATACCTTAAAGGGGTGGTTCACGTTAAATTCTAAGCAACTTTTCAAATGGTCTTCATTTTTTCTTTTTTTTATGTTTTTTTAATTATTTGCCTTCTTCTTCTGATTCTTTCCAGCTTTTAGGGGTTCACTGATCTAAAAATAAATGCTCTTTTAGGCTACAAGTTTATTGTTATTGCTACTTTTTAACACTCATCTTTCTATTCAGGTCCTCTCCTATTCATATTCCAGTTTCTTATTCAAACCAGAAAATATAATTTTCTTTTGAATTTTCATTATTTGTGCCCCTAAGGAAGACCACTTTGGTCAAAACGCGTTGGGCTCACTACTTGTTTTTGTATTTTGTGTAACCCCCTTTTTTTATTTTGATGTAATAAATATTTTTATTTTTAAATTGAGAGTGCAATCCTTGTTTTGATTTTGTTATTCAAATCAGCGCATGGTTGCAAGGGTAATTTGGACCCTAGCAACCAGATCACTAAAATTGCAAACTGGAGAGCTGCTGAATAAACTTAATAATAACTCAAAAACCACAAATTATAAAAAACGAAAACCAATTGCAAATTGTCTTAGAATATCACTCTCTACATTAGGGGTGCCCAAACTTTTTGCAAAGAGGGACAGATTTGGTGAGGTGAAAATGTGCGGGGGCCGACCATTCAGCTTGACACCAATATCCCTTCCGAGGCAGCTAACTAGCGATTTAGACCCTAAATGAACACCAGTCTGCTTTATAAGAAAGAGTGCATAATATAATGAGTTAAAAGGCTACCACCACATGCTGCACTTCTTATCCAACTATGCATCAATAGAAGGGTATGTTACCCTTTTGGTGTAGCTATGTAATTGCTATGAACTGCCCGTGGCACTAATTATATATGCTAAAAAAAATCCAGTGGCTTGACAACTGAGGGGTACGGTGGGGCAGGAGTGCCAAAAGTCCAGCACCCTAAAGTACAAAAACTAATACCGGACTACTGGCCGCTAAAGGTCTTTCCAAAGCTGGAGGGCACCATATATGAAAGCCCCTGCATGAGAAATGAAAGGCAGCTGTATACATTAGGAATGGGACCAGGGAATCTAGTTGTACAGACTCCATGCTGCAGCCCGGTGTATATGAACTGAAACATCCAGTATGGAAGTGGCACCCCAGTTGCAAGCCATTACCTAATGAGCCAGTCCTTAAAGAATTTGAACTCTGGGCAGTGCAAAATGTCTGGGTTGCTCTGACACAACCACACAAAGTCCTGCAGCTCCTGCACTTTCTGCTGGTCCATAATGAAGGAGACACATTCTGCGGAACAGCTCAGCCAGACACCCTAGATCTGAAAGGCAGGGGGCGCGGCGAGAGCAGCTCGTCATTACCTGGTGCGGGCCAATTAAAAATGGATTGCTGGCCGAATTTGGCCCACGGTCCCTAGTTTGGACACCCCTGCTCTACATCATAATAAAAGTTAATTTAAAGGTGGACAATCTATAATCATGTAAACATTAAATAAACCCAATAGGCTGGTTTTGCTTCCAATAAGGATAAATTGTATCTTAGTTTGGGTCAAGTACAAGGTAATGTTTTATTGTTACAGAGAATAAGGAAATTATTTTTAAATATTTGGATTATTTGGATAAAACGGAGTCTAAGGGAGATGGCCTTCCCTTAAGTCAGAGCTTTCTGGATAACGGGTTTCCAGATAATGGATGCCATGCTTGTACTTGGTTTTGTTTCTTCTCGTTAGAACAATAGATATTTACAGTAAAGAGTAAGTTATAGCTGAGTAGTAAAAGTCAAAATGGCAGCAGTGAGGGTGTTAATGGCAAAAAAAAACATTAATTTGACTCTTTGATGCTGCAAGGGATCATCTACCATCCTGCAAGCCAGGCAACATTATTTGTAACATCAGCACTGGATGTATTGAAGTATATATTGTTTTGCTTGCAATAGGGAGTTCTTGTATTACCGCACACAGAGGTCACACATCTGACTTGCTTAGTGACGGGAAGGAAAAAACAATATATGTAATGCAGAGAAACCAGTCTGGCCTGCAAGAGCATCTCTGTCATTTCTACTACTACTACTACTAAATTCCACTTCATACAGTTGCACCTGCTTCTCTGGTTATACACTGTTAATGGTGTAAGATACAATTGTTTTGTAGGTTCCGTATTATACAGTGGAAAGCATATTGTTTATCGCCTGCTTCTGTTTTGCTTTGGCCCTGGATTTTGCATCTGATTGGTTGTCTGTTATCTCTCTCCTGCCTGTGTATCATGGTGTCCTATGTAATGCACCATTTACACTTCCAATCATACCAGACAGTACAAATTTTTCGACCAAAATCACCCCATTTCCATAATGGGCAGGAGGGAAAGAATTGTTTTTTTGATCATTTCAGTATTTTGAGAATTTGGCTTCTTTTTTAAAGAAGGACAGTCACAATCACTTGGGGTTTCCAAAAGTTAGCCACTTCCAAGTACAGGTATGGGACCCGTTATCCGGAAACTTTTATCCAGAAATCTCAGAATTATGGGAAGCTCCCATAGACTCCATGTTCATTAAATAATTCAGATTTTTAAACTTGATTTCCATTTTCTCCGTAATAATAATAATCCCTTGTACTTGATCAATAATAAGATATAATTAATCCTTATTAGAGGCAAAACAACCCCGTTTATTGTTTAAATTAATTTAATGCAGACGGGGAGGCACATTTATCAAGGGTTGAATTTCAAATTCATGCGAGTTTTTAAAACTCCAATAAACTCGAAATTCGACCAATCAAAATTTATTAGTAAAAAAAATTTTTCACCTCAGACGAATTTGATCGACCCAAAAACTCGAATCGAATTTGAATTACAAAAACTCGAATCGAATTTGAATTACAAAAACTCGAATCGAATTTGAATTACAAAAACTCGAATCGAATTTGAATTACAAAAACTCGAATCGAATTTGAATTACAAAAACTCGAATTTGAATTACAAAAACTCGAATCGAATTTGAATTACAAAAACTCGAATCGAATTTGAATTACAAAAACTCGAATCGAATTTGAATTACAAAAACTCGAATCGAATTTGAATTACAAAAACTCGAATCGAATTTGAATTACAAAAACTCGAATCGAATTCGAATTACAAAAACTCAAATTCGATTCGAATTACAAAAACTCAAATTCGATTCGAATTACAAAAACTCAAATTCGATTCGAATTACAAAAACTCAAATCGAATTTGATTCGAATTACAAAAACTAATTATAAAAACCTGAATGTCAGGAAGGCTGCAAACATCATCAAAATGATCCTGGTCCTCTCCCATTGACTTATACAGCAATTTGGCAGGTTTAAGGTGGCAAATATTTTGAGTTCTTAAAGGCCCAGAGTATAATAAATCTCGAAATTCAAAACTTGAATTGAGTTTGGATAACTCACAATTCGAATTTGAGAGTTTTTACCGAAAAATGTATGGATGTATGGAGATCCACATTATGGAAAGACTTCTTCTCAGCAAGCACCACAGAGTGATTTTCTTCTGCCGGTTCTTCTTTCTTCAAAATCATGGGGCCGACATGTGTGCAGTGGAGTGAAAACAGTTTTTTTTGTTGTTGCTTGTTTTGGTAAAGTTCAGCTTTGCCCCCTGTTGTACATGTGCATGGAAGAAAGAAGCAGGAAGGTCTTTGGTGCTTGTTGGAAAAACCCGGGGTTGGGGCAGTTTTCTGCAGTTGGGAGCACTGGCCTGGGGTATCAGGTAAACGAATACAATCACTGAGGGGTGCCTAAGTTTTGACCCCCCCTTGAGTAACTCCTTTGCTTTTTCATTACAGCTGGATATATTTCCTACAACTAGGGTTGCCACCTGGCCTGTATTTTACCGGCCTGGTCGGTAAAAATGATGGTTGATCCCATTGTTATTAAAGGGATACTGTCATGGGAAAAACATTTTTTTTCAAAATGAATCAGTTAATAGTGCTGCTCCACTGGAATCCATTTCTCCAAAGAGCAAACAGATGTTTTTATATTCAATTTTAAAATCTGACATGGGACTAGACATATTGGCAATTTCCCAGCTGCCCCAAGTCATGTGACTTGTGCTCTGATAAACTGCAATCACTCTTTACTGCTGTACTGCAAGTTGGAGTGATATCATCCCCTCTCCCCCCCCCCCCCCAGCAGCCAAACAAAAGAACAATGGGAAGGTAACCAGAAACAGCTCCCTAACACAAGATAACAGCTGCCTGGTAGATCTAAGAACAGCACTCAATAGTAAAAACCCATGTCCCACTGAGACACATTCAGTTACGTTGAGAACGAAAAACAGCAGCCTACCAGAAAGCATTTCTCTCCTACAGTGCAGGCACAGGTCACATGACTTGGGGCAGCTGGGAAATTGACAAAATGTCTAGCCCCATGTCAGATTTCAAAATTAAATATAAAAACATCTATTTGCGCTTTTGAGAAATGGATTTCAGTGCAGAATTCTGCTGGAGCAGCACTATTAACTGATTCATTTTGAAAAAAAAAAAATGTTTTCCCATGACAGTATCCCTTTAATAGGGAAATAGGATAAATACATAGGAAGGTTGGTATTTTTTCCTGGAATAGTTGGCAACCCTAGCTACAACAGAGAGTGAAGAATGGGGACTATCCATAGAAAGTAAGGACATCAAGAAATGTATCCTTGGTATAAGTCAACAAATATCATTTTAAATATCCTTGTTCTATGGGAAACAAACCTGGAATTTGTCATGGGTTTTTTTTGGTTTGTTCTTTTCTTCTCTACTGAAATTCCTATGAGTTGTTTCACCACATAGGTAGCATACTTTTTAACTTAAGTGTGTTTAATTCTCCCTAGGTAAAAGAAGAATGCAGACTTCTGAATGCTCCGCCTGTGCCTCCACGCAGTTCCAAGCCATCTTCCCCCACGCCATCTGTCCCTCCGGCGGCTGAAAATATTGTACGGCAGCAAACAAGATCCCCCAGCCCTACCCTTTCTTACTATTCATCAGGGCTGCATAGCATGTAAGTGTAAATGGCGTCTGTTGTAGGCTTCCATTACTGAAGTAGACGTACAATACTTGCCATCAGCTGCCACAACTTAACCAGGACTGTTAGGATTTTCTTCTTCCTAAGGGCAAGGCCAGACGTGGCGTTTTTACATTGCGTTTTTAAAAAAGTTCTGTCGGACGTAAATATACAGCCTAATACGCTGTAAAAACATATATGCATCATTTATCTCGCGAGAATTTGGACTCCATATTTAACTCCATATTTAACATACGCTGCATATTTACGTAAAGTGTGGTTTCAAACGTGCAGATCCCTTATAGTCTATTGATCTGGTATTTTCTTGACGTATTGACGTTTTTGCTAAAAAAAACACCAATACTGGCGGATTTCAAGCGCCCTGTGAGAATTGCCATATTGCGTTTTCCATTAGTTTCAGTGGTAGTGCAGTTTATGCGTATTTACACCCGACTGAGTTTTTTTTTAAAGACGCAACGTAAAAACACCATGTCTGGCCTTGCCCTTAGAGGTGGCGCTACTGAAAGTGCATTCCCTATAATATAGACATATAACTAGAAGAGAGGGGTCATTGATTAGTACTCATGTTGCAAAAGCGCACACCCCTTATACTGCAATTGGCACTACTTCTACTTGGTGAATTAGTGATGCAGCTGTAATTAAAGAGATTTATTAGGCACTGAACCTATCCACTGTATTAAAGGGGTTGGTCACCTTTACATTAACTTTTAGTATGATGTAGAGAGTGGCATTTTGAGACAATTGGCCGTCGGTTTTCATTTTTTATTATTTGTGGTTTTTGAGTTATTTACCTTTTTATTCAGCAGCTCTTCAATTTGCAATTTCCAAATGACCCTAATAACCATGCACTGATTTGATTAAGAGACTGGAATATGAATAGGTGAGGGTCTGATTAGAAAGATGAGTAATAAAAAGAGGCACTAGCAATATATGTGTTGACTTACAGAGCATTTTTTTGTTAGATGGGGTCAGTGACCCCCTATTTGAAATCTGCAGATGAAAGAGTCAGAAGAAAACTATAAAAAAAAAATAATAATCAATTGAAAACTTGCTTACAATTAACCATTCTATAACTTACTTAATACATTTAATCTCCATACCTTAAAGGGGTGGTTCACCTTTTACGTTAAATTTTAGTATGTTTTAGAATGACCAATTCTAAGCAACTTTTCAGTTGGTCTTTTTTATAGTTTTTAAATCATTTGCCTTTTTTTTCTTTCATTACGTTTAGCATGGTGGAAGTTTCCAAGGGCAATATTTGCATAGAATTTAGGGCAACCACAGTTGTGGCTGCTTTTGAAATCATTTTTAAAATTTGGATAAAATGGAGTCTCTGGGAGAGACGGCCTTTCCATAAATTGGAGCTTTCTGGATAATAGGTTTCCAGATAACGGATCCCAAAACTGTATTATACAGATCATTTTTGAGGGTTTTCTGCTCCTTTGAGTAAGATTCAGTTCAGGGATAATTGTGGTACTTTATGTCCTGCCACTTTATACTGATTAAAGGAACAGTTCAGTGTAAAAATAAAAACTGGGTAAATAGGATGTGCAAAGTAAAAAAAAAATTCTAATGTAGTTAGTTAGCCAAAATGTAATATATAAAAGCCAGAGTGACTGGATATGTAACATAATAGCCAGAACACTACTTCCTTCTTTTCAGCTCTCTTGGTTTACACTGACTGGTTACCAGGCAGTAACCTATCAGATACTTGAGGGGGGGGGGCACGTGGATCATATCTGTTGCTTTTGAATCTGAGCTGAAAGCTGAGGATCAATTGCAAACTCACTGAACAGTATGTCCCATGTGGCCCCACTTCAAGTCACTGACTAACTCAGAGTTAGAGAGCTGAAAAGCAGGAATTAGTGTTCTGCCTGCTTTTCAGCTCTCTAACTCCAAGTTAGTCAGTGACTTCTGTTCAGTGAGTTTGTAATTGATCCTCAGCATTCAGCTCAGATTCAAAAGCAACAGGTACAGTGGTGTGCAAAACTATTTGCCCCCTTCCTGATTTCTTATTCTTTTGCATGTTTGTCACACAAAATGTTTCTGATAATCAAACACATTTAACTATTAGTCAAAGATAACACAAGTAAACACAAAATGCAGTTTTTAAATGAGGGTTTTTATTATTTAGGGAGAAAAGAAATCCAAATCTACATTTTCATGTGTGAAAAAGTAATTGCCCCCTGAACCTAATAACTGGTTGGGCCACCCTTAGCAGCAATAACTGCAATGAAGCGTTTGCGATAACTTGCAACGAGTCTTTTACAGCGCTCTGGAGGAATTTTGGCCCACTCATCTTTGCAGAATTGTTGTAATTCAGCTTTATTTGAGGGTTTTCTAGCATGAACCGCCTTTTTAAGGTCATGCCACAACATCTCAATAGGATTCAGGTCAGGACTTTGACTAGGCCACTCCAAAGTCTTCATTTTGTTTTTCTTCAGCCATTCAGAGGTGGATTTGCTGGTGTGTTTTGGGTCATTGTCCTGCTGCAGCACCCAATATCGCTTCAGCTTGAATTGACGAACAGATGGCCGGACATTCTCCTTCAGGATTTTTTGGTAGACAGTAGAATTCATGGTTCCATCTATCACAGCAAGTCTTCCAGGTCCTGAAGCAGCAAAACAACCCCAGACCATCACACTACCACCACCATATTTTACTGTTGGTATGATGTTCTTTTTCTGAAATGCTGTGTTACTTTTACGCCAGATGTAACGGGACGCGCACCTTCCAAAAAGTTCAACTTTTGTCTCGTAGGTCCACAAGGTATTTTCCCAAAAGTCTTGGCAATCATTGAGATGTTTTTTAGCAAAATTGAGACGAGCCTTAATGTTCTTTTTGCTTAAAAGTGGTTTGCGCCTTGGAAATCTGCCATGCAGGCCGTTTTTGCCCAGTCTCTTTCTTATGGTGGAGTCGTGAACACTGACCTTAATTGAGGCAAGTGAGGCCTGCAGTTCTTTAGATGTTGTCCTGGGGTCTTTTGTGGCCTCTCGGATGAGTTGTCTCTGCGCTCTTGGGGTAATTTTGGTCGGCCGGCCACTCCTGGGAAGGTTCACCACTGTTCCATGTTTTTGCCATTTGTGGATAATGGCTCTCACTGTGGTTCGCTGGAGTCCCAAAGCTTTAGAAATGGCTTTATAACCTTTGAAATTGAACTCAGGTGTGATAAACCACAGTTAAGTTATTTTTTAACAAGGGGGGCAATCACTTTTTCACACAGGCCCATGTAGATTTGGAGTTTTTTTTCTCCCTTAATAACGTAAACCTTCATTTAAAAACTGCATTTTGTGTTCAATTATGTTATCTTTGACTAATAGTTAACGGTTTTTGATGAGCAGAAACATTTAAGTGTGACAAACATGCAAAAGAATAAGAAATCAGGAAGGGGGCAAATTGTTTTGCACACCACTGTATGACCCATGTGGCCCCCCTTCAAGTCTCTGATTGTTTACTGTCTGGTAACCAGTCAGTGTAAACCAAGAGAGCTGAAAAGCAGGAAGTATTGTTCTGGCTATTATGTTATACATCCAGTCACTCCAGCCTTTATATATTACATTTTGGCTAACCATCTATATTAGAAACATTTTTTATTTTGCCTATTTACACAGTTTTTATTTTTAAACTGAACAATTCCTTTAAGAGTAAATCTCCCCCCCTATCAAGATTTAGAGTGTTGCTGCTTTTGCTCCTAATGACTTGGTTACCATAGTAACTTAAGCGCAGCTAAATTTGTGTGGGTACTCGCGCGCCATCTGTATATATCTTGCAGATATTTCTTAATTATTACAATAGCACAACAAGAAATATTATAGGAGTCTGATTTCAAAAATCCTAAATGAGGTAGTAGTTAATAATACTTTATTACATTGTCCTTCATTTGTGTCCGTTTGTTTAGTCTTTGCTGAAGCTCTGCACATCTAAGGACTCCTGCAGCGAATCCTGATGCTTTATAGTTATAGGAAACCCATTAGGAGAAGACATCCAAGAGCCTATAATTAACACTGCAGGAAGCAAACACATTTCATTGTAGGTTTGTGAATGAGCCATATCATAAAAAGATGATTGATCATGTCATCTAGCAAATGAGATACATTCAGTCTGCTAATAAGTTCTCATATAGACAAATGAATGTGGGCAGCCAACACCGATATGAGTCTGACCTGTTCAGCTCTGATCAAACCACAGATAGCTGCACAGACAAACAGTCCTAGGCTGTAAGTATTTAAATTGTTTCCCCATAATACGTCCTGCGTTTACTGTTAAGATGTCTTTTAGCGTTCCCTCTGGTTTATAAATATATTGTTGCTCTGAAGTACTTGAGAATATGGCGGTTGTAGAGCCAACCCGGCATGAAGTTGTTTTAAAGGAAAACTATACCCCTAAAATTAATACAAGCAACAGATAGTTTACATCATCATTAACGGGGTGGTTCACCTTTAAGTTACCTTTTAGTAAATTATAGAATGGCTAATTCTAAGCAACTTTTCAATTGGTCTTCATTACCTATATTTTTTTTTTATCGTTTCAAATTATTTTCCTTCTTCTTCTGACTCTTTCCAGCTTTCAGATGGGGTCACTGACCCCCATCTAAAAACAATTGCTCTGTAAGGCTACACATTTATTGTCATTGCTGCTTTTTGTTGCTCCTCTTTCTATTCAGACCCTCTCCTATTCATATTCCAGTCTAATATTCAAATCAATGCATGGTTGATTGGGGAATTTGGGCCCTAGCAACCAGAAAGCAGAAATTGAAAACTAGAGAGGTACTAAATAAAAAACTGTTAATATATAGAAAATAATAGGAAATGAAAACCAATTGCAAATTGTCTCAGAATATCACTCTCTATGTCATACTAAAAGTTGTCTCAAAGGTGAACAACCCCTTTTAAGTGTTATATTAAAGAATGTTACCAAACTGGAATATATATTTAGGTAAATATTGCCCTTTTATAATTTTCCCTTGATCCCCCATTATGTGATGGTCTGTGTGCTGCCTCAGAGATCACCTGACCATAAATACTACAACTCTAACTGTAACAGGAAGAAGTGTGGAAGCAAAAGACACAACTCTGTCTGTTATCATAGAGAAGAAAGGAATAAACAGCTTCAGGCAGTACTTAATAAACTGCAAGCGTTCATTTATTAGCAGTGTGGACTTGTTTGCTGTACTAATAGCAATTTTGGACACTTCACACACCAGGAGGATCACCACATTGGCTCTATGGACTTCAATTAACTAATTGGACATCCTTTGTAATTGCTTTTTTCCTTTTTTGTCTCTCTTCCCCCACCCCCTCCTTGGTTTTGTTGTAAATTTCCACTGTATCACAGTCACTGGGAGGTGGTTTGAGGGGAGGTCCCTGGATCAGGGGAGGGTTTTTAATCCCAGAATGCCCTCCGCCAGTCACACTTGAAAAAGGGTTTGTACCCGAAACATGTAGTGTTGCACACTGCTAATAAATGAACACTTGCAGTTTATTAAGTACTGCCTGAAGCTGTTTATTCCTTTCTTCTCTATGATATATGTACTTCGGGAGTGTGACACAGACTCCAGGGAATCTACAGCAGTACCTTTTAATGACCAGGACACACTGGAGCCAGCAATCCTCCTTCCTTAACTCTGTCTGTTAATTGGCTCATGTGACCTAACATGTATGGTTTGTTTGTATGCACCGTGAATCATTGGATCCCAGGGGACGGCTTTTATATTTTGAAATGGCAATTTTCTATTTAGGATTACCCAATGGCACATTGTAATAAAAAAAATATTATTATGAAAATAGTTTATTTACCTGAAGCAGGGTTTAAAGTAGGAGCTGTTTTATTCAATCTATTTTTATAGAGACCTACATTGTTCAAGGGTATATTCAAGGGTATAGTTTCCTTTAAAGAGGGATTTAGGACTGAATAACATAAATACTGTAATATAGAATTGTTCTTCAACAGCAACTAGAGGGCTGTGTGCTTTAAAATATCTACTGTACTCCAGACCTTTCCTTTATATGCAGGCCCATCAAAAAAGGCTTGAATCATTTTTGTCTAAACTGTATTTTTTAGAAAACATATTTTGCCTTTCTTTAATAAAAGAAAGTATATATTTCCATTTGTTTTGTTTTTATACAGTTTTATACCTCTCCCTTCCCCATTAAATATATTTTGTTTAGAGATCATGAGCTATGTATGAACAACCCCCTCCCCCCTTGCCCAGCTGCATTCAACAGACAAAAGTCTTTTCTTTACATGGAATTGACATGGGTCAATCAATTGCCGTCTTTTTACTCATAATATAGTTGCTCTGAAGAACCGGGAAACTGGAAAGTGAAAGTACTTTCAGCTTCACTGTTTAGTGCAGGAATTATTAAAAACTATAAATGTTTCTTAAAATAATACCATGTTCAGTACAAACCCTGTTGATTGAATTCAGTGTTTAATAGGGGGGTTTACTGCCCTTTATATAAAATCTGCTTCAAGGGGATCTTCTAACAACTTCAGAAAAAATTAATTTATGTTTAATACATTTGTTTCACAATTATTTTTTTTTAAATATTCTTCAACCTAACTTTGTTTTTATGGCTGAAAACAAAATACTCATGATGAGAGTCTCTGACAGGTTTCACTAGTTTCTACTGGCTGATTCCAGCTTGCCCCAGCAAAGTTCACTTCTATTCCGATGAACATGCTCATAAACCATTTATGTCTCAAAAATTATACAGGTATGGGATCTGTTTTCAAAAATGCTCGGGCCTGGGGTTTTCTGGATAACGGATCTTTCCATAATTTGGATAGTCAGACCTTAAGTCTACTAGAAAATCATTTAGAAATTAAATAAACCCAATTAAGTGCTTCCAATAAGGATTAATTATATCTTACTTTAGATCCAGTACAAGGTACTGTTTTATTAAAAATTTGGATTGTTTGATTATCATGGAGTCTATGGGAGACAATCTTTCTGTAATTCAGAGCTTTCTGGATAACGGGTTTCTGGAGAAGGATTCCCATACCTGTAATAGAAATTTTTTTGAACAAATTTGTGAAAAAGATTTATCAAGTAATGAATACAGTTTGGGTGTTTATATCGTGAAAGTTTTATTATCATGCTGAATGAAGTAAAAACCTATAAAAAGGCTTATTTTGTTCTCTCTAGTTACGTAGCACATAGGCTAGATTTATTAGCTGACGTGCTGGACATATTGATGAACTTGAATTTCTGTTTTTTTCAGAGGCATCACAGAGAGTGAAACGACCAGCTCCTCGGATAATTCTCAAGTTTCCTGCTATCCATGTAACTGGATGAAAAATGAAAGCTCTGATCTTGAAAGCAATTTGACTTGTGGGAGCGCATCATCAGAAGCCCTTCCCTCCCGACTATCCTGGCCAAACCGATATTGTGGTGGTGCAGAAGGCCTTAATGTGAATGATTTGCCCATGGATCAGTGTCGCAGTTATTACAGTTATCCTCGACAAAAGACTCCAGGAACACCAAAGAAAAACTCTCCAGCCACATTTGACTTTGGGGGCTGTGGTTCTTTTACAGGGTGCAACCAGGGAGAGTTTTCTGACACAGTACCAGGCTGTCCGAAATCTGCAAGCTACTCACTAGAAAGTTCCACCGATAGAATGTTAGGTGACAATAGCACAAAGCAAAGCTTGTCATGTCCTGCCTTACCTCCTCGTGCACCAAAACCCAGTGAAGGAAATGCTCTCTCGGAACCCTTGTCTTTACCTATGAAAATCGATGGCGCAGAAGAAGAAATTCAGACTTGTTCTCCAGACTTCTTAGAAGAACATTATCTTGCTAAAAAGGGGGTTCAGGATATTTTCTCAATTTCCTACCCATTCTCCTCTCCACTTCACATGCAGCTAGCACCAAGGTCTTGCGGGGATGGTTCTCCTTGGCAGCCACCGACCGATCTTTCAGGACTGTCAGTTGAAGAGGTGTCGAAGTCCCTTCGATTCATTGGTTTGTCGGAGGACGTGGTGTCCTTTTTTGTCTCCGAAAAAATTGATGGGAATTTACTCGTGCAACTAACTGAAGAAATACTCTCGGAGGACTTTAAGTTGAGCAAGTTACAGGTTAAAAAATTATTACAGTTTATTAATGGCTGGCGACCGAAGATGTAGTAATTGGACTACTCCAAAGGCTACTGATCAAAGCACTTGTTGAAGTGCCGGTGTTATTTGTACAATCTGCAAATGTTTTGCACTAAGAAATAGTCTTGACTATATTATCCTACAAAAGAAGAAATACCTACTATGCAGTGAAAAGTACGAGTGGATGAATCAATTAGTACTGTATCTCAATGCAAACATTTTAAGACAACACTCGGTGTGCCTTGGGCATCACTGAATACTAAGCAGCTGCTACATTATTTTAAGTTAAAGGGAAATAGCATTTATAAGCTTCATTTAAACCTGTAATGTATATTAGGATCCAAAGCTTAAAAGATATAAGGGGTTGTGTAATTAAAGGCACTAATTTAGCCCAGGACCAGTAACTGATAGAAACCAATCAGTAGAGACCATTTACTGGTCACCTGTTTAAAAGCAAACATCTTATTGGTTTCCGTGGGTTACGGCTCCTGTGAAAACAGTACTTTTTTTTTTTACATATGGGGATAGTAAGTTATAACAAGTTGGCCACAATGATCGTTGGCTTAGTATGTTTTCCTCTAATGGGCCATGATAAAGCACTTCTAGTTAATGACTTTCGTTATCCAAAACTTGTTTCTCACTATACAAATTTAGACAATTATTATCCAGGGTTTATAAACAGTGGCTTCGGTAGTAGAATTCTACATATAGACCCTGTTCCAAAAACCTTTTACTTAAAGGAAAACTAGACCCCCAAAATGAATACTTAAGCAACAGATAGTTTGTATCAAATTAAGTGACATATTAAAGAATCTTACCAAACTGGTGTGTATGTGTGTGTATATATATATATATATATATATATATATATATATATATTTAAGTAAATCTTGCCCTTTTACATTACTTGTGTTGAACCACCATTATGTGATGGTCTGTGTGCTGCCTCAGAAATCACCTGACCAGAAATACTACAACTCTAACTGTAACAGGAAGAATTGTGGAAGCAAAAGACACAACTCTGTCTGTTAATTGGCTCATGTGACCTAACATGTGGGTTGTTGCACCGTGCACCGTGAATCCTAGGATCCCAGGGGGCGGCCCTTATTTTTTAAAAGTCAATTTTCTATTTGATTACCCAATGGCACATACTACTAAAAAAGTATATTATTATGAAAATGGTTTATTTACATGAAGCAGGGTTTTACACATGAATTCTTTTACTCAATATCCTTTTATAGAGGCCTACATTGTTTGGGATGGTATAGTTTTCCTTTAAAAGCCTTGTCTTGAACTAAAAAGCAAGTAGAAATCATACACAAGTCTCCTGTTGGCCACTCCTGTCACTTTCTGAAGGGATAATAAAGGCACAATAGAGCTTGACATTACTTATAAAAGTGGTATTTCTGCATCCTGAGAATGTAAGTGCTGCACATGTGCAAATCTTGGTTTTTATCTTTTGGCCCCATTAGATTTCAGGTATATTAGTTACTTATGAAGTGCAGTTTTAACATAGCGTTCCTCATGTTCTATTTTTTATGATTAAAATGTTTTAATGACACAGAACAAAACCACTACCTAAGATGTAATAACTCTTATTGTGGCACAGCAATGTCATTAATAAACAATGTATGTTTCCTTGTATATATAAATGTGTATAATATATAAACTTATTTTCACTCAGTCTATGTGCATTTCTGTGTCGTGTTCTTCCCAAAATGGTAAGAAGTAAATTGTGTGACTTGTTCTGAAATTTTTATTTTACACGAGATTTAAAGGACAAGGCAAGGCCGATAAACATAAAGGGTTCAAGCATTAGCCTACTTTGATTAAAGTTTGCAGTGCTGCTAACTCTTCTTAAGCCTGCACAATATCACAGTAGCCCAGTCACCCATGGTAAAATATCTATTACTTACGCCAGTTTTACGGTCTGAGACAAAGACTGTGAATTTGTGCACATAATTCAAGGCAGGATTTGCCTTATCCAAGTCAGCAAGCAGGAAAAATTCACTACATGTGTTGTTATTTTGCAGCCATCTTTGTGAGTTTGCGTGGGGGGAAGATACTGCAGCTGCAATAAAGGAAGTACTGTATTTTGCATTATTAATAAAGTAAGTAGGAAAAACAGACTTAGTATTTGGGGGGCGAGTGACTGGTAAAATCTGGTTCATGGGGGGTTGCCTTGTCCTCTTGTAAGTTTGCCATGAAAAAAAGCAAGTGCAGATGATTCAGAACCTTATTTAGACATTTGTCTTGGGGTGTAAAGCGCAAAAAACAAGTGTAAACTGCCCCACTATCAGCACCGATGGGCTTAGTTTTAAGCTGGAACCAGCGCTACTTTCATAATAACACGCTAGGGAAGTTGTAGTCATCCTCACATAGGACGTGCAAGTTAAAAGGTAGTGCTGGGCACAGGCTGCCAGGGGGCACTGTCCTTACTGTCTGCCCTTGGGATGAGCTGATGAGCACCCCATAGTGCTCTTCTTCCTGCCTCCAGGGCATTAATTAATGATAATTAATTAAGCCGTGTATGTCTTAGGGAAACTTTTAGAAAATGTCAATTGATTTCCTTTACAGATCCTCTACCACTTGCTACTGGATATTGCTGAGAAAACCATCAAATGCTTCATATATATATATATATATATATATATATATATATATATATATATATATCATTGTCACCTTTTATGTCATTTGTGTTGCCACTTATTTGCATGTTAGACTGTCAAAGCAACAGAACTCACAACAGTTTCCCACTCACAGCACTGTTGCTACTGTACTACTCATGTGCTGATAACTTCTGTGCCCATATGAGCTTAGGCAACTGCCACTTGGGCTAATGTATGTGCTGGGGTGTTTGTGGTGCCTATGGTCCATTGGCGCCAGTGTACACTGTCAGAATAGCTGTACATTATCCTTCTTTGACCAAAAATAAAAAATAGACTAAAGACAATGGGACCCCAGTAGAACCCATACCTCCTTGTTTGGGTTGGTCATGGCAGTGGGGTAAAAAGATAAATCCTGGCACTACCCCTGATATGTCTTTGGGTTGGGGGTGACATACAGTGTTCAGAATAATATCAGTCCAACATCACTAACCTGATCAATCATTGTTTTTGGTAGAAATTATATTTCTACATGGCAAATAATTTACTAGTAGGTGTAGTAGAGTAATAGAAACCCAACACAACCAACAGTCATGACATGCATGCTGCTGATTCTGTGTAACTGAATCACAAATTGAGGCTTGTTCCAAAAATAAGAACTTGTTCCAAATAATAGCAGTGTGGAGTTCAATTAGTGAGATCATTCTTTCTGTGAAAAAACAGGTGTCATTTATGGCCTTTATTTAAGGAAGGAAGGTGGTAAATGTTGTGCATGCTGGTTATAGTGTATTTCTCTCTGAAAATCTGAGTACAATGGGTCGTTCCAGACATTGTTCAGAAGAACAACTCACTTTGAATAAAAGTTGATTGGAGAGGGGATAACATATAAAGAAGTGCAGAAAATGATAGGCTGCTCCACTCAAATTCTTTAAAATGGCAACCAAAACCTGAAAGACGTGGAAGGAAACGGAAAACTACCATTCCTATGGATAGAAGAGGAGTAGCCAAAATCATCAGCTCCAAAGAAGGTCTAAAGTTACCTGTGAGTAATGTTACAATTAGAAGACGCCTATGTGAAGCCAAACAAAGTTCCATTGTTGAAAAAAAAAAAAACGTGCTGAAGAGCTTACAATTTGCCAAAGACTGGCCTAAAGAGAATTGGCACAACATTTTGTGGACTGATGAAAGCAAGATTGTTCTTTTTGGGTCTAGGGGCTGCAGACACGACCACCAAACACTGAATCGAGCCACAGTACAGTGTGAAGACAGTGAAGCATGGTGGCACAAACATCATGATGGAGATGTTTCTCATACTATGGTGTTGGGCTTATTTATCTCATACCAGGGATCATGGATCAGTTTCAATACATCAAAATATTTGACAAGATCATGTTGCTTTATGGCAAAGAGGAAATAACCTTGAAATGGGAGTTTCAACAAGGCAACAACCCCAAACACACCAGTAAACGAGCAACATCTTCGTTCCAGAACAACAAGATTGATGTTATAGAGTGGCCAGCCCAATCCCCGGACCTTAATCCAATAGAAAACTTGCGGGGTGACATAAAAAATGCTGTTTCTGAGGCAAAACCAAGAAATGCAGAAGAATTGTGGAGTGTAACAGGTGCCAGAAGTTGGTGGACTCCATGCAACACAGATGTGCAGCAGTTCTCAGAAACACTGATTATACAACTAAATATTAGTTCCGTTATTCAAAGGAAAGCAAAATCTTGAAACATTTTTCAGTTCATGCAGTGAATGAGTAAAGCAGAATGCAGACACTGCTATTTTTTTCTGAACAGCCTAATATTCTTCAATTTCTAGAAAGGAATAACACAAATTTGATACATTTTCCTTCATGTTTTTATTTGGAATAGAATGTGCAGTGTTCCCAATGCATTTGTGTGTATGGAAATAAAAGCTATTATAAGGATTTTGAGATTTATTTCGCTTTTTAAACACACTTTTAGCCACAGTGTTGAGGGAATGAGGACTAATGTGGAGGCAGTTCTGGATGAAAGTTCCATTCATACTCTGGAGCAGGGCATGTTGATATTCTTGTTAGATGATCCCTGAAGTAAAATAGTAGCTTTGCCCGGAACAATATGCAAAAAACCGGCTTGTACAGTCTGGGTCTCTTTTAAACAGAATCACGCCCAGGGAACACAAGCTGCTGCTTACTGACAGTCTCTTTCCTTCTTTACATCGCTGCTTTCAGAGACGACAACATCAGTACATTTACACCCCCTGTGCCTCTTTAAATGGAATAATGAGCTTAATCTGGGAAAATGGGTTTATGGCTACTGTATGTTACTATTTCTAGTGGTTACCCCCTCCTGCTTTCTTTCTCGCATTCCCCTTAAAGACACAGTTCTTCTTAAAAATAATGTTTAGTATGATGTATTACTTTTTAGCTGCAGCTACACATTGGGACATATTCACTAAAGGGCACATTTTTGCCAGCGACAGCTTCGCCAGGTGTAAATTCATTACCAATTCACTAAAATACGAGGTTGCGTCTCAGCAGCCGAACACTGGCAACGTTTCACTAGCGTTAATTTGTCAGCGCAAGCATTTCTTAGGGATCTTTTGCTAGCGTTTAATTCTGCCTAGCGAAACTTCGTTTTTGAATAGGGAGTGTTCATATATTTGTCTTTATTAGAGATGTTTGTGCAAATGCTTTAATTATTATTAAAAATGTCCAAGGAAGCAAAATAAAGACAAGAGATCCTCTAATGCCCTAGACATGAGCCCACCCTAAAACAAATGTGGCATGCCCTTTAAATTTATAGAAAAAAATCTTTAATAGTTAGGACTTTTAAAGACAATTCCGCTTTAAAAAAATGAAAAGACGCTAGCCTTTTTTTTTTTTTTTTACAACTTTTATGACCTTTCCGCATACAGGATATGATGTCACTGACGTAAGATTGAGGAGGATGTAGCTTTAGCTTATCCGTTTCCCTGGTATAAGATGGCGAAGGAAACTGGCGAAAGAGTTAACATTCTGTAAAATTCGCACTTTAGTGAATTTGCAGAGTAACGACTGTTCCACTGAGTGAAAATACGCCTGGTGATAGTACGCATAACTGCGCTAGCGACAGTCTCTTGCTATCGAATTCTCCATCTACTCTTGTTGGTAAATTTAGTGGCCGAATTGTCACTAGCGACGGCCACTAAACCCTTTAGTAAATCTGCCCCACTAAATTTTTCCTTATTATGCAAGACATCATAAAGGGATTTTACTCACCAATCTTCCTGGCTATTTTGTCATGAAAGCAACACAGAGGTGCCACCACTCCTTTGGTGCCCCACAAACAGGGTCTGGTGCTGGGAAAGAGAGGCACAAGCTAAAGACTTATAATATAGTTTGACCTATTTAGTTATGAAATATATATGGCTGCTGAACGATTTTATTGTATAGCAACCCTATGTGACACAATTTTATCACTGCAGCAAAAATAGTGCCGGAGATGTAACCAGGGACTTCCTCCCAGGTATGAAGGCAACACAAGATTCAGTGCAGAATATCTGACCGTTTCTGGTGTTCGGTGACTATGCTGGGTTTTGGAGGGAGAGGGCCGCAACCCAATCCCAGCAAAGTGCTGGCAGAACTGCAGCAGACACCTACAACTGTTGGGAAACCAAGGGCTACAAGTCGCAGTAATTCATTGACCAATAATCCGTTTAATCGGATTCTGACTTTTTCCATCCTCGGGGTATAATAAATCTTGAAAAAAAATGTCAAAATTCTATTTTATACTAATAAACCTAATTTTTTTTTTGAGTTTTTGGCATTCTGACTTTAATAAATAACCCCCTTAAAGTTTATGGGGCCATAAAATGACTTTGTTGAGATGTCTAGTATCTTTAAGTTATGTCACTGCATAGCTACCAAGCTCCTTTTCTCCGGGAGGCACATTTATCAAGGGACGAATTTCAAATTCGACTGAATTCAAAATTCGACTTGGGTAAATTTATTAATATAATTTACAACTCGGTTGAATTTTACAGATCCGAAAACTTGAATTGAATTTGATTTGAATAAAAAAAAAAAACACGAAGGTCAGGAAGGCTGCAAACATCATTAAATTGATCCTTGAACCTCTTCCGTTGACTTATACAGTAATTTGACAGGTTTTAGCTGGCGATTGGTCAAATTCTAGAGTTTGGATAATTCCCTACTCAAATTTGACCATAAAATTTTTTTTGAAAATTTGAATTTTCAATTCAACCCTTAATAAATCTGCCCCTTAATGTTGAGCCTGACTGGCAAGAATTGCTTTTTGCAATATATCTAATAGTGAGTGTGAAGATGCAACTACAGTGCTAGGATCAGGGGCCTCTAGTCTATCCCAGCCAGCACAGTGTATTTCCTTTCAAAATGTACTTTCTCCTTAATTCAGATACATGAAATCATCTCCCTTAAATAGAAATACATATGTGAATACCGGTGCCAAACTGTATGAAAAGAAGCACCACCTGCTGGCAAGTCAAAGAAAGTGCTTTGCACGCAACCTTCAATCTAGAGCGAATGCTACAGAGAGTACAGCATTGCTATCTCCTGGTACAACTGTAAATTGCAGCCTGAAATTAAAGCCTTGGCTTTTGGCTGAATTTTTACTTTGTACTGTATGGGCCCATTGACAACACTTAATTTTCACCTAAAAGATAAAGAAAGGAAGGAAAAGAAATGAGGCACACACTAGAAAGTATAGTAGAAACAATCGGACATTCTGTACATCTGTTCAGGTGTCCCAAAAGGTGTTGGATTTCTCTGGCCAGCTTCTTGCCAAATAAGTCAGTATTTCACTAGAAGGAGAAACAATTTCTCCCCACAATTGTAGGGCAGGGGGGCAAGAGATTTCCAATTCATTAGAATGGATTTTTTTGGGGCAGTATAGTAACTCACACATCCTAGAGTGTGGCTGAATTTCTAGTGGCAGAATTAGGGGAGCAAATGTTTGGGAAAACCAACTTCCCTTTTCTAAGAATTACAAGTCTGTACCCCAGAACCTCTAAGTTACTGGACAGGACCAGAAGGCAAAGGAAGAGCACCGGGGCCAGCAAAAAAAAAAAAAAATTCTGATGAATTATGACTTTTGATCTAATAATTATGACTAACTCATAATTATGACTTTTAAACTTAGAATTATGAGTGTCACAATGAGATTAAGTCATAATTTTGACTTTTTAAAGTCATAATTATGAGATTAAAAGCCAATTATGAGTTTTAAAAGTGATAATTCATCAGAATCTTTTTTTTTTTGCAAGCCACAGTGCTCTTCGTAGAAGGCAGACATTGGTCAGATACATACCGTATATACTCGAGTATAAGCCGTCCCGAGTATAAGCCGAGGTACCTAATTTGACCTTCAAAAACTGGGAAAGCTTATTGACTCGAGTATAAGTCGAGAGTGAGAAATGCAGCAGCTTCTGGTAAGTTTCAATCAAAAAATTGAGGGTTTCTGCTCCCATTGGAGGTGCCGGCGTCTCGTTTTTGGATGCCGGCGACCATTCTTGGACGCCGGCGAATATTCTTGGAGACTATTCTTGGACGCCGGCGACCGGTTTTGCGCTTGACCCGAGTATAAGCCGAGGTAGCGTTTTTCAGCATATTTTGGGGGCTGAAAAACTCGGCTTATACTCGAGTATATACGGTAGGTATGCCTAGTCAAAACTTAAGTTCTGGAACCAGCTTAATAGAATCACTTTCACTTTTCTCATCCAAATTTGGAATGTCTCTCTGATGCTGGTTTTCTGTAGGGAAAAGGGCCCAGGTGTAGAGAGTATAGTATAGAGCCAATACAATTCACCAGGTCCTGTCTATGCAGGTATATTTAAAAGGTTGTTTTAACTAGATCTATAGGCCTTGTACATGTTTGTATTTACAGTAGATCCATTGGGTTCAGCTCCCAGAGGACAAAATTTGGATAAGGTTTGCTCATGCAGTGTCCTGCCCAAATAAGTGGATCACTGCATCTATTAATAGCTTAAGGATCCCTCTTGGGTTTGTTAGGAGTCTTTTATTTTTTGCCCCAGAGACAAGTACTAGAGCAGCAAGTGGCACAAAAAACTGGTCCAGATATATTGATCCAAGCATTGGACCAGGAGGAGATCTGTACTACAAGGAGGAATAAAAGGAATCAGATTATATATACACTTTAAATCAAAACCAAATTTTATATAAAAATAAGACAATATAAATGTCACTTTAATTCTTATATAATTTTCCTTTGTTTGCTCATGTAATCTATTCTCACCCCCCCTCTCAGATATGTTAATGCTTTATTCATGACAGAATAAAAATACAGACACGTTAATGTCACAGCACACGAAGATAAAGGAGGCTTTTTGATCTCAAGGAAGGTGAAAAACCTCATAGAAGCTTGGACCAATCTGCTTCATTAGAGGGAAATATTAGATTTCTTCCAGATCCCTTAACGGCAATCGGATTTGCTCCCGGGATATGAGATTAACATGAAATTAAAAGTTATGAGGTGTCCACTGAACATATTAAAACAAACTAGAAGCTAAATTACTAACTAGTGATAAATAAAACTGACATTAGTAAAGTAAAGATAGAAAGAAATACAAATTAAACTTAGATAAAAATACATCAGAATAACCTGGGGAATTTGTAAGTAATGAAAAAAAAAAAAAAAAACATAACTCCTGGCATCTGCAATTTTTCAATGTCCTTATTTGCAACCAACTCGGAAAGTCTTTGCCAAAACCTCATAGAAACTTGGACCAATCTGCTTCATTAGAGGGAAATATCTCCTCCAGATCCCTTAACGGCAATCTGACCCCCCCCCCCCCCCCCCGGAAGACTATAGACCCCTGCAGCCACATGAAATGAAAATGGAATGAGTTGTCCACTGAACAGATTAAAAGTGTTTCTGTGTATTAAAACAAACTAAAAATGAAATTACTAACTAGTGACAAATTTAACAGATAGACAGAAGGAAAGTGAAGAGATATAGATCAATATAACCGAAACTCAAAAAATAAAAATACAAAGCAGTATTTACACAATGAGAACAACCTGGGGAAATTTGAAAAATCGCAGATGGCAGGTTTTTTACAATGTCCTTATCTGAAACCACCAAGCCGGAAAATCTTTGCCAAACCTCATAGAAACTTGGACCAATCTGCTTCATTACAGGAACATATTTATTCCAGATCCCTTAATGGCAATCGGACTTGCTCCCAGGATCAATTTGCCCCCCTGGAAGACTATAGATCCCTGCAGTCAACAGATCAACCATCCATGGATGCTGACATGTAATAAGCTTCACCAAACAGTCATAGAAACCTTTTCTCATTGGCAATATCTTGGAGGGACATACTACCAAGTAGCCCCCATTGAAGGCTCCGGTAAAGTTATGGACCAAGGAGGAAACAAGGGGTGAGGCAGAAGAATAGTCAAGTCCAGGCAGAAAGGTCAATGCAGGCAAAAAAGGTTCACGGGCCGAGGTCAAACACAGGAAACAGTAACAATCAAGAATAAAGCGCACCCAGGAACAAACAAGGTAGAACCTATTATTGGGCAAGGTCTGGAATGTTCTGGTGTCTTATATAGGCCCGTTTTCGCGCCAAAGGAGTGCGATGACGTCATGCTGACGCTGCATGTTTTGACGCACTGGCATCATGATGTTGCGCTCGTTTTGACGCATTAGCATCAAAACGAGTCTTGTGGGTGTCCTGGGTGCCGCCATCTTGCCTATGGCGCTGGAACTCCGGTAAGTAGTCTTTACAGGTAGCTTTTAAGAGATGCATCTTTCCAAAAAAACCTTATAGCAAAGCACAGCATGGTCAGACAAGACACCAGACCTCTGACCTACGTACCTGGCCCCCGTCACGGCCATAAGAGGAAAAAGTATGCACAGAAGGGGAGTTGCTGCTTGGATGAGGGGCTAGAGGGGGCCCCTGAGGCAGCAGCCTCGGTGGGCCTGAGTGCCCCAGTCTGATTCCAAGGTGCAGGATCTGAAAGTCAAAGGAACAGTGCTGGTGCACACAAATTGGCTGTGACTTCATGGTTGTACTGAGGTCTTCCTGGTTTGTTAAGAAACATGGTATATATATATATATATATATATATATATATATATATATATATATATATATATATATATATATATATATATATATATATATATATATATATATATATATATATATATATATATATAAGGTAAAAAGTCATTTTCCAGTCCTCCGGTTTAAAAAAAAAAAAAATATTTTTCCTACTCCTCAAGGTCAATATTGTCTGTGCTCCTCAAAGGTCTCGAGGGCAGTGTTCAAGGAAAGAGCTAATGGTAGGTGCTCACAGGTGAAATTCTAGTGTCTGCAGGAGGAACCCATTTCAGAGAAGAGCAATTTATGCTGGTGTGCAATTAGCTTCACCAGACTGTGATCGAAACTCTTCTACTTGGCAATATCTTGGTAACATACTAGCAAGTAGCCCCCTTTGCCTTGGTTGGTAGGATGGTATCTTTTAGAAGCAGAGATGTATCTTTCCATGAAGTTGATAGCAAGGCACAGGATCAAAAGAACAGGGCCTGTACATACATATTGGCCGAGGCTTCTTGCCAAATGGTTGTACTCAGGTCTTCCTTGTTAGCGGAGAAATATGAAGGTGAAAAGTATTTTTCTGTTTCTGGTTTTAAAACAACAAAAGTAGGTCATAGACCATGTTTTACATGTATTCCATTGATCCTGGTCATGCTGATACTTGACCTGCTTTTACTTATATCCAGGGCTTTTCTCCTCTTTAGTTTTTTTTCCAATTAGAAATATCCATTGCTGTGTCTCTTGCTTGCTGTCTTCAAACTTTCTCTGTCTTGTTGCCTTTCACATTTGGCAGATGCACTTACAGCTCCAGCATTCATTCACCCCATGCGGGAGAGGTATGGCATAGAGACAGCTTGAAGGCAAATTGAAACCATTGCTCTGTATCACTCAGTTTGCTGCTCGCCTAACATGCTAATTGTAATGAAGAGTCACTTGTACCTGTCACAAATACATATAAAAATGTTTTCTGTTATAAAACGTATTTTTTGGGGGGTTTCCCTAACACACACACTCAGGGCAGTTATGAAAGGGGTTGCTCACCTTTGATTTAACTTTTAGTATGACGCAGAGAGTGATATTCTGAGACAAATTGCAATTTGGTTTTCATTTTTTATTATTTGGGGTTTTTCCGTAATTTTGCTTTTTATTCAGCAAATTCCCCTAGCAACCATGGTCTGAATAAAAGATTGGAATATGAATAGGAGGGGGGACTGCAAAGAAAGAGGAGTAATCAAAAGTAACAATACATGTGTAGCCTTCCAGAGCATTGGTTTTTTAGATGGGGTCAGTGACCCCCATTTGAAAGCCAGAACGAATCAGAAGAAGCAAATAATTAAAAAAACTATACAAAATAAAAAAAAAATGAAGACCTATTGAAAAGTTGGCTAGGATTGGCCATTCTATAACATATTAAAAGTTATTTCTAAGGTGAACCACCCCTTTAATAGCCACAAAGTTAGCTTGGCTATCCATGTAACTGCAGCAGAGTAGCTGCGAATAGCCATATTTTTATAAATCTGCAACCTTACATTTTTGCTTGGGCTAAAGGTGCCATAGGTATAGGGTTGCCACCTGTCGGATTTCACCCGGACAGTCCGGTTTTTGGAAGGGATGTCCGGGTGAAAAGTGCCTGTCCGGATTTCCAAGTTAGGAAATCAGACAGGAAATTGAAGTTAATGGCATGGTGATCAACCAATCACCACATCATCTGCCCCACCCCAAGCATTACTGGCCTGTCCCCCTCGATGTCATCCACCCCGGCCCCAGGCAGTTTAACCCAAATTGAAAAGATGGCAACCCTCTACATAGGTAGGATTAACAACTGAAGTCTGAATACTTTAAAGACCAGTAACAAATCTTTTTTTTTTTTAAACACCAAGACAGTTTTCACTTTTAATTTGCAAAGCTTTAATTAAGAAATTACGTATAGATTCTCTGTTTGCACTACTCTTCAGAAACGGCGATGATCCATTGTGCGGCACTCAATTTCTCCTCCCTGCCTTCTAGCCAGGGAGGAGAAATCAAGCGCCACACGATGGATCGTCAACCTGTTATTTTTTTGTTAAAAAGAAAATTTAAAAAAAAAAAAAAAAAAAAATTGTTACTGGTCCTTTAAGGTGTTTTTTGAAATACAAAATATTGACTTTTATAGTGAACAAGGCAGTTTTTTTCACCATAACTTTGCAGCTAGGGGTTTTCTGGAAAAAAGTGGCCTACCTGTATGTTTATATTTCTGCCCTATTAATTAACATTGACATTAACAGTGTTTATCAATTTTTATGTAACTCATTACTCTATGCCACTAGCAACCAAACCATCCAGCAGTGAGAGCTGTGCGCATTCAAATGTAGTGATCAGTTAGCAGGGCAGTCATCAGGGGGGGGACAGGGGGGAGAGTTGTAGAGGGCCCCAAGGGTAAGGGGGGCCGGCCACGCCACACTTACTTGATTAGCCAGGCCCCCCATCTTTCTGAGAGCTGCTGACTTCGGGAAGGCATGGACGTTTAAGGGGCCCTGGCTACCAATTTTCTCATAATGTGGGGGGGGGCCTGGCCACTAATTCATGTGGGGTCCTAGCCACCAATATTTTTTAATGGGGGGCCCTGGCCACAAATGTTTTTTATGGGGGGCCCTGACCACCAATATTTTTTTATTAACATGTGGGAACCCTAGCCACCAATATTTCTTTTGTTTTGTGGTGGGAGGCGGACCTGTGGGGTGGGGAGGGCAGACCTGTAGGTGGGGCTTGCGGTGGGTGTAGCCCAGGAAATTTTGTTGTATGGGGCCCTGCGATTTCTGATGGCGGTCCTGTCAGTTAGTATAGAAGGGACAGTCAGCTGTACTATACCTCTCAGTCCCAATAGCAATAAGGTAACTGATTTAAAGACTAAAGTTAAATCTGGGGACAGATATAGGAGTGTGGCACCCAAAATTCACGCATTTTTGTGTATGCTCCTTCACAACCAGCAATATTTTTAAGGTATGTTTCATAGGAAGGGGATTAGGTAGGTGAGAAAGCCAATCCACACACTTTGGATAAAAATCACTGTCCAGCTTTATTGAAAAATTTAAAACAACTGACAGGCATCTTTTAGCAGTTGTACTCCTACCCTATGACATGTTGTATCACCTGACGCGTTTCATGCCCCTTTCTGGCACTTCATCAGAGGTGAGGTCACAGGATATCCTGTGCCTTATATACCTGTGTTCATTAAAAAAATCTCATATATAAAACAAAACAAACAAAAAATATTTTTCATTTGTTACAAGTCATATAGGTCACAGCCAATGTTGTCATGATATAAAATGAACCACACATTGACTTTACAATTAACAAAGTAGTTATTCACTCTTAAGTCATCATGAGAATACATAATTAGGTTACTATTCACACATTATGGTTAATAGGGGCCTTAAGGCTGGAAAAAGCATGTTACTTCCCAGTCATTGTTAAGACCCTGTGGGTATCTAGTCTTTAAAGTAAAGATCCAAAAGATTTCCCTTTGATCAATTATTTTTTTGATATCACCCCCACGTGGTCCCAATTTGACATGTTCTATTCCCTGAAATTTAATGTGTGAGTAGTCACCCCCATGTCTGCACATTATGTGTTTACTAACAGCAGATGTGCGTTTATTTGAAAAGTTTGTTTCTTCAGTTCTATCCAAATCAATGGGTATAAGATGTTCCCTTACCCTCTCCTTCAGCGATCTGTACGTTCTGCCCACATATTGAGCACCACAACTACAGGTCGCTAAATAGATGAGGCCCCTTGTGTCACAATTTATATAACTTCTTATGGGATAAATCTCCCCTGATGTGGTGCTTTTAAAGTGATTTTGAACCATTATGTGTTTACACACTTTACATCTATTTTTGCCACATTTGAACGATCCTTGTTTCACTAACCAATTTTTGTTTGTTTGCAACTGTTTGTTCTTAGGTTGGTACAGGCTAGGTGACAAATCATTCGAAATGGTCCTACTCTTTTTAAATACATACTTTAGACCTCCCAACACTTCTCTATCTAACCGGGGATCCACCTTCAAAACCTCCAGTCTCTTGTCTATAATTTTCCTTATTTGGTTGGCCTGGTTGCTGTATTTAGTAATAAAGTATAAGTTAGATCCATTCTGTTTTTTGTCTCCTTTCTTATTTTTGAATGCTCTGCTCTTCTTATTTTGATATTTAACTGGGTACAGAAGTTCTTCCCTAGAAGTGCTAACTGCTCTTTCATAAGCTTTCTTAATTGTAACAACATCATATTTTCTCTCAATCAATTTATCCCAAAGTATCATCGCCTGTTTGTTGAAGGTATCCCATGTGGTACATATGCGTCTAAGTCGCAAAAATTGGCCCACCGGGATACCCCCCAAAACTGGGCGAGGATGGCAACTATCAGCTCTTAAGAGTGTATTCCTAGCAATCGGTTTCACATAGAGATCACAGTGTATCTCACCAGTTTCCATTCCTTCCAATTTGATATCTAAAAATTCTATCACTTTATTATGGGTAGAGTGGGTAAAACACAAATTGTACTTGTTCTGGTTGCAGTATTCCAAAAACTTGACGCGCTCTTCTTTGGTACCATTCCAAATAAATATTAAATCGTCTATAAAACGATGATAAGTAATAATTCTGTGCCTGTAGGGGTTCCCACATCCATAGACGTGGCACCGCTCCCACCAACCCATGACAAGATTGGCATAGGTTGGGGCAAATTTTGCCCCCATAGCGGTGCCACGTCTCTGGAGGTAGAACACCCCATCAAACATGAAAAAGTTATGAGTAAGCAGATATTCAATACTCAAAAGAATGAATTCCCGTGTTATGTCATCATATAGATCAGAATACCGCAACCAGAACTCAATTGCGCGTAATCCAATAGTATGTTCAGTGCTAGTATATAGTGAGGTTACATCCAATGTTAACCAACTATAGTTCCCCATCCATTCAACATTTTGTACTATTTGCAAGTAATGTCCCGTATCCCTTAAGTATGAGGGTAGGGCTCTAACAATGGGTTGTAACATTATATCAATTATACTTGACAATTTTTCATTAAGTCCATCTATGCCTGAGATAATTGGTCTCCCTTTTATATTCTCTAAGCCTTTGTGAACCTTGGGTAATATGTGAAAGATTGGTATCTTTGAAGTATTAACCACTATATCCTTGAATTGATCTGAACTAAATACCTTGGCCATTACACCAAAGTGAAATATTTGTTTCAATAGTGTCTGATACTCACTGATCGGATTACATTGTAGGGGTTCATATGTTTCACAATCATCTAATTGTCTAGAACATTCTTTAAAATAGTCTAGACGATTCATTATGACTACCGAACCACCCTTATCTGAATCTTTGATAATGATATCCAAATTGTCTTTTAACTGTTTTAATGCCATACGTTCTGCTCTATTCAGGTTGTCATGTCTCTTTCTGTTTTTGGACCCATTTTTAATATTTTGAGATAATGTAATGAGGTCCTGTTCCACAAGTCTTTGAAATAAATCAATGCAATGTCCTCTATTAGAGGCTGGGTAAAAGGAAGAGGGGGTGTGTACCCTTATAACACTAGTGGGAAGATCTGTGTATCTGATTTTATCTAAATCAGTGTCTATAGTGTCGCAGTGCTCAGAAAAAGAGAGTGAAGAAGAAGTAATATTATGAGACAGTGTCGGTTCTGTGTCTATGTGCTCGTCACTAATATGTTCAATGGGTGCTGATACCTCCACTGATGTGGTATCAGATTGCTCTCCAACGTGTCGGTGAAAATATCTCTTTAATGTAAGTTTCCTAGTGAACTTATTCAAATCTAAAATAGTAGAAAAAAGTGAAAAATCATTATTGGGTGCGAAATTCAAACCCTTATTTAAAAGAGAGTGTTGTGCATCTGTTAATACGTGTGACGATACATTTATAATGTTATTTTTCTCATTGCATTTTTTAGTGTTGGGCACTTCTAGTTTTTTTCCCCAGTGATGGGCCCACCCTCCAAGAATCTTTTCCTTTTGGCATTCTGTGAAAACCTTGGTTTCTCCCTCAGACTAGGCTCAGAGTCCTCATCACTTGTATTAGCCATATCTGAGAATGAAACCCGGGTAGAAGACATGTCAACCTGTGCAGATTTGGATTTAGGTTTCTTTTTCCCATTCCCAAAATTTCTCTGTTTAATAACTGGTTTGGGAGACCGCGACAATCTAACTTTGTGCCACGTATACACATTGTCATTGTCGAAATCTAATTTATCTCGATTGTATTTCTGCTGTTTAGATTGCATAATGTTATTCTCATTTAAATTCAATTTTGTTTTCAATTTTTTATCACGTTGCAAAAAATCGTTATTCTTAGGTAAACTATTTATCTCTGTCTGTAATAAATTAATCTCAGTTTTCAATCCTGCATGTTTGTTTTTTTCTCGACTCACTATTAAACCCATAAGAGACATGGAACATTGTGTTAGAACCTCATTCCAAGAAGTAATGAAGTCCTGGTCATGTGAATCCACATAAAAGGAGGGGTACTTGTTAATTCTCAGTCCCCTAGGTATTCTACCCTCATTCAAATATCGTTGCATCGTGGTAAAATCCCACCAAGTTTTCTGCTCCATCAACATGAGCTTCTCCATATCATTAAACAGTAATGGCATTGGTTTCATAGGAACCCTCAATAATATATCTTATCCGGAAACCTATTATCCAGAAAGCACCAAATTATGGTAATGCCATAGAATCCATTATAGGCAAATAATTATTTCTCTTGGTAATAATAAAACAGTACAAGTATAGGCATAGACTCCATTTTATACAAATTTTTAAAAAGGATATCCTTTTTCTCTGCAATAATAAAAACAGTAGCTTGTACTTGATCCCAACTAAGATACAATTAATCCTTTTTGGAAACAAAATCAGCCTATTGGATTAATTTAATGTTGAAATTCATTTCTAGTACACTTAAGGCATTAAGACCCAAATTACAGAAAGATACATTATCCGGAAAACCCCAGGTCCCAAGCATTCTGGATAACAGGTCCCATACCTGTACTTGGTGGTAACTAAGCTGCGCGAGTCCCGTATTGCAGGCAAAATAATGCTACTGGGTTTATTTTATATTTAAATTTGATTTTTAACAGACTTAAGGTCCTAAGCATTCTGGATATTAAATCCTATACCTGTATTAGATTTAGTTTAATTAATTTTTATATGGCCTCCCAGCAATTCAGTTTTCTGGATAAAAAGGTTTCAGGATAACCCAATACAGAACAATAATATACAGTAAAAATAAAAATGTCTGTGAAAATATGGCTTCTCTTAGCCCTAGAATCACTTCTCATACAGTGGTTTGTGTCGCATTTTCGGGACATGGCCGCAAAATGGGTGTTTACAATTTTTGTGTCACCACTCTGTGCCCAGCTCTTATTAATTCACCCTTAAATGTTGAGAGTAGGGATGCACCGAATCCACTATTTTGGATTCGGCCGAACCCCCGAATCCTTTGTGAAAGATTCGGCTGAATACCAAACCAAATCCGAATTTGCATATGCAAATTATTTACAGAATTTGTGTCATTTAATGGAGTAGCGTTATTTCTATTTCTATGAGAACAAAGAGGCTAAATAGATGGAATAATAGATTATAGTATGTAAAGAAAAGAGACTAAGAGAATAGAAGAGGAAGACTAATAGTACTAAGAGTGGGCCCCTTGTCTAAAATGAACTGGTGGGCCCCTAGTCAAAGGTTTTCAGATGGGCCCCTGGTGTCCCAGTCCGACAGTGTAAATGGCAAAATAAAATGGTTGTTGAAATGAGAATTTTCCCCAACAGTCCATGTCATGTAACCTGGGGGGTAAGTACCTTGCAGTCTAATTTTGGGAGGACAGTAGTGGTCATTTATCAACAATGGGCAAATATGCCATAGGCAGTAACCCATGGCAGCCAATCATATTGCTGCACTCGTTGTTTTACTTGCAGTTGGCTTTGGTTTGGTTGCCCATAGGTAACTGCCCACGGGCAGATTTGCCCAGTGTTGATAAATGAGCCCCAATATTTCCAAAATAAAAGCAGTGGCATAACTATAGAGGGAGCAGAACTCATGGCTAGAGGGAGGCCTAGAGGAGAGAGGGGTACTTGGTAAGGTGGCTTGGGATTACATGTATGGGGTGGGGATGGAGAAATAGGGCCTGCATTTTTTCACTGGGGGGGGCTAGTTTAATTCAATTTAACCCTCTAAAAAAAAAAAGCATACTAGAGCAGCCTTAGATTAGCATAAGAACTGTATAGAGTTTGGAATCTAATGGAAATTCACACTACAAAGTAAATTGCGAAAAAAAAATTGGTCCTATCTGCAGGTCAAAAAACATACAGTGTTTATAGCCATAAGCAGTACAGAACACCGGTTTATAATAAAGGAGTTTACTGTAGCCCACCCTCCTATCAGCAGTTCAAATGTTTGGCAAGGTTGAGGTCCTTATTTAAAGTTGCTTCAAGTGGGTGCTTATTGGTGCGGTCTTTTTACATAGCCAGTTAGGAGTAGAAGGCTGGCAGTTCAATAAGGGCTGTATGCTTATTAAGGGGTATTTGCTTTGCTTATTAAGGGGTATTCGCTTAGGGCACTCCAGGTAAGGAGCAGCCTAGCAAAAAATATAGTTAAGTAGCAGAAGCAATTACCCTTATGTCCCAATAAGAACACTGACCCCAAAATAGATCAGATTACTTACAGTCTGTGCTCTTAAATAACTGGATCACTCTGTGGAACAAATCTGGGAAGCTGTAGATAGATATGTTCTCCAGCTGCTGTAATCACCGGGGCCTCTGCTGATTCCAGCCTGGGATTTTCTCATTGAACAACCAGACAGCTTCCCACCTGCACCCTACTTGCCTAGTCTAAAGCAGGGATAGCAGCCTTCTCCTCGATCAGTAAACCACTCCCTTGCTCTCCCATAACACTGCCCCCTTTATACAGTAGGGGGAGAGGGCTGGCTCTCCACAAACAGTTTGCGCCCTTTTTAATGATTGGATACACAGCCAAGCGCCAGCCCAGTGCTCAGCCCTGCTGCATGCTGGGAAATGTAGTCCTGTGAACTATCCATACAAACTATTGACAGGAAAGCAGTTGTCTTGTTGTTACGAGTTGCTGTTTGTATTTCTTGCTAAAATATGAAGTATTAAATGTGCAGTTGTATATTGTTTATGCTGCACTAATAGCAATTATTGGCTGATGATTTTCAAGTTGCTGAATAATAGATCTGGAGAAACAATTGCTTTTAGGTTGCCATCCGGCCGGTATTTTACTGGCCTAGCCGGTAAAACACCTGCCAAGGCCGGGATTACAAATTTACCAGCAATGTAGTTTGTAATAACCTTTAAAAAAAGCCCTTGGCCCATTCCCAATTCACTCAGAACTTACCTTTTCGCGGCCTTCTGGCCATCTCGTAATGTGGCTCCACCCCTTTTTGCAGCACGGACTGCCCCTTTTGTTCCCGCCCCCACCGGCCGGTAAAACCTTTCAGAAAAGGTGGCAACCCTAATTGCTTTTTAGCGGGCATGAAAAGATTTGGTGACTTCCATTGTTCAGCGCTAGATTTGAAGGCAGCAACCATGTTTCTCCCCGTACCCTAAAAGCCAGTCTCCTGGGCTCTTTGGTTTGTGTGGAAGGGATTGTGACTAAATGTAAATATCATTCATCTTGTTTCCGCTCCTAATAGGCAACCATCTATATTAGTGTTATTTATATATAAAACTATATTTGTTTATCTTGGTAATGTGGTTGGCATGACTGCAATAGTACAGTACAATGTCACTTTAAATTGTTGAGGGGTCCAGAAAAAAATGCGAAAAATGTAAAATCAGGGAAATGTTATACATCAGTAATGTCCAACTTCTATGGTACCGAGGGCCGGAATTTTTCTGGCCTACATGGTTGAGGGCTGATGGAAGCCAGTGTTAGCCACTCCCTGTTTTTAAACCACACCTACTTTAAACCACATCCATGTTACCACAAGACCATGTCCACATTAATGGTAGCACACCAAAAACCAAATGGTTGAAGCTCACTGTAGGGATATCACTTATCACTCATATGTGAAAAAAGTTGTCATATCAAAACATAAACTTAAAACCATATGCCTCATCCTCCCCTGTGGATAAGACAACACCCCACCCCCAGCACATGATCAAACACCTTAGGGGCCCCTAACAACAATTTTCAAATTCTAACAAACCCCAGAACAAACCCCTGCCAGGCTTATGTTCCACAGGCAAAGCAGGGCACACACAGGGAGCATAGGAAAGGCAGAGTATAGCACACACAGGCAGAGTATGGTACACCCAAGGAGCATAAGGCAGGCAGAGTATGGCACACACAGGGAGCATAGGAAAGGCAGAGTATGGCGCACACACAGGCAGAGTATGGTACACCCAAGGAGCATAGGGTAGGCAGAGTATGGCACACAGGAGGGAGCATAGAGCAGGCACAACAGAGCAGGAAACAGGGAAAGCTTTCAGGACCAGTCTAAGATGTACTACATACAGTGGCAAAGTGCTGATGCCCCATCAGCATTTTGCATACGGTGTGAACTATGTGGGCAGTTTCAGTCTGGTGCGCACTCCACGGATTCCTCGGAAGCGGTGTGAGATCAAAAGAGCTTTATTTCACAGAAAGTATGCAAACAACCTACTCATTTCATGTGTATCCACACGTAGTCCAACTATGACTACGCGTGGATACACACGAAACGCGTGGGGCGTGGATACTTTCTCTCTTGATTGTAAACGACTTCCAAGGAATCCGTGGAGTGCTTGCCTATATTGGAACAGTGGTGTAACGTATTTTCCCCAAGCTGCGGGTTCAGGGCACAGCACCCGGACCACCAACGGAGAGCAGTGAGTGACCCTGATATTGAAACTGTATACAAGATATCTTGTATACATATAAGAGAGATAGATATATAGATATATAGATATATATATATATATATATATATATATATATATATATATATATATATATATATATATATATATATATGGCTGCCTTTCACTCAGACTGTTCCCTAATGCTCAGCAGGTAGATTCTTTCATTACCTTGTTCCTCGACCATGGTGGGTGCTTCACATATTCTCTGCAAAGCACATGGACTCTAAGTTCCACAATTCATTACTCCAACATAGAACAGGGAGTGCTGGGGAAATGACCCTTGCATGTCAAAGGCATGCAGTTTCCTTTCAATAGTTTTATGCACATTTTTACCTAAGCTGAGCTAAATGGGCTTATTTTAAAAAGGGCATGTTTTTCTTTAAAGGAGAAGGAGTGATTAAAACTAAGTAAGCCTTATCAGAAAGGTATATGTGGTCTATGTAAATACTCCAGTAATCCTTATGAGCTGCTCTGAGTCTTCTGTCAAAAGAAACACTACATTTCTTTCATCTACTGTGTACATATGGGCTTCTGTATCAGCTTAAATCTCCAGGGCATGGCATGAGCATGCTCAATTTGCCCCTCTCCTCCTCCCCTCCCTGATGTAATTTGAGTTATAATTGAGCAGGGAGAGACTCAGTCAGGAAATTATGTCACACCAAGCTAATATGGCAGCTGCTATCCTATACAAACAGAGACTGAATCTGTTTACTCAGCTATATTAAAGCATTCTACAGAATAAATATGTCATTAATATGCACTATTGTGGCTTATCTAACAATAACCTTCCTTTGCAGCTTTCATTCTCCTTTAAAAGCCACTTCCATCACTCTACATATCACAGGCCTTTCTAGTTTTTTCTATAGCAAAATGCACCATTACATAACACCATTACATAACATTTTATATTTCTGCATACATGCTACATATTTTGTGACCACTAGATGTCAGTGTCCAATCAGACTTAAACCTTACACTCAGGGGCACATTTACTAAGCTCGAGTGAAGGATTCGAATGAAAAAAACTTCCAATTTGAAGTATTTTTTTGGGTCCTTCGACCATCGAATAGGCTACTACGACCTTCAACTTCGACTTCGATTTGAACGATTCTAACTAAAAATCGTTCGACTATTCGATAGTCAAAGTACTGTCTCTTTAAAAAATACTTTGACTACATACTTCGGCAGTTTAAACCTCCCGAGGTGCAATGTTAGCCTATGGGGACCTTCCCCAGCACTTTTCTAACCTTTTTTTGATCGTAGAAAAATCCTTAGATCAATCACTTAAAATCATTCGAAGGATTATATCGTTCGATCAAACGATTTTTACTTTGATCGACCAATCGAAGGATTTGTGCTAAATCCCTTGAATTTGATATTCCAATTCGAAGGATTTTAATTTGAGGGTTTATTAACCCTTGATATTCGACCCTTGATAAATGTGCCCCTCAGTATACAATTGCAGATAATTCCAAAGAATATTTAGCATACAATTGGTTTAGTGATTTTCATAGTAAAAGGTAGCAGAGTGCTGATCTGAACTGCATGTGTAGCTTCTCTGTAAAAGAGAACAGATACACCACCTTCTGTGTGAGCAGTAATTTGGTTGGCATACTTCAACCTGGAAAAGGAAATATTCCCACTCCCATCTCTAAATTAGGCCCAACTCTTAGCTGGCAGGTAGTGGCCAATATCTTCAAACTGTCCGGCCCATCCTCTGGGTTCTGGAGGGACAAAGCAGCATCTTCAGACCCATTGCACTACTGACAGCTGCTGCTGACCCCTCACTACTCAGGTGTCCCTGTCAGTGGCACCTGATTTTCTGTTTTTATATTTTTTATTTAAACATACATGCGCATAATATAGTAAAGTCTGAAATATTACTCCATTTCATATGCCTAGTGCAGGAGATCCCTGGAAAAATGAGGCTGCAAGGTTTAAAGTTTCCTAGGCTGGTGCAGAAGAGTGCTGGCATGGAATTAGAATTTTAGTTTCCTGGTCATTAATAAAACAAAATAGTTTACTATTAAAGGGGAACTATTGCGAAAATGAAAATGTAATACAGGCTTCAGTATACTGAAATAAGAAACGAAATACAATCAATTAAAAATTCTGTACTGTTTCTGAAATAATCAAGTTAATCTTCACTATTCCTCTCTCAGCATCTGTTTCTCTTCACTCTATCTTCTTGCAGCAGTTGGGTGTCAGATATTCATTGAGAGTTAGATCCAATATATCTTATAAGGGGGCTTCATTTCCTAGTAGATGAATTATAGCTCACTGGAATAAATGATTCCAGTATTAACAAAATCTAACAAAATAACTGCCTTTTGCACAAATTCTGCATGTAGAGAGACATGGGGGCAAATTCACTAAGATGCGAAGTTGCGCCAGGCGCAACTTCGCCGCACTTCGCCAGGCATATTTTCGCCAGCGATCCGCAAATTCACTAAAATCCGAAGTTGCGCACAGGGGTAGCATTAGTTTGCGAAGTTGCGCTAGCGTTAATTCGCCAAGCGAAGCGAAGTTTCGCTAGCGATGGTTAATTTGCATACGGCGCGAAATTCAAATTTCAATGGAGGAATACGTATCTGCACTACAAATGCCTTGAAAACCTTCAAATCAGCAAATAAAATTTTTATTTTGCCCTACACATGTGCCCACTGTCTAGGTAAGTTGCCATGAGTCAGGAAATGTAGGGGGGAAGGAGGGGAGCCCCAAAACAATTTTCGATCTTTTTCAGCCTATCACCCATCATGTAGAAAACACGCCAGCGTTTTTTGGGACTTAGAAAAAAATTTGACTTTTTTGGAAACAATCCCTATCTTTTTTTTTTTTTTTTTTTTTTTTTTACATAGTTAAATTGGGTTGAAAAAAGACAAAGTCCATCAAGTTCAACCCCTCCAAATGAAAACCCATCATCCATACACACACCCCTCCCTACTTTTAATTTAAAATTCTTTATACCCATACCTATACTAACTATAGAGTTTAGTATCACAATAGCCTTGGATATTATGTCTGTCCAAAAAATCATCCAAGCCATTCTTAAAGGCATTAACTGAATCAGCCATCACAACATCACCCGGCAGTGCATTCCACAACCTCACTGTCCTGACTGTGAAGAACCCTCTACGTTGCTTCAAATGAAAGTTCTTTTCTTCTAGTCTAAAGGGGTGGCCTCTGGTACGGTGATCCACTTTATGGGTAAAAAGGTCCCCTGCCATTTGTCTATAATGTCCTCTAATGTACTTGTAAAGTGTAATCATGTCCCCTCGCAAGCGCCTTTTTTCCAGAGAAAACAACCCTAACCTTGACAGTCTACCCTCATAATTTAAGTCTTCCGTCCCTCTAACCAATTTAGTTGCACGTCTCTGCACTCTCTCCAGCTCATTTATATCCCTCTTAAGGACTGGAGTCCAAAACTGCACTGCATACTCCAGATGAAGCCTCACCAAGGACCTATAAAGAGGCATAATTATGTTTTCATCCCTTGAGTTAATGCCCTTTTTTATGCAAGACAGAACTTTATTTGCTTTAGTAGCCACAGAATGACACTGCCCAGAATTAGACAACGTGTTATCTACAAAGACCCCTAGATCCTTTTCATTTAAGGAAACTCCCAACACACTGCCATTTAGTGTATAACTTGCATTTATATTATTTTTGCCAAAGTGCATAACCTTGCATTTATCAACGTTGAACCTCATTTTCCAGTTTGCTGGTACATCTGCTAAAAGGCCCTGAATCAGCTCTGTAATAGATTGCTGCAGATCTGTAATGGCTTCTGAGGTTGAACCTCATTTTTCTACTCTATTGCGCTTCGCCAGGTCTGAGGTGGCGAAGGAAGTCTAGCGTAAAAGGTAGCGTTCAGTACACTGTGTGCGAAGTAACACTAGCGAATTTACGGCAGCGTTCGTTAGTGAATTTGCAAAGTACCGAAAATGTGAAACGCTAGCGAATTGACGCTAGCGTTCGGCGCTTCGCATCTTAGTGAATTTGCCTACATGATGTCTGGTGATTTTACTAGATTGAGCTCTAATACATCTTCTAGGCAAAAGGAGCACCCCTATACCATATATTGGATCTAATTGTCAATGAATATCCTACAACCAACTCCTGCATGAAGAGAGAATAAAGAGAAACTGATGCTGAGAGAGGAATATTGAAGATAAACTTGATTATTTCAGAAACGATGCATATTGACAAATGTATGCTGCAGTGCCATACTGTGTTACAAATGAGTGGTGAGTGAGTGCTAAAAATAATTTCCCAGAAGCAAGGTAGGATGTAAAAACAGTAACCGGGCTGCTTGTCCACAAGCAGGGGTGTAATTACAGAGGTATCAGACCAGTGGCTTAACTACCGGAGAGCAGGGGGTGCGATTGGACCAGGGTCCGCACCCCCGGAGGGCCCCCCTGGCAGATCAATCCCTGCTGCAGCTACCTGTAATCGGCTTGCAGATGCAGAAAAAATCCCACCTAGTTACATTACTGAATCAGACACTGCAGTTGCAGGGGGCCCAGGAGGTATATGAGCCCCATGAGGCCCAAATAATCAGCAATTTCAATATCTATTGGAAGAACAGGATAGCCTTTGGAAATATTTGGGTCCCTAAAATTAATTTGTTGTGGGGCCCAGTAACACTTAGTTACCCCACTATCCACAAGATGGGGGTTGGTTGAGTGTAGTGATGGGAGAATCTGACCCGTTTCACTTTGCCAAAAAATTGTGAAACGGCAAAAATTCTGCAAAATACATTGAAGTCTATGGGCATCAAATTGTTTGTTGTGTGATGAGGTGTGTCAAACGTTTTTTGTCGCCCAACAATTTTTTTAACCCATTGGAGTTTATGGGCAAAAAACTTGGCTCATCACTAGAGTGCCTCCCGCTCGCCTTAACATTCTGACAAAGCAGCCAAATTACTGCCAGTAAGGGAATCATTAATCAGTTTTTATCCGTATATAAACTATTGTACGATTTTCCTTGGACTATAAAAAACTTAGAAAATTGCTCTGGAAGGTCCCCATAGGCTAACATAGCACTTCGGCAGGTTTAAGTTGGCAAAGTATTGAAGTCGAAGTTTTTTTTAAAGAGACAGTACTTTGAATGGTCAAATAGTCGAACGATTTTTACTTTGAATCGAAGTCGAAGTAAATTCGAAGTCGTAGTATCCTATTTGATGGTCGAAGTATTAAAAAAATTACTTTGAATTTCGAATTTTTTAACTTAGAAAATTCCCTCGAATTTACTTCTACCCTTGATAAATCTGCCCCAAAGAGTCTCTCACATATATATGTATAATGAAAAGCTAAATTCCATGTCTACAACTTTGTTTCTTTTTAACTTTATTGCTTTTTTGTCTGCATCGGAAATATAAGACCATATTTAATATTTTATTCTAGCATTGCCTCTTCGATGCAGAGATCTTTGCTAGATGATCCAAACGCCTCAGATGTTACAGATCAAGAGCTGCAGATTTATGAGAAACATGATAATTTACTCCATGGGCCATGTAGAACGTTAGTAAGGATGAGTGTGACCACAACATTTATAGATGTTGTGCTACTTATCTGCTCTGACTAGAATTCAACTGCAGGAAAAACTCTGCCACTTCAGAAGTGAGAAACTACTTTGCTACAGATTTTCATCAGTATTTTATGCTGTTTGGCTGCTGATAGTATTGTTGCCACCTCACACTTAGACCAGACACACGTTAAGTCACACATACTCATCCTGCATAGAGGTTTAGATAGTGGATAGTATGATTTCAGAGAAATGAGATGACATTCTCATTCAGGGAGGCTGTACATTTTCACACAGATTGGGCAAGTACAGTCGCTATGATGCCAAGTTGCTTCCTTAACCACATGTATTGAATTCATGTCACAGAGCAATGTAGAGTACAAACTATTATTCAACTATATTGTTTTATAAATTCAGACTAATGGCCGCATATGTTTTTCCCTTTCCTTAGCAAGTCAAAAATTGTGAGCATGCAGTTTATTTGGAAATATATCTATGTTGCTAAGCTGATTAAACCAGTCTTGAGTTGACTCCCGAGGCCGCTGACTTCATATCTCAGGAATATGCAACGATCCGGAACAATGATCAGATAAATAATGATAGTGCCTCGGTATGTGTGGTACAGTGCCATCTGCTTTTGTTTTATGAAATATAAACAAAACACATTAGATGTATAGAATGCAAGAAAAGCTGCCTGTCTATGGTGACCAATTTGTTATTATAAATCTCCAAAATAACTCCCAGCTGACACAAGGGCACCCATTCTGATTAGAAGAGAGGATGTTGTATCGAAATATATGGAAGGGGTTTTTCACAATTAGAGCTGTGAAGATGTTAAATTTTCTCCCTGAACCACTGGTACAGGCTGATACATTAGATAGCTTTAAGAAGGGGTTGGATGGCTTTTTAGCAAGTGAGGGAATACAGGGTTATGGAAGATAGCTCCAGATAGTTCAAGTTGATCCAGGGACTAGTCCGATCGCCATCTTGGAGTCAGGAAGGCATTTTCCCCCCCTGAGACAAAGGTTTTTTTCCTTCCTCTGGATAATCCAGCAATTGGGCAGGTTATATATAAACTCAAAAGGTTGAACTTGATAGAAGTGTCTTTTTTTTCAACCTAACTTACTATGTATGTTACTTATTCTGCAGAACATCCAAAGAAAACTGTAGCACACCGATCAAACTTGTCTTGTGAAAAAAAGTGTTTTTATTGGCTCACGGCAGACATAAAGTTTGGCAACGTTTCGGGCCACACAGGGCCCTTTTTTCTGGAAGAAATCAGTAATATGTGATGTTTATTTAGATTATGTCAGTTACTGGAAACCATGATCAGATTGGCTACTGTTCACACAAAGGTCAGAATGAGCAAAACCATTAAGTGAATACTTTTACCTAATTTCCCCAGAGTCTCTCCTGATAGTTGATGCCTGGTGTTGGCTGGAGGGGTCGGCGCCTCTCCCAATCTTAACTCAACAGAAAAGTAGCCGAACAACACAAGCTGGTGTAGCGGGGATCTCCCCTGCACGTTTATTAAGTCAAGTGATGTACATCACTTGACTTAATAAACGTGCAGGGGAGATCCCCGCTACACCAGCTTGTGTTGTTCGGCTACTTTTCTGTTGAGTCAAAACCATTAAGTGCCAGGATGCTGAAACAGCACGTGAGCTGGTTCAGTTTGCCTATTTCAAAAAGGTAAATGTACTTCTGTAAGATATAGTCCTATCGAAAGGCTCTTTCTTGTATTGCAACGGTGCAATTAATCGGTTTGTAGGGATATGAATATGCAAACATGTTTATTATCTTGGTGCCTTGTATTAGCCAGTATTATGCATGCACCTTATCCCAATGAAATCATACTGCAAAAATTTTGTACGTGAGTGGAGAAAAATACAGATTATTTTTGACAATGATGACTTTTAGCACAGAGTCATATGGCAAAACACTTATATCTCCCTGTACCAGCAGGTGAAGCTTTAATATTAGATGCAAGGGTGCTGATGGGTAATGTTTTTGTCAGAATATTATGACCAATATAAAACTCCAATCGACTGGGAGAAGTATGATTTCATTGAGATAAGGTGCAGTGCAGTCTACTTTCATACACAGTGATCCTCTATCATCTTGCTCCGAGCAGCTATTCCACGGCCAAGTTCACATTTATTGGATGTACCATGCAGAGGATTTGTATTTTGTATACTAAATATAAACATGAACTTAGTGCACCACAAGCCTAATCAAACAAATAATTTATGCTTTCAAAGTTGGCTACAAGGGGTCACCATCTTGTAACTTTGTTAAAGGACCAGTAACATCAAATTTTTTTTTTAAATAATTCGTTAGTACACAACGAAAAAAACCACCAAGACAAATTATACTTAAAAATCCCAAAGTCTTTATTAATAAATAACTTACAAAAACTCTGCTTCCTGTCCTCTACAGAAACGGCGACACGGCGACCATCCATGGAGCGGCGCTCGATATCTCCTCCCTGGCTCTCTGCTGCTGGATCCTTTAGCTCCCACATGAACGATGCAGCTGCTCTCTGCGCTGCTTTGCTCTCCGCTACTTGTCCTCCCTCCTGGCGAGCTCTGCACTCCCATCTTCCCCTCCTCGTCTGGGTCACAGCCGCCGCATCCCCCAGCTCTTTGAAAGAAGATACAGCAGCCCGGGCCTCCCGGTCTCTCCAGCCTGACAGAGTGGGTCTGTCCCCTGACAGGAGGCGGAAATGAAAGTGGCCGGGCGGGGAGAGAGAGAGAGAGGGACAGTGCGGTGACAGGGAGGCTGCAATGGGAGAGCTGTGGCAGCTGCTCCTATTCACACAGCCGCTCAGTTATAGTCAATTCTCAAATAAACGGCGCTCGCATATCTCACCTCTTGGGAGGAGGTGAAAAATAACTACATTATTTTTCAAAAAAGGGAAGCAAATGGAGGCTTCTATAGTCTGATCCAGCTCAATGAAACCTGTGGTTACCCTGTTTTTTTGCTTTAAAATAAACAGAGCCCTTAATTATAATGATAATATAGAGCCCTTTAATATAATAATATAATATGTGCTTGTTTGAAGCCCTTTCTCAGAGTTTGAGACCTCAACAGAAAAAAGCAGACAGTCAAGATTTCAAGCGCTCTTTGAGTCAAAACAAGTACAGTTATAGGATCCATTATCCAGAAACCTGTTATCCGGAAAGCTCTGAATTACGGAAAGGCCATTCCCATAGACTTAATTTTATCGAAATAATACAAATTTTTGAAAATGATTTCCTATTTCTCTGTAATAATACAGTGTACTTGATCCCAACTAAGATATTATTAATCCTTATTGGAAGCAAAGCCAGCCTATTGGGCAGATTTATCAAGGGTCGAATTGAAAAAATTAGAATTTTTAAATTTTTTTTAGTGTAATTTGACTAGGGAATAGTCCAAATTTGATTTGAGTTAAAAAAAAAAAATCGAAATTCAAATGTAAAAATGTACCATGTACTATCTCTTTAAGAATTCGAATTAGACTATTTGCCATCTGAAACCTGCCAAATTGGCGATTAAGCCTATGGGGGACCTCCTTCAACCAATTTGGAGTCATTTGGTGGACTTTTGAAAATCTAATTTTTTGTAATGAAGATTTTAATGTATGAAGATCCAAATTACAGAAAGATCCTTTTTCCGGAAAACCCCAGGTCCCGAGCATTCTGGATAACAGGTCCCATCCCTGTACAGCTTTGTTTTTGTCTTGACTACATTCTTCACAAACAAATTTGGCTTGAACCCTACTGAATCTGCTAATTAGCTGCCTTCTGCTATGTTGTTGCAGGGTTATTGATATACTGTAAACATGCAATATTATGGTGCTTTTTATACTGCCTTTTGCCAATCAAAATTCTGTGAATCACTGAATTGCTTATTAGTAACTGCAGTGCAAACATTTTCAGGGAATTTTCCAGGAGACCATTAATTTGGCTGGTGATAAGATAAGATAAAATTCAAAGGTCATTGTTTTTAAACGTTACTGCACAAAGTTACCTCACTGACAAATGTTACAGTTCATGATAATATAATAGTAACCAGACGGCACTCACACAGCAAAATGTGCTTACTGTGTTTGATCTATTGAGATCTCCACACGTTTCTGGGGTCTACCCCCTTTCTTAAGTGCTCTTGAGAAACGTTGTGTGGAGATTTCAATAGATCAAACACAGTAAGCACATTGTGCTGTGTGAGTGCCATCTAATTACTATTGTATTATCGTGAATTGTATGGAATTGCTTCCCAGATAGAGCACCACAAAATTGCAACCACAGAATTGGGATTCGTATTAACAGAGCCAAATGTTACAGATCAATCTACTACCATAAGAATTTATCTTGCGTTTATCATTAAATCATCATGTAATGATTATTTACTATTATTATATAACTCCAATTTGCAGTACTACTGAAGTTTATCAGAGCACAAGTCACATGACTGGGGCAGCTGGGAAACTGATAATATGTCAAGCCCCATGTCAGATTTCAAAATGAAATATAAAAAAAATTTGTTTGCTCTTTTGAGAAACGGATTTCAGTACAGAATTCTGCTGGAGCAGCACTATTAACTGATTCTTTTTGAAAATAGCATTTTTCCCATGACAGTATCCCTTTAAGAACCAAAAGAGTTTAAAGCTGCACTCCTTAAAACCTTTAAGAGCACTCAGTCACAATCAGGGGATTCCAGAGTCTTTTGAACTGAGTGAAGTGAAGTAAAGGAATCATTGGACAATATGCAGAATGACAATCAAGTCATGGTGTCAGCTGATGTGGTTTCCCTAACCTATTTATCTACTAAATTATATTTATCAAATAGATTACTAAAAATAGTTTATATATTTTAAGTGCTATTTAATGACTGTGTATACTAAATAAACTCAGAGCAAACTGTCTTCAACTGGCAGTTAAATTTGTGTGGCATTTTTATGATCCTTTCAGCAACAACAAGAGCACAAATCTTTATCTGAGGATCTGGAACAAATATCCTCAGATTATACAGCCAGTCACTGACTTTTGGTCCACAGTATTTTGGCACCAAATACACTTAGAAACAAATATCTACAGTGTTTGAACATGTTATTTGTTAAAGGGGTGGTTCACAAGTAACTTTTATTATGTTATAATAAAAGTTAAAAAAATTCTAAGCAACTTTTCAATTCATGTTCATTATTTATTTTTTATAGTTTTATAGTTATTTGTCTTTATTTGCAGCTTTCAAATGGGCGTCGCTGTCCCCTGCTAAAAAAAACAAATGCTCTGTAAGGCTACAAATGTATTGTTATTGTTACTTTTTATTACCGATCCTTCTATTCAGATTTTCTCCTATTCATCTTCCAGTCTCTTATTCAAATCAATGCATGGTTGCTAGGGTAATGCGGGCCCTAGTTACCAGATTGCTTAAAATGCAAATGGAATTGCTGCTGAATAAAAAGCTAAAAAAAACGCAAAAACCTTCATTAATAAAAAATTAAAAGAAATTGCAAATTATCTCAGAATATCACTCTTCACATCTTACTAAAAGTTATCTCAAAGGTGAACAGCCCCTTTAAAGACTGTCTAGAACTTGAAGTGTAATTGCTCATCAGCAGGTTCAGGCCAGGGGTTTGTTTTCACAATTAAACCTCTTCAGGTGTCTTCCTTAATTCTTTCAGTGAGTATTGAGTGTAGGGCAGGCAGCTGTTTCAAGCACCTTACACACCTGTACTGAATACTCAGAATTGATGTTCTGTACATATGCACACAAGTCTGGTTTGCTCCCTGTCACATAAAGCCCATGCAATGGCCATTACAATGTCACATTCACAGCTCTTAATCTGAACCTGCTTGTAGCCTTTTACCAAGGAGAGTGCTTGAGAAGGAAAGTAATCCTGTTTGCGGTTCTATAAATGTGTATTAAGAGGTAAGGTTAGCTATATCTAGCCAATATTTTTATACTTCCTGTCTCAACATGGTCTTTTTCGCAGTAAAGAACATATTCCTACTAATTATATCTTCTGGCCTTTAGCACCTCCCAACAGGCACTACATAGGCCCAAGATCCCAACACACTCCATTTTCTGGATGTCAGGCCCAACTAATCCTGTCCTGGTAATATTGCTTATTGTTAACAAGGGGCGGACTCAGGCGTTAGGGTAAGGTCACACTGGGCCTTTTGGAGAGATTTGGTTGCCTGGCGACTAATGGCCTTGTCTTTATGGCGAGCAATCTCCCCAAACGCCTTCCTTCACTCTGCGCTGGCTTAAAATTAAAAATCGCCGGCGCTTATCACATGCAGCGATTCGTTTTCCGAAGTTGCCTCACGAGGAAACTTTGGGCGACTTCGGAAAACGAATCGCCGCATGTGATTAGCGCCAGCGATTTTTCATTTTAAGCCAGCGCCGAGTGAGGGAAGGCGTTTGGGGAGATTGGTCGCCTCAAAGACGAGGTGATCAGTCGCCAGGTGACCAAATCTCCCCAAAACGCCCAGTATGGCCTTACCCTTATAATCTGTTTGTTTATGTTGTTTCCAAGTTCCACTTTGCTTTTGTGTTAGTCCAGTAGCTAATAACTATCTGTGCTTATAATAACTGCAAGAAACTTTTTGAATGGCTTTATCTGTTTAATATTATACTTTTCATGGCCTGGGGATATCCATCTGGTAAAACTGGAGTCCACTCATTTGTTAAACAGCTGCGAGACTCTGAAGTTATTAAATGCCTGTCACAGCCCATATTGAGTGTTGATATACCACTTATACACACCCAATACAATTAACTTGATTTCCAAATGATCCTTTTCCACGGGCAGTGAGAAAGTTGGTGTTGTAATGCCAGTACATTATTCAGTAGTTCCTTCCTTGATGGTTGCACTAAAACCTCATGCCTTTAGAATGCATATGCCTGAAAGAAGAAATACATATTATTGCTGCTTCCGTTGAAACTCTTGATGATCTTGTCAATCTACAATGGTGGCTGTCAAGGTTATGTCTTACAAAATAATATCATAGAAAGAACTTTATCTAGCTCCTGTAATGGTTCTCTTGTATAAACATGCCCTTCATTATGGGGGCTCACTAACATCTTCCAACCCTCTGTAGTCTCCCTACAGGTTATTCAGCTCAGCCTGTTGACTAACATGGGCAGCTATGTAATATTGTACCTCATCACCAGGCCTGGACTGGCAATCTGTGGGTTCTGGCAAATGCCAGAGGGGCTGCTATAGAAAGTTAGTATTTAGTGGGCTGGTGGGGGCTGTTTGGGCTCCTGCGTGAGCTGATTGGGCCTCTGTGTACCTGAAATGCCAGGGCCTTTTTTAATTCTCAGTCCAGACCTGCTCATCACACAGGGCAACTATACATATGAAAAAACTGACTGACACTTGTTTCCAGCATTGCATTTTGTTATTATTTACACTGTAGGTGCATACTTACATTTCCAGTGGTTTCAACTTTTCCAGAGTTTGCTAGTTGCTTCTTGTGTTTCTTTTTCAAGCAAAATACACTTGTGAGTGTGACTATCAGCATAACTGCAAATATTGTCACTGAAGAGGAGACTGCTATGACCAGTGTGTCTTGGCTTGAAACTTTTCTTTCACACTTCTCTCCAACATACCACCAGTCTTTAGAAACCTTGCACCTAAGCAAACAGAAGAACCCACAGTAAGTCTGTAGGGTATTCGGTATATTGCAGTTTGTGCTGACAGTGTTACAAAAGCTGTCATTTGTACTGTTCAGATGCGACTAACATAATAGATAAAGATGCACTCATTTCTACATACTGATACATACCGGATTTCCACAAAAAATGCTGAAATCGCTTTTATTAAATTAGTTAAAAACACTGTACAGGTCGACATTTTAGACCTTAATTAAGACTCTCTCTCGCTCTCTCTCTCTCTCTCCAGGTAGGCTTACTTGACACAATAAAACTGTTGGTTGTTGGTCCTGGCAGATTGTATGCAGCAATAATCTCTAATAATTCACAACTGCATGTGCATTAATTCACACAAATAATATCTGTTGTAGCAGAAGCTGTAGCCACATTTTAGACAAATGGCAAACCATTGCACAAAGATTTGAGCTGTGATATTATAGAGGCCGTGTATATCTAGAAATTCATTAGGTCCTGTTCCTTATGACGCTTGCTGACCTGGGATCTGTTATCCGGAATCCCGTTATTAAGAAAGCTACAAATTATGGGAAGGCCACCTCCCATAGACTTCATTTTTAAAATAAGAATTATTTGATTAAATTTGATTGTTTGTAATAATAAAACAATATATTTTATTTGACCTTAAAAAAACTAATTTCTATTTATTCCTATAGGATGTTTAGAAGTGTATTTATCAGTGGGTAAAAGGGTTCATCATTTGATAAATACACTCAACATCTCATAGGAATTAATATGTGGATGAGTTAACTCTAATCTCATATTTTAATAAATCTCTTCCCCTATGTTTTTAAATAATTTTAGTAGATTAAGGTATGGAGATCGACAGAAAGACACCTTATCCAGGAAACTAGTATTATGGATTTTTGTATGTGGCATGACCTACATAAAGCAGGTCATACATGGGCAGATTTAAGCTGCAGATTTGTGTCTGATTCGGCAGCCTATCTGTCCATGTATGGGCCCTCCGACAGGCCTTCCCAATCGATATCTGGTCAAAAATCAGCCAGATTTAAATTGGACAGGCTTGATTTTTCTGTCGGACTGACTTTTCGTGTCCCCTTCATTGTAATGCGATCGTTTTGCCCTAGGGTTATTGCATTACCACAATATCGCCCAATCAAGATGGATGTCAGAAGACAGATTTGCTCGTTTGTACAGTGTTTGACCACCTTTAGTATTTGCCTGATGCTGATGAAAAAAAGCTACAGATCCAGTTGAAAGGGACATGCCTGTGTTGATCTGTGAGATAACTCACTTTTCTTTTTGTGCCACTAAAACCCATATCTCGTTAAAAATATGTTATATGCGTAAAAAACAAGATAAACTGAGAGAGGGTGACCCAGTGTCACTTGTAAATCTGTAAGTTTAACATAGTCTAATTAGCATTAATTGCAACAAATGAATAATAAGAATGCATTACCTGCACACCGCCTTCTTATTCTCAAGGACGCAGACACCATCATTTTCACACTCTAAACTTTCGCATTCCTTAGGAACATCTGGACCCGGTTTTGTTGGGTTAGGAATACTTGTTATTGGGGGCTTTGTGGTGGTGGTGGGAACAGGAGTTGGCTGAGTTGCATTTAGATGTGAAACATCTGGTTAAAAATAGGGGAAAACAAAAAAAACACCATCCGTGTTTATATACTTTCCCATGAAGCACCACTAAATAAACAATTTCACATAAAGATAATAGTAACTTGTTGCATCATACACTTTCTTTAGCTCTTCAGAGTATTCATGCAGAATGATGATAATCCAATTAGCCTGATGAAAAAGTTGTTACGTTTGCTACAAAAGTTTATGCCACCCTCAAGCAGGTGTTAAAGTTTCACAATGTACTATTAAGATTGGCAATGCAATAAAAAGTCGAATGAAGAATATTACATTGCTACATGCAAAATGTTATTCTTATTTGTGCACAAATTTGTTCTCTTTGCAAATGTTATTACATTTCCCCCATTATTTTTCAGGTTTGAAATCATAGCACTCAAACAAGACATTATTGAATTAGAGAGGGTGCAGAAAAAGGCAACTAAGCTGGTGAAAGGTATTGAAAATCTTAGCAATGAGGAAACACTGGCGAAGTTGGGGTTGTTCATGCTGGAGAAGAGGCGCTTAAGGGGTGATATGATAACTATGTATAAATATATAAGGGGATCATATAATAATCTCTCTAATGCTTTGTTTACCAGTAGGTCTTTCCAGCTGACACAAGGTCACCCATTCCGATTAGAAGAAAAGAGGTTCCGCCTAAATATTCAGAAGGTTTTTTACAGGGAGAGCTGTGAAGATGTGGAATTCTCTCCCTGAATCAGTGGTACAGGCTGATACATTAGATAGATTTAAGAAGGGGTTGGATGGCTTTTTAGCAAGTGAGTGAATACAGGGTTATGGAAGATAGCTCATAGTCCAAGTTGATCCAGGGACTAGTCCCATTGCCATCTTGGCGTCAGGAAGGAATTTTCCCCCCTTCTAAGGCAAGTTGGCAGGCCCGGATTTGTGGAAAGGCTACCAAGGCCTGGGCCTAGGGCGGCAGGATTTTAAGGGGGTGGAATGCTGCCCAACCACACCGACATTGGTTCAGAAACACTGGGGATGTGCAAGAGAAATAATTGTATATTCCCGTGCGACAACCCCCATTGCTTCGAAAATGTACGTGAATAAAGGGGAGGGGACATGGGCCGAAAAACGCCAGCAGGCCTAGGGGAGTTCGCTATGTAAATCCGGCCCTGCAAATTGGAAAGGCTCCAAAAGGCTCTAAAAATTTAGCCTGGGTTAAAGTGTTACTACTGCATAATTGTAAGGTGGTTACATTATTGCAACTTCTAAAATTGAGTAAACTCTCATGTATTATAGAGGAGAAAACATAAAAACCTGAAAATATATATCAAGATCCAGTTGGTTGGTAAAGTCAAACACGTAGATGTTTACCTGCTTTGGTCACCTAGATGCTGAGCATGATCCAATGAGCAATAATGGTGAACTGTTTGAAGTCACAGCTCTTGGTGTCAGACTCACAGTACCAGAATGGATTTGCTACACATAAATCCCACGCTGCAGCCCCTTTTGAAAACTTTTTTTATTTATTTTTTTCAGAGGGCAGGCAGGGCCTATCAAGGTTGGAGGAAAGCTGGGCCTATTAGAGCTGGGGGCAGGCTAGACCTATGGAGTTGGGGGATAGGCTGGCTTATCAGAGTTGGGGGTGGGCTGGACCTATGGATTTGGGGATGGGCTGGACTCTCAAAGTTGGGGGCAGGCCAGGCAGCATCATGTGCTGAGGGAAATATTATCTGTGGTGCGGGGCCCACAGAGGTGTGGGGCCCAATTGGGCCCAATTGGTCCAATTGGCCTAAGGCCGGCCCTGTATGGCAGTTACTGATTCTTGCTGGAATCTCCAAGACCAAGTGCATTTGAACAGAAAAGCTCAATGAGAATAATTTTCTCATCTATATGTAGCCTATGAAAAAAGTTCTTACAGGCAACATTCTATCCTCTAATAATTAGAAATTATTTTCTTGGTCTGTACTTGGACTAATGTCAGTGGCAAAAGCCTATTCATGACCTACAACCCCGCAAGGAAACTATTAAATAAGGTTGAACTTACCCTCTACAGACAGCAGTAAATAAGCATCGCCTCCCTTTAAAAAGTCTCTGCTGTTAAGTCTGTCATGGCTAATGAATGCAGAGGTTCCATATCCAGGTCCACGGAAGAATTGGGTTCCATTAGGGAAAGTAGCAATAACTCCAACATTTGCTGGTCTGTCCCAGAATAAGTCACCATTGCCTAGAATAAACACTTGTCAGTGAATCCGATTATCTACATACAACTGATATGAGTGACCCTACTACAGCAACTGCTGTTGTATTATTCATGTTGTATATGTTTACAAAACGTTTTGTGTCTTTATGTGCTAATCTACATTTCTAACATCAGAATTTTGTAAAATTAGGCACATGCCAAACATTAAAGCTCAAATGGGGACCACAGAATGTATTTTCTGTTAGATATTAAGGTACAGGTATAGGAACTGTTATCCAAAACGCTTGGGACCTGGGGTTTTCTGGATAATGGATCATTCTGTAATTTGGATCTTCATACTACTAGAAAATCATGTAAACATTAAATAAACACAATAGTCTGGTTTTGCTTTCAGTAAGGATTAATTATATCTTAGTTGTGATTAAGTACAAGCTCCTGTTTTATTATTACAGAGAAAAAGGAAATCATTTTTAAAAATGTGGATTATTTCATTATAAAGGAGCCTATGGGAGATGTTCTTTCTGTAATTCGTAACTTTCTGGATAACGGGTTTCCTGCTAACGGATCCTATACCTGTATAACTTACTTGTCTCTTGCGTAGGATCTGTCGTGATGCTTCTCATATTTGACATACGCTTTCGGATATCTGGATTCTGATCCATAAGCTCCATTTTTGCCTGTCTTAAAGAACATGGCCATTGCAGTTTATCGTCATTAGCTCCTGATATCAGGTGGAAATATATTCCAAGATCATATGGCTTGTCAGCTGGACCATTGTGTAGGACTTGTACTTGATATGCATAACCATCCTTGGAATAAATTGGGGGACTGTAAATTCTTACATTATCTTTTATGGACTGTGTAAAATTTCTGATGTGCCAAATATATTGAGGACAAAGAGCTTCTGACAAGTTAATGTCATCTATGGCAAACCCTCCATTGCTTGGTCCATTTCCTTTAACCCCTTCAAACACAACACGAAATTTGTTCTTTACATTTAAAGAAACATGATGGAGCTGCCAATATTCTGCAGGATTTCCTGGAAAAGATAACAATGCCACTTTGTCAACTTTAACATAATTTATATATTTAGGGGGTTATTTAGTAAAACACCTTTATTTATTAATAGTTTTTCTCGAAAAAATATTTTGAAACATCGAGCTTCAATTCAAAACTTTTTCAAGCTCAGTTGTTGCCTGTATACCTCAAATAATTCAGATTATTGAACGAAAAGCAGAACAAACAGCCAAATACTTTTGAGAACCACAAAGGCATAAAAAAGGACCATCTGCCATTGACTTTTACATGATTTTGACAGGTTTGAACAGTCGCTTTCACATGTGAAGATCTGCAAAGATCTGCTTAGTTCAAGGGTGCCCAAAAGGTAGATCAAAATCAACCAGTAGACCTTTAGCTGACACTGTCAACAACCTGCTTGTCTACATCACCCTCCTATTTCATTCTTTTTATTCAGAAATTTGTTATGTTAAGGTTACAAAAGAAGAAGTTTTTTTGTGAAATAACAATATGCATTTTCCTATAAATCCATTTTTCAGTAATATTTTCCATGGAACAGAATGCCAACAATGCTTTTATGGATGTAGATCATAATGGGACAACATCACTAAAAGTAGACCTCTCATTATTTAAGTATAGGTATTCCTGGTTTAGTTATTATGGGCAACAGCACCAGTTTGTCTGCAGTAGAAATATGTCCCTATGTGTACATATAAATAAATTAATTTACATTGCTTACCCTTAATGCTGGTGACGAATGTCAGAGTGCCATTGGGAGAGGTTTCTGTATATTCTCTGATCCAAATATTCAGTGCATCATTCTCATTACCATTGTAGTAATAGAAGAACTCCAGACATTGAAATTCCCTCTTTGGATAGAAAAGTCTACTTTCCAGCTGTGCCTTTTCCCCAGCATTGCCCGTACTGGTGCTGAAGTGCATGTAATAACCACTGTCTGAAAATATAATAATATGAAATATAATAATAATAACCTTACAAATGGAACAGAACCATGCTTCTGAGAAAACAAAAGCAAATATACTGCAAAAGAACTTGAGAGGTGCTCTCGGCCGCCTGTCTGCCCATCCTACCTCTCTCCCGCCCTCTGCGCCACCCTTTCACCCACCCATCCTCCCTCACTCCTTCTCTCCCTCTGGGCCACCCATTCACCCACCCATCCTCCCTCCCTCACTCCTTCTCTCCCTCTGGGCCACCCTTTCACCCACCCATCCTCCCTAACTCCTTCTCTCTCTCTGGGCCACCCTTTCACCCACCCATCCTCCCTCCCTCACTCCTTCTCTCCCTCTGGGCCACCCTTTCGCCCACCCATCCTTCCTCCCTCCCTCACTCCTTCTCTTGCTCTGGGCCACCCTTTCACCCACCCACCGTCCCTCCCTCTCTTACCCCTTCTCTCTCTCCCTCTGGGCCACCCTTTCGCCAACCCACCAATCTTCCCTCCCTCACACCTTCTCTCTCTCTCCCTCTGGGCCACCCTTTCGCCCACCCACCCTCCCTCCCTTACTCCGGAGGCTATAGAGGAAGTTGACCCCTCCCCAACTCCCCTGAGGCCACTGGTTAACAGAATGTCAGTAACAGCATTTCTGACGAATAGAGCCCCCCTAGCTCTCTCACTCTGGAAAGCTTCTACAGAAATGTATTTATAACATTCAAGATATTTTTTTAAAATCACATTTTTTTTTTAGAAAATATTGGAGCAATGTAACTTGGAAAAAATATTTGAAAAAAATAATTATTTTCCAATAATTAATGCATTCAAGTCTTTTTCATATACATGTTATATTGCTTGTTTCATAGCAAATTGTTCCTAAATATTTGATGGACCAGCCTCAAGGGCATTGGCTGAACAGAGTTAGAGGGTGGGATCTGGGAATGTTGTTGGGGCCACCATGTTAAAATAGAATTCAACCGTTTTAAAAAAAAAAAAAACATCCTACATCCCACCCCACGTAGACCCCCCTCCCCCCCAGCATAGCTGAACCCCGGGGAAATGCCCCTAACTTTATACTTACCCCTCGGCACAGATTCAGGCATCTGAATTCCACACAGCCATTTTCTGGGTCTTCGGTAAGCTGAGTGGGAGACCGGCGCAGTGGCGCATGCGCAGTTGGAGCAATTGGAGCAATTTGCTGTTTTGCGACAACTGCGCATGCGCCAAAACTCCCTGAAATTGAAGCGCTGGAAGAAGACATGAAGTCCCGGGAAAATGGCTGTGTAGAACTCCGATGCCTGACTCTGCGCTGAGGGGTAAGTATAAAGTAAGGGGCATTTCCCTGGGGGGCAGCTATGCTGGACGGGAGGAGGGAGGGGGTCTTGAAAATGGTTGAATTCTCCTTGAAGGAGAAAACCTTACTGTTAACTAGCTACTTTCTCCCCTCCACTGGGTTCAGAGGAATATAAATGATGTTGCGATAAATCAAAATAAACACTGCAGAAAAATTGGTACTTGGATATTTGAATTGTTTTATTGGGATCAAAGTGCTTTCTTTGCAAAATAATTTTCCTGCTGTCTTCTGTGTTGTAACCTTATGTTATGTTGTTTGAATAAAGTGTTTCAAAAGATGAACATACATTACATACCTCAGTGGCAATAAACCGCACTAAAAGATAAGTAATCTCCTACCTTTGCAGTTCCCAAGGTGCGTATGATCACTACTGGGCCCAGTAGCGCTGTGAAGAACATGATTCCAGTCTGTATTATCTCCTGTACCTTGTATCATGCCACAGATATTATTGTACTCAAAGGTACACGTGTCCATAAAGCTAATGCTGGAGGCTTGATGATTAAAAGGCAAAAAAAACCCCATTAGTTTATGACCCTATTGCTTGTGTAATGAAGTAGCGAAAAGCTATAAATTGCATGTTTTTTTCTGCACATTGAAGGAATATGTTTTACAGAATTTAAAACCAGATTCTGCAGAAAGCTTGTTTTTAGGGAAAAGTTCATGGTGCAATGGTGCATTCACCTTTACAGTAAGAAGTTGGCCGGTTTTCTGAGATTCATCAGCTACAAGCAGGCATGCTCTTTGGGAGAACTGCATGAAAAAATGTTTTTGGAAAATATGTTGGGTCTTTTTAATTCCTTTCCTATACTGTGTCTGTTAGCGAGGGCAGATAACTGATTTCAACAGTTACAGCTGAACAGAAGCAGGGTGAAGGAATTGGTCATCTGAATAATGCTATGCTACGTGTTTGCACTTTACAACTTAAAGTAGTCTTGACCAGTTTTGGCAACAAGTGGAGGTAGCTGGACTAGCAAGCCTAAAACTCACAGCAGTTGTATAATCGATTCAGTTTCTCAAGATCATAGTCGCTGAAATCCATACGCTGCCCAATCACATCACTGAAAGCAGCAATCTTAGTGACAATGGTTGGTTCTGTCCCATTTTGGAAGGCTGTTTTGCTATAGTGCATGACAGAAGTGTAGTCATATGGCACATTTAAGGAGTCTGATTCTGTATCGTCATACACATTAAAGTTGTGCTCCCTCCCTGTAAAAACATATAAGAAGTGTCACTTTTTATTCTGTACACAGTAGAACCCTTGTTTTACATTTTTCAGGAACAAAAAAACACGTAAATGCAGTAGAACTTAAAGGAACAGTTCATTGTAAAATTAAAAACTGGATAAATAGATAGGCTGTGCAAAATAAAAAATGTTTCTAATACAGTTAGCCAAAATGTAATGTATAAAGGCTGAATTGAATGAATGTCCAACATAATAGCCAGAACACCACTTCCTGCTTTTCAGCTCTCTAACTCTGAGTTAGTCAGCGATTTGAAGGGGGGCCACATGGGACATAACCGTTCAGTGAGTTTGCAATTGCAAAAAGCAACCGTTATGACCCATGTGGCCCCCCCTCAAGTCACTGATTGGTTACTGCCTGGAAACCAATCAGTGGAAACCAAGAGAGCTGCAAAGCAGGAAGTAGTTTTCTGGCTATTATGTTAGACATCCAGTCACTCCAGCCTTTACACTATACTATTAGAAACATTTTTTATTTTGCACAGCCTATCTATATACCTAGTTTTTATTTTTATACTGACTAATTCCTTTAAAGGGGTGGTTCACCTTCAAGTTTACTTTTAGCATGTTATAGAATGGTCAATTCTAAGCAAGTTTTCAATTGGTCTTTACTATTTATTTTGTATGTTTTTTTTAAATTATTTGTCTTCTTCTTCTGACTCTATCCAGCTTTCACTGACCCCATTTAAAAACAAATGCTCTATAAGGCTTCACAATTATTATTATTGTTGTTTTTTTTAATTACTCTTTCTATTCAGGCCCTCCCCTATTTATATACAAATCAATGCATGGTTGATAGGGTAATATAGTTTGCTGACAATGCAAACTGGAGAGCTTCAGAATAAAAAGCTAAATAACTCAAAAAACAAAAATAATAAAAAATGTAAGTCAATTGCAAATTGTCTCAGAATATCACTCTCTACATCATACTAGTTACCGTATATACTCGAGTATAAGCCATCCCGAGTATAAGCCGAGGTACCTAATTTTACCTCCAAAAACTGTGAAAGCTTATTGACTCGAGTATAAGCCTAGGGTGAGAAATGCAGCAGCTTCTGTAAGTTTCAATCAAAAAAATTTAGGGTTTCTGCTCCCATTGGAAGTGCCGGCGTCTCGTTTTTGGATGCCGGCGACCATTCTTGGAGGCTGGCGACTATTCTTGGAGACTATTCTTGGATGCTGGCGACTATTCTTAGACGCCGGCGTCTAAGAATAGTCGCCGGCGTCTAAGAATAGTCGCCGGCATCCAAGAATAGTCGCCGGCATCCAATAATAGCATATTTTGGGAGCTGAAAAACTCGGCTTATACTCGAGTATATACGGTAGCTCAAATGTGAACAACCCCTTTAAGGGTGTCTTCTCTTCCCTCGTGAGACAACATTGGGCGGCTTTGCAAAAACAAAGCGCCACATATGTTTTACTACCAGAGATTTACATATCTCTGATGTGTAGTATTTGTAGGAACTTTATTGTGGGTGTCTAATATTCTTGTTTCCCATTGTCCTTAAAGAGTCAAAGTCTATTTGCCTACGCAAGCTCTTAAAATAATCTGATTGAGGGAACATAGCATAAATTGTGCTTAGACAGTGTCATCTGACCAGAGTCTAAACCAGAATTGTCTCAGAAAATCACCCTCTACATCATACTAAAAGTTAACTTGATCTAAGCTTGACAGCATCCATAGAAGCCTTCATAAAGATTTCATTAGATGAGTACGTTTTTGGAAATTTTTAAGGAGATTATATCTCCATAGAGCCTCTGTCCAAGCCTCTGAGCCTCTGTCCAAGCTTTGGTATCTTACTCCACAAAAGGATCCATTTTACTTTTCTTTCTGAAAGGAACAACCATTTTATTTTGGGACTGCCATTCTGAAAAAATTATATTTTTAATGATTTAATGAATCTCAAAAAGAATGGATCTTTGAAATTACTACAAGGGACGTCTACTTACAAAAATATATGCCCAGACCAAAACTGCCATGCTGGTGCTGTCAAGTGAGTTTATTGTGCATGTGCTGTCTGAGCTAATGGTATTGGGTTTATAATAACAGAAGGCTTCTTCAGTCAGGGAGAATACAGTGCAGGCTCTCTGCAGTTGGGGTGAGCAGGACAGGCTGAATAAAAGGGACAGGATGGGGACAGGAATTTTTATTCATGCTTACAAATTTCCACACGTCAGTGGAATAATCCCATTATATGGCCACTATCATGTGGAAGGAACAGGAAAATGCTGTATGATGATGTGTTTCTTTTAGACACTTTTTTTTGTTACCCATGATAATACCATCCTATGTCCTTAGGTACATTTTTGATATCAACCTCTTTAGTATAGAAATAAAATATAAGTGTACAATTCCTTTGCATTTTTATAGATCTATTATCACGAACGGGCAGATTTATAAAGGCTCGAATTGAAAATTTGAATCTTGAAAAACTGTCAAATTCAACTAGGGAATTGTTAAAATTCGATTTGAGTTTTTTTAAAAATTCGAATTAGATTTTCAAGATTTATCATCTGGCCCTTTAAGAACTCAAATTCAACCACCTAAAACTTTCCAAATTGCTGTTGTAGTCAATGGGAGAGGTCCAGGGATCAATTTGGAGTTGTTTGTTGCCTTCCTGACATTCAAATTTTTTTCAGAGAAATAAATCCAATCGAATTTTTAAAACTCAAATCGAATTCGATTTGAATTTTCGGGTCGATCTAATTCACCCGAGTTTTGAAAATTCGATTTTTTTAAAATAAATTTCAATCGGTCGCATTTTCAAGTTCATAGGCGTTTATGGGAGTTTTAAAAAAAAAACTCCCATGGATTTGAAATCCGACCCTTGATAAATCTGCCCCTAAATGTATAAAATGAATAAATGAATACTACTGTTTAATCAAAATCTAGAACATCATTATTTCATGCAAGGCATTGCCATCAACATTGTCCACAGATATGATGGAAGAGACACTTAAGGAACAATTATGATTTCAAACATTAGTTTTCCCCTCAAAACTTTGTTGATATGGTGTTTCTTGTTGCAGGCCTTAGGCTTATATTTAAGGGTGCACGCCCCTGAAACACGTCAAGCTACGTTCTGTAACATGCCTGTTTTACATATGGACGAATAAAACTTTTAGATTTACAGGTGTGCGGAACCATCTTCTTTAGGCATTAAATGAGAATTAAACCCTAACAATTAACAAGGCTAAAAATGCCATATTTTATATACTGAACTTATTGCACCAGCCTAAAGTGTCAGCTTCTCAATAGCAGCAATGATTTAGGACTGCAAACTTGTCACAGGGGGTCATCATTTTGGAAAGTGTTTGTGACACTCACATGCTCAGTGGGCTCTGAGCAGCTGTTAAGAAGCTAAGCTTAGGGGTCGTCACAAATTATCAAGCAGAATATGAGGTTGAGAAAGTGGCTGGATAGCCATGAAAAGCGTTCAGCTATAGTTCCTTTATGTGATAGAGTGCCTATTTTAATGGATGAATACAATATGAACTTTTAAAGCGACATTCAAGTTCAAGCAATTCCTTCCGTGAATTACACAGCAAATGAGGTTGGCCTGTAATATAAGATGATCAGTAGAAAAGAAGATTGGGAGCTACTGGGGCATCTTTGTAGACACAGATCTTTACTGCTAAAGGACTGTGGTTACCTTGGGCTGGTACAGAAGCCCAAAACATAATGTACAACATTTCTAGCCCACTTCTTTAGTTAAGCTTTAGTTCTCCTTTATTCAGATATAATGTCTAAAGAAGCACTCAAGAGACAGAGTTGGGCATACGATCCCAGGTGGACATATGTTACTACCTATATTTCCCAGTTGAATGCTATTGCAAATATTATTAGAAATAACTTTTCAATCTTGCATTTGTGCATGTTAATGCAGAGATGATCACACATGATTTAATGATGCAGATATTACCTGGCAGAATCCTGTCCCACACAATGGTGACATAGTCATCCCTGTCAGCGCGGGACTGTTCATGCCAAAATCCCAGAGCATGGAGGAACTCATGTTGAATTGTGGCTATGCGATCACAGTTGGTTCCCAATGACAGTTGTTGCTTTCCTCGCCGTAAATTTCCAATATAAGAATAGCAGCTGAAGAGAGTAAAGTATTTTTTAAGTGTATGTGAAGGTATCATGTAAAAAATGATCCAGCTGTACCTACCAAGCCAGCCTTCATAGTAACAAAATGAAGAACTAAGACACAGGAACGTGGCACAATTTAGGGCACTTATTGCCTAGGCAAGGCAATATCATTAAAGGAGAATGAAAAGCTAAAATTAAGTAAGCTTTATCAGAAAGGTCTATATAAATACACCAGTAAACCCTCAAAGTAATGCTGCTCTGACTCCTCTGTCAAAAGAAACACTGCATTTCTTCCCTTCTATTGTGTACACATGGGCTTCTGTATCAGACTTCCTGTTTTCAGCATAAACCTCCATGGCAGGGCTTGAGCATGCTCAGTTTGCTCCTCTCTCCCCCTCCCACCTCCCATCCCTGCTGTAATCTGAGCTCAGAGTTGTAAGTGAGCAGGGAGAGACTCAGGCAGGAAGTGATGTCACACCAAGCTTATTTGGCAGCTTCTATCCTAAACAAACAGAGACAGTGTCTAGAGAATTCCAGGTTGCACTATTGTGACTAATCTGTTGGCAATAAACGTCTTGGAGCTTTCCTTCTCCTTTAATGACAAAACAGAATTCCTTTATCACTGCATCACTCGCGAAGGCCTTATTACGCTACATTTGTTACAAGAAGAAGTTGAATGCTCTTTTTACGAACTTGGTTCCACTTCCAAAAGAAATATTAATAGATGGAAACAAATTGGATTCTTAGCTTAGCGATGACATCTGTAATGAATTATGAACAAAAGTTTACCTACCCGCTGTCTTTAAAGACAGAGATATAATTAGGTTCACCTTCCCATGGTTTAAAATCAATACACGTTTTCAGTCGATAACGTTCAAAAGCTTCTAGAACTAGTGCTTTTGCGTTGATTTCTAAAACAAAATAAATATATATACAGTATATAAATAAAAACCATACAAATGACAGTTTGAATAGCGAGGAGGCAGGTAAAACTAATAGTTGCTATGGTAAAATATTAATGGTTTATATAAGGCATAACCTAATAAACTTTCTGGTCTCAGATCCATAGCAATGGGAGGATAATTGTTTAATTGATCTCTGTGTAAAAGAAAAATCATAAAGGGTCGCCTAGGCAGAGTGCAAAAAGCTGACACAATGTGCCAATTGTATGCACTTTGCTTTGCCTCCTAGCCTTACAGAATTGCCACAAGTCTCTGCACTCCATTGGAATATAGATACCTGTGGCTGCTCTGAAGAATATAGAGCTCACTGTGTTAGTAATATAATTAGGAGGCGCAGAAGTAGATATATCCCTTTCTGCCCCCATTCAGGTGTGCAAGTTTGAGAGTGGTAGGAACTGTGGTAGGTTTTGTGGTCTATATCTCTGCTTTTGCATCCTGGGGAAATGTAAATGACCTCCATAATCTTAGTGATATATTATATATATATATATATATATATATATATATATATATATATATATATAGTGCTAACCACTTCAGATATCTTAGCCCCATATATCAGACTACATCACTGCATTAGGAAGTTCCTATAACATATACTGTGCATGTGGCACTGTATTTTGGTTCTGTGCTGCCATAGGCACCAAAACACAGCACACCCACCCCCAAACCCTGATATGCATGCGCAGGAAGTGATGTAGTGCGCATGCATGGTAGGAAGTGAGGTAATGCATATGCAAATTGCATCACTTCCAACCATGCACCACATAACTCCATGACTCTCGTGGTACCCCCCTTATCCCCCCCTCTTCTGCCGCCACCAGATTTAGTAGACAAGTATGGCGGCGGTGGGAGGGAGAATTTTTTTTTAGGGGATGATATCTTTTTACCATATAGGCACCTTTAAAGGAGAATTCAACCCTATCAAAAAGCCCTTACCCCCTACCTTACATTGACCCCCTTGTTCCTCCCCCCAGCCTAAGTGTTACCCCAGAGAAATGCCCCTAATGTTTTACTTACCCCTCGGTGCAGATGCAGGAATCTGAGTTCACGGGCGCCATCTTATTCTCTTTGAAAATCTTTGGAATGAGACCGGCATGGCGATGCATGCACAGTTGGAGCAGTTTTCCAGTCTAGCGACAACTGCACATGAGCCAAAACTCACGAAAATTGCAGAAGTTCTGGTCTCATTATGAAGACTACTGAAGCAACTGAAGATGGCACCCGTGAACTCCGATGCCTGAATCTGCACCGAGGGGTAAGTAAAACATTACGGGCATCTGTAAAACATAAGTAAAACATTAGGGGCATCTGTGTAACACTTAGGCTGAGGGGAGGAGGGAGGTGGGTCTATGTAGGGTAGGGGATAGGGTTTTTTTAAGTTTAGGGTTGAATTCTCCTTTAAAGCTGCCAACCTAGGCATAGACCCTTGAGTGCCTATATGGTAAATATGGCCTTCTGTACGTGGTCTTCAACCTTCTTCTTTTTGCAGATTGATTTCAACTGATATTGTGAACCTGCAGTCTCTGAGAATTTTCGGCAAACTAGTATGGAAGTGAGCACCGACTGTGAGTGACTGGTATAAATGATATATATATAAATATATATATATATATATATATATATATATATATATATATATATATATATTATTCTTTTATGATATGCTATTCAGAGAAATGTTACATTTTATAGACTTACCTAAGCTGTCCTCTAAAAAATATGGAACAGGTATTGGCCACCTATATTGATCTCCAATGATTGAGTTCCTTTGGTGTGTCTGTGTGAAGAGATTAATAATTGCTTAACATCAAATTAAGATGTGTGCATAGTGATATGTTGTGATCTCATTCTTTTCTGTTCTGCTTCGATTCTTCTACTTTAATAAATATTACAATTTAGGCTGCCCATCTGATCTTTTTTATTATATTTTTCTTAATGGAATGATGCAATCAGTTAGGGGCAGATTTATCAAAGTTATAAGTGAGAATTCGAATTAAAAAAATTCAAATTTTGAGCTAATTTTTGTGTACTTTGACTAGGGAATAGTCCAAATTCGATTCGAATTTGAAAAAAAGTTTGAAGATTCGAATATCGAAATTTATCATGTACTGTCTCTTTAAAAATTCGACTTCTACCTTTCGCAGTCTAAAATCTGACGAATTGCTGTTTTAGCCTATGGGGGATCTACTAGAACGTATTTGGACCCAATTGGTGGACTTTGGAAAATCAAAGGTTTTTTTGGAAAAACTTTGAATCTAATTCAATCAAATGCGCTGTTACTTAGATTCATATGATTCGAATTTGATCGAAAATTTACCTATTCGGGCAAAAAAAAGCTTTTTTGATTTTTTGATAAATTTCGATTGGTCTTTTTTAATTCGAATTTCGAAGTTATGGGAGTTCAAAAAAACTCCCATTACTTCAAAATTCCACCTTTGATAAATCTGCCCCTTAGAGTAACATTTCCGGCAAGCCTTCTGTATAGTGTGATAAGAAATACTGAAAACATTTCTAGTAGATTATTAAAATTCACATTTTCATGCATCAATCCTTTATTTCTCAGTCAGTCTCCATGTACAATTAATTCTGGTGTCTGGATGTTGGTTAAATTTGGATGCATAGATGTCTTGCTGGTTTACACAGTTCATTTAGGGTGAACATGTCGCCCTAAGAAATATTTCAATTTATTTATTTTATTCTATCATGTTAGTTGAGCAACATTTTTTACTTATTTAATTTTACTTACAATGTATACATTATTTAATCTTGTTCCCTTCAGTCTTTTAATTCACAAACACAGCAAGTGGGCAGAAGCCATTTTGTGAACGCTGTTATTAAGGCAAGCTTTGCATCATCCCCAAATTTTAATTATGTGTCGGAATGGGGAACCTGATGCACAAATCCATGCACAGGCTACACAGTTATAGATGGTGAGGAGGGAGGGGGAATGTGAGGAGTGCAGACATCTAGGGACTACAGAATAGAAAGTGAAAGTAATTGTCTGCCCCGCCTCCATATCCGAGGCATAGAGGCGGAGCAGGCAATATATGATTGACAGCTGAGATTTCTAAATTCCTTTATAGCAGGTATGGCTGTATTAATTAAAAACACATTTGGGTTTCATGTTAAATTTGAAAATGACTTTTATTATACAGCTTTTTATGTCTGGGTAACAGGTGCCCTTTAAGAGTGCAAATGTAAAGCACTAAAAATGGACTTAAAATTGAGGGTGCTTTGCTGCTGTTTACAAATCTGATTGAGTCCTTACATGTTCCTAGTACTACTGTACAAGTGCTCTAATCAATTTTGTGCAGGCAATTGATGCTAGAAAAGCCCAGGAACTACTGTTAGCTTGGACCTGTTATTCTGTAGGCTGAAGTTCTGTTTTCAATTATACTCCAGACTAGTTATTGTGTATAAATAAACAGTATTGTTATAGCAATATGTGCTGCCAACTTTTTGCTGCACATGGAAGTACAGTATACCCTGTTTTATAAAAGCATTTCAGTATTAAAAGTTATTACATTTATCTATATAATATATTTGGTACATTTCTATTTTTTCCCTTTATGGCCAACTGGTTTATAAGAATACTTTGGTAATTTGAACTTACATCAGCCAGTATGATGTCTCCCTCAAACAGATCCAGGCCTGCACCTATAATGAATAAAAAAGTGCTTTTAAGAATATACTTGTATGTAAAATAAAATTAAGGACATAATAATTCTGTGATAACAATCAACATACCTAGATTGATGTCAAAAATGTCCAAGTTTCTTCCTCCATCTACATCAATTTCTATTAAAAAACATTAAGAATGTTAACATTTTACTCATTTTATAATACAGTGGCCCCAAGGGGGTGGGGCATGGAGCAGTGGTGGCGGGGCTTAGCCTGAATGTGGTCTGTTATTCGTAAACCCGTTATCCAGAAAGCTCTGAATTACAGAAAGGCCGTCTCCCATACACTTATAATCAATAAAGTCAAATTTATTGAGATGTGTCTTCCCTAACAGACATACTGTATGTATTTAATTCCTAACAAATCAAACACAGTGCTTGACTGGGTACCCTATAAAGCTGTCTAGTTTTTTATTGGTTGGCTACAAATAATTAACTTTTTTAGCGTAAGTAGAAGTATTTCAAAATGTACCCTCGTCCACAGGCATATCATTTGATTATTCATTATCCAAGTCAGAAATAACCAGGATTGTGCTAACCAGACGTACTCCCCCAACTGGTGTCTGTAATGGAAAGTTTGTGCTCATGCTCAAATGATGTAGAAGAGGATGAACCTAAGTATCAATTTTCTACTCATCTAACTCCTCTAAAGTTCGCTCAATATGTCAGGCTTATTTCCCAATATTTTCTATAAATTGTAAATATGCTGTTGTGAGAGTAATGTGACAAAATTCACTTGAATATTTACACCATAAAAAAACAATGTACTGTATGTGGGGTATTAGCATGAAGGAGATGGTATAGACAATAAGATGCAAAAATGGTTGCTTCATGTTTATAATGATAGTTAACCAATCTAAACCTGGATAAATGTCCCTTGTCCTTGTGCTCTTGAATGTTTAAATCACCAATGTACTATTAATTCGACTGAAACTTGTTGTGCTCAACTTTTAGTGCAATGCCAATGTCATGACAAATTCTTATTTTTGATTAAAAAAAAAGTCCAAATCTTGACTGTCGCCTTTTCGCCCTCGCCTTTTCAAGCTAACTGTGTTTCAGAATAGCCGACTAACACAAAGCGACAGACAGATGAGAGGGGGATTTTAAAGTATTTTTATTTTAGAAACAGTACAGAATTTTATCAACAATTGTTTTTATTTTTAGTATATAGAAAGTATATATTACATTTTCACAATAATTGCTCTTTAAATCTGGGCCTATAGCAGAAAAAGCATTCATAAGTCAGAAGAATATAAGTATATATCAATATATCTACATACCTGCATTATCTTGAAGAGGCTGAAAAAAAAAATGAAAACTAAATATGAATACACAATGCTGATTTAACTGGGGTACAATACTGGGATATAACAAGTAAAACACATTTCAAGAACAATCACACCTTCAATAAATTAATAATTTGCAAAAACAATCAGGGAATTAAATAATAAGCTTTATAGCATTATTTTTATATATATATATATATATATATATATATATATATATATATATAACAGCACTCCATCTAATGTGCACGGTAAGGGGATCCCAGCAACTCTGGGTTTTTTTTCGTGATCAAGTTATTATTATATTTGTATGTAAAACCGACGTTTCAGTCCCGCTGAACAATTTCCGTAATCCAACTACAAAACAAATGTGTGCCTGTTTGCGCACGTTTGCGTTTACGTGGACAGGGTTGCCTTGGGGCACCCGGCTGGCCTGGCCCAGCCCTGATTGGAATGTTGACTACAAACCAGGCCTGATACCCTGGTCCCCAACATCAGTGCCCAACCTTACTAATGCTCCAGTTGGCTGAATAAAAGCAAATTCCACCAACAATGTTCCAAAATCTAGAAGGAAGCCTTGCCAGAAGTGAAGAGGCAGTTATAGCAGCAAAGAAAAGGACCAATGTGATATAATATCCTTGGTTTGAATATTAGATGTTGATTAGCCTAATGTCCAGATACTTTTGGCAATATGGCCCATACCACATTTAATAATTTATCTGTATAGACCAGGGATCCCCAACAATTATTTTTACAAGTGAGCCAAATTCAAATAGAAAAAGTTTGGAGAGTAACACAAGCATGCAAAAAGTTCCTGGGGGTGCCAGTGGGGGTGCCAGTTATTGACTATTGGTAGCCCACATGTGGACTGACAGCCTACAGGAGGCTTGAGCACAGCCCTGCAGATATTTCATATTTCAGCAGTTCTAGAGTGTATACCTTTATAAAGGGGAATGTACAAGAGATATAGATAATGTATGAATGTGGAGATTTCAGGGGTCTTTTTCCCAACTGGCATATTTTCCATTCCTCAACCTCATATGTGTGTGTGTACCTACAGGCATGGGGTCAGTCTATTAGTGTACACACCGAGTTAATTTCATTGCAGAAAGGTTAAGGTGTGTTTCTCACCAAATCCACAGTGTGCTAAAGACAGTGAAAGGCAGCAGATCTTTGTAGCATTAGCCTAAGCCTTAGAAACACCTCAGCTAGAAGTCACTCAAGAGTAGTGATGGGCAAATTTATTCGCCAGGCGCGAATTCGCGGCGAATTTGCGCGATTCGCCGCCAGCAAATAAATTCGCGAAACACCCGTGAAAATCCGGCGTAAAAAAACGGGCGCCGGCGTCAAAAACGAGACGCCGGCGCAGTTTCGAGAATTTTCCGGCGAAGCGAAACGGCGCAAATTCGCCCATCACTACTCAAGAGCGGATTCATGTGGTTGAACTGAAATCCCCACTGTTGAACTGTCCGAATGGTTTAAAATAAATCAAATCTGTAAATCTGTATATCACCCAGAAACAGATGATTTGGAAGAGGTTTTGATTAAACTTTAAAAGGTATTCTGAAACAGGTGGGTGTAACAGAGACAGATATTTGGGATTACCCTGTACTAAACTGTATGGAGTCAATGGAGAAAATTCACTAAAGTGAATTTTCACCTGCGAAGGCTTCACCACACTTAGCCAGACGCAAATTCCCTACCACTACGCCAATTCACTAAAATGCGAAGTTGTGTCTTTGCAGCCGAACGGTGGTGAAGTTTTGGTATTGTTAATTTGTCAGCGCAAGCATTTCATATAAGGCTTGTACTATGTACTATGTACTATGCATGTGTGGGTGCACTCTAACTTGCATATCTAAATAATGCACAAATTAGGGATCAAGCAGGGAGAGTGAGAGGGGACAACTATGTGCCTCCCCATATTCATATCCATGTAGAAAGCACAGGCGTGGTGCAAAGTGCAGGAAAACATAATGTATTGCATTTGTTTTTTTAAACTTTATACCTGTCCTGTCATTAGTAAATGGCCCACAAGATTGGCAGGATTAGCTCCAATTACCCTTTGGTCAACAGTATCTGGTGCGCGTAAAATTAATGGCCACAGTCCATTCCAATACTGAAGAAAACTTTAATCTGATGGCAGCCTGAAACATCACTTGTAATCCAGATCTTGCCATATGTATTAAATAGAGGCATTTTATTTTATCAGAATAAGGTGACATTTTCTTCAGTAGTGGTAAATGGCTCCTCATATGTTTCTGTACCAGCCCAAGGCCACCATATACTTCATCCATGAAAATCTGTGCATCCAGAGATGCCCCCCAGTAGCTCCCCATATTCTTTCTGTTGGTTCACTGCATACAGACTTACAATAGACTTTATATATACACAAATCAAAACAGGATGATTAGTAATTAATTCAGGCTTACGTTACATGGCAACAGTGAAACTGCATTTCATTAAATTAAATTAAGGGTTTGTTCTTAAATTCAAACACTATTTTCAGTTCAGTCGAGTTTCAGATTGTTCACCAGAAATAAGGACTTGTGACCATTTTGTTAAAAGCAGCTGTTATAACTAAACCAATAGCCGCTATTCCACAGATACTGCCAAGCAATGTATTAACTAATGCAGCAAATTGTAACATTTAGGAATCTTCACCTGAATTACTGAGCTGCTGATATCAGACACAGGGACATTAAACTTTAAACTTAAATTGTGGAACAAAAGCAAAAGATGGAAATCGATTGAAAAAAATCTTTTTATTGTGGGGGAACAATCTGAAAACAACTGAACTAAAAAAATTGTTTGGAAGGTGAACAACCCCTTTAATAATCAGCCCTGTATCATACCCACTTCTTATGTTTTTACTATTTCTGACAACCTGTAAGCTTATCTTGTTAACAGCAAAAATCAGAGATGGGGAGCTCCTGGGGAAAATATTTTGGTTAGGGTAAGGGCTCACGCTAAGATTCGGGGAGATTTAGTCACCGGGCGACAAATCTCCTCTTATTCGGGCGACTAATCTCCCGAAAAAGCCTTCCCGCCGGCTAGAATCGAAATCGCCAGCGGGATGGCACTCGGAGTGCTTCGTTTTCTGAAGTCGCCCAAAGATTCCTGATGAGGCAAGTTCGAGGTGAAAAGTAAGCTCTCTGAGTGCCACCCTGCCACCGATTTAGACTATAGCCGGCGTGGAGGCAGTTTGGGGGGTTTAGTCGCCTGAAGAAGAAGCGTTTTGTCGCTGGGCGACTAATCTCCCCCGGTGGCTTCGTGTGCCCCTGCCTTTATAGGGCTGATAAATCTCTGGGCTGGTACAGTAAATCCAGCACAAACAAAACAGTATTTGTTCCATGTACATTTTTGGGATTTAACTCTAATGTATATTCTGTAGTGAGTTTTGAGTTTTATGAGTTAGTTATTACTTAACGCTGTCTTATGATACTGTGTGGGTTTTCTCCATAGACTCTGTGTCCTCACGAAAACCTCAGACAGTCAATGTTCTAATAATTAAACCACATGCTGGATACACTAGTGTTGGCAATTGTATAACATTAACAAAACATTTTTTTCTGTGATCTTCTGTGAACATAACAAACTAATCTCATACCATTTTCTGTTCCTTTTATTCTTATCTTAACATAACTCATATGGATGATGCATACTCATTATATCACTTTCTTTCTTATATTCTACCCACCCCTTCATTTCTTATGCTACTATTCTCTATTTTTCTTTCCCTTATCTCCATTTTTTTGTGCTGAAGGGGAATATTGGGGGGGGTCCAGGACCACAGGCCACACACCCTCCCCGGTTTGCTGTCCCAGTGTTAAAGTCACCTTGAGGTTGTGGAAGAAATACAAGATGCCCCAAGCCTCCCCTCCTTCTAACACACATTCTTTTTAAATCTCCAATCAGGCCATGATTGGGAGGGGAAACAGAAGTTGGCGGGGTCCACGAGCGCTGGGTCCCAACAGGTTTTTCCCGATGTTCTGCCAGCCCAGTATGACTCTGGTCACGACAATCACATAAAGACTAGGTTTACCTAGTACGTTTGTGGCATAATGCAACCCATGCCTTTCTGCTAGGAACAATTCTTTTTTGTTTTTTGTTAAACTATTTGTTTTAATAGTTTAAGTTTGGTAAATAAATATCATTTATATCATTTATGTTTAAATTACACCATGGCATTACATCTTTTGGTGTTGTAAAAACAGTGACTAATATGTTTCATCAAAAATCAAGCTGATTGTATCTTCTAGGTTTCCACTTTACATGCTTTCAGATATTGCTAACAAAACAAGTTAAACCGAAATATCTGAATTTATAAGCACAAAAAAAATCTCTGACCTGCTGGTCACAGAATATTTTTAAATATATGTTCCCTTGAAGTCCTAGTTTTCTCTTAGTTAAACTATTGCTTATAAAATATTTTAAATTATACTTACAACTCCTATTACTATATGTAGGCAAAAAAGAATCAGAGGTAAAACGGTTGGCTTCATGCTGAATCGGCAGCTGCTGCAGATTGTGTTGCGGACTATGAAATTCTAACACCTTATACTATTTGTACTTTGCTCCTATAGACAGTGTGTAATTTATGACCCACAGGCTGTCCAATAGAGTAACCAGCAGCAACCACTCAACGGATGTGCATATTACAGCTAGAAAAGTTGGAGCAATATTGGAAATATGGGTTGCTGCAAGAGCAACTTTACACTAATATCATTCATTAGGTATGTAGATAATGGATCTAATTAGAGAACAGAAGCACTTTTATACAAAGAAGTACCAGCCCAGTTTGTCAATGCGGTGGAGCGATTTAGAGAAACAAAGATCTACCTTTTTGTTATTTACTGTATATGGCAAGTACTCCTCCCAGGAATACCAGACCTTCAGTATCAAGTACTAAGATTATTCTATCCATGGATGAAAAAGTTACTATAAAGTAAAGCTGTACCAGAGTACAAATTAGGATTTGTTTCAGTATTCGGCCGAATCCTTCATGAAGGATTCGGGGGGGTTCGGCCGAATCCAAAATAGTGTATTCGGTGCATCCCTATTAATTATACCTGAAGAATGAAAAAAGTATATATACTAAACATAATGCAGCTCACTTTGCTGTACCATTTTATCAGGATAGAGAAGATTTTGCACTTATGCGGTTTCAGAATTCCCAGTGAGCAAATGTGCGCTCGTATGTGTATATGCACCAGAAACGCATTCTAAAGATTACTAATTTTTGAACAAACATCATTTGGTGACGAACAGACATCTTATGTAGAGCTGTTCCAGAACTGTAAATAGTGCCAAGTTCAGGTGTGCATTTTCATGCTAAAACAGCAGAAGCACCAGGTACACGATGGTCATTTCTTCCCCTAATAAGAGTGCAGAGTGATAAAACTACGCATCCTTTTTAGTTAAACCGCTACATTGTTTCAGTAAAATGTTTATGGTTTTTTTTGGGGGGGGAGCTTAAGTTTTTTCTGAATGCCAGTTTTGTCTGTGTGTTAATAACTTGAGGTGGTAGACCTTAGACTGATAACTCTGGCTACATTAGACTTAACAGCTAGGGTTGCCACCTGGCCTGGCTGGTAAAAATGATGGTTGATCCCAATGTTGTTAATAGGGAAAAAAGATCATATTATAGGAAGGCCGGAATTTTTTCCCCAGAAAAGCTGGCAACCCTACTCATATCAAGTCTACCCCAGATCAGCCCACCTTAAACTGAATTATCTGATCAAATCTGCCGGTACATGTATCTTGAAATAATGCTGGTTATTGCTGCAAAAGGTGGTCCTACAACATTATGTATTGATTACTTTTGTAAACACCACACTTTATTTTCTCTTAAAAGGGACTGTAACTGCAGTCGCTGGGGGCTTTCTATGTATTTTCCCTGGACTGGTGCTCATCTGCAGATAAACTTTCCATCACAGCCATTTTACCTGTTGTTATTTCAAGGTCAGGACTTGTGAATGTGCAACGCAGTAGGGTAAAACATTTGTATTTTAGTGTAGGGACAAGTCTGCCCTATAGACTGGGAAATTCAGGTAAGATGGTGACACTTGCACATTTTTTGATACATTTTTATTTTAAATACATTACAAATTGTGATATTTATAAAACAAAAAGGAAACTAGAAAGTCTGTCTGTAATCACTGTTACAAGATGCATTCTTTCTGCCTGAATCACCTTGAAATTTTGTACGAATTTGCAACGGCGATTTGAAACTGCGCCTCTTCATCGATGTTAATATTCTAAAGGAACAAGCAATAAGAGGGATAAAAAAAGTTTAAGTTACATAGAAGTTAAACCTCCATTGTAGTAAGACATAACAATCAATACAATATCAATAACAATTTTACTGGTGGAGAATTAAAGGTGATTTGGTGACAGAGAGAATATAAGGAGACACTAGCTATAGGAGTTTTATACAAGCAAAAATGTACAAGGGACTACCGAGAAGGAAAGCAGCCATAACTAAGGCAAAAAAAATAAATAAATAATATCGCAGTTGGAAAATGTGCAGCCAGTGTAAAATTTAAATTTAAAAGTTCCAAATATGTTACTCAAATGTGTACAAAAATGCAGATCAACTCTGCACTGTACACACGGTTTGCATTGCTGGGAATAACCATATAGACCACATCAAAAATGAGACTAATTTTTCTATGCATTTACAGTATATAAGATATGAGGGCATATTAGTTAAGGTGTAAATATAACAACTGCCCCTTTAAAACCTATACAAGAGAGGGCCGTGCACTTTTGCCCCCAATAACCACTAATATTTTATAGAATCCATGAGACACTGAGGGAACCATGTTGCACGATGTTTAGGGCTTTGCCTTCATACATCCAAGAAGCTCAAGGATTTTGAGAAGAAACCAACAGTGCCAAAACAGTTGCCTCCCTAATTTTTGGATGAGTGAATGTTGTATCTGTATATTTCTTTTTAGCCAAAAGGGTAAGTCTATACTACATTCTTGCTTTGCCCCACTAGCCTGTCTATGAAATGACAACAAAAAGTTGTTGTTTGGCACAACAAAGGGGGTAAAAAAAAAAATACCAATTTTATCCAGAACCGGCACTCACTATTCTCAAACAACTGCAGGGTGCTTCCCTTTAAAAATTAACAACTGTGCAATCTGTTAGCACAAAAAATCCTTTGTTGTGCCAAACTTTCTCTGTATGTGACTTTGTGAACCCAGGAACATACACACTGCTTACAAACTTGTACTTACCATAAACTCTAGATAGTTGAACTGATGTCTGGCATTTAAATGGGCAATAACATTCCCAGTAGTTTGAATAGGATCTCCCCAGGGTAAAGTGGCACAGATAGGGCAAACCTGGCATGTAGAATGAATAAAGAAAGAAATGTCTGGTCATATTTAGCTTTGGGTGTTAGCTAACTATCAAACAGTTTAATAGTCAAGTGGAGAGACAAGCAGGGTTCCATTTATTGAACCGTCAAAAAAAACAAAAACAAACAGTGAAGTGTTGTTAAAAAAACAAAACAGCACAACACTTCACTAAAATGCGGCGTTTCGTCGTGGGCTGAACGCTGGCAACTTTTGGCTTGTTACTTTGGCAATGAAAGCATCTTGAAGATGAGCCATCATTCATTTCTGCTTAGCGAAACTTCACTAGGGATTTTGTGCTCAGAGTGGGAAATTTAAAGTTGTATGGATGTCTTTGTAATTTGTAAGTATAGGCACCAACATTTAACTTTTTAAAACACATGTCCAGGAAACCTTAATAAAGACAATAGTGTTATTCTAATGCCCTACACATGTGCCCACTGTAAATTTAATGTTCCATATGTTTGCCAATGTTTGGGGGGAAACCGGTTACCCAAAAAAAAGTTAGTTTTTTTTGCAGGCAATCAGGCTCAAAAAAGGGCAAAGTTGCCAGCTTTTTTGGACATTGATGCATTTTCGGCTCACAGTATAATGTATGTTGAGGAAGATCTAGTTACTTTAATGCACTTACAGGGGAATGTAATAAAAATCGCTAACGGAAAAACTATGCGCAATGCGAAAGTTATGCCTTTGCGCGAACAAATTTTGCTTTGTGCGAATTTAATATAGCTTTTGCGAGCCCGGAATCTGTTTAGCGACCACTTCCGACAGTGAAAGACCGTTTGCGAATTTTATAGTTTGCGCCAATGCGCAGTCAATGTAATAAAACTTCTTACTGAAAAAGTCGTTATGTTTGCTCCAAAAGATTACGATACCTTCAAGCACTTCTTATGAGTGCGCAATTAAAATTCGCAATGCGCAATTAAAAGTCGCAATGAAATAACAGTTTAAGGAACAATATTACATTGCGAGATGTGGATTTTTAGTCTTATTGGTGCGAATTGTTTTGCTCTTTGCGACTTTTATTACATTCCCCTGTTAGTCTGGTCTGAGGTGGTGAAAGCAACTCTCTTGAAAGAGGTAATGTTCAGTAAAATCCGCACTTTAGTGAATTTGAAGAGTAACGTCTATTCGCCAGAGTGAGTGGTCGCCTGGCAATAGAGTGTGAATGACCGCTAGCACCCGTCTTTCGCTAGTGAATTGGCGCCTGTGCCCGTAGTAAATCGGCGATGTCCCTGCGGGCAGTAATGCTAACGAATTGTCGCTAGAGTTAGCCACTTCGCTCTTTGGTAAATCTGCCCCTTAGGGCTTTAGCACGGACAGATTCGGGGAGATTTATTCATCTGGCAACTAATCACCTCTTCTTCGGGGCGGCAATCTCCCCGAACTGCCTTCCCTCTGCTAAAATTAAAAAATGGCCTGTGGCAATGCACTCGCAGAGCTTAGATTTCTCATGAGGCAACATCTGAAATTTAAGTACTGCAAGTGCATTGCCGCAGGTGATTTTTCATTTTAGCAGAGGGAAGGCAGTTCAGGGAGATTGTCACCCCTGAAGAAGAGGCGATTAGTCGCCAGGCAACTAAACCTCCCGAATCTACCAGTGTGTTAAAGCCCTTAGAGACTAATCTATGTTGCCCAGAATAATGAACTAGGCACCTCTCCTCCAAGAAATAGCTGAGGTTGTACATTGTGACCACTTATCTTAGGTCAAAGTTATTCTCCTTTGTCATTCTTAAGTGCCTTGAAAGATAGGGGCAAACCAGTCAAAGTACAGAGAACTCATTTATCTAATGGATTAAAGTAGTTTATTCATTCGGTTTATGAATTAAGCAGAGCAATAGAGGTAGAGCTAGAGGAGGTTCTTTTAATGTCTTATGATAAAAGGGTTTTCCCACTTGGAGACAATGAGAAATATTTGGTGGACATAACAATTAGCCTTGGTCCAGTTTACATCTTTAGGGCAGAGACAGACAAGAAGATTCGGGGAGATAAGTCGCCCGGTGACAAAGTGCCTCTTTGGGCGACTAATCTCCCCCAAACTGCCTCCCCACCAGGTAGAATCTAAATTGCCGGCAGGATGGCACTCTGACCGCTTCATTTTCCGAAGTCGTCTCACAAGGAAACTTCGGACAACTTCGGAAAACAAAGTACCAGCTAAACAGTAATAAGTGTGGAAGATATAGTGCAAAAAGGACGCTTACATGCAGGAATCAAATAAGCAATCACCATGCACATTAAAAAAAACAAAGTAAACCCCCTCTATCTAAAGCCTTCTCAAATTTAAATTTACAGGGACAGTACAATAGGCATTCAATGAACAGGGCCTGTGCTACAAATACATGCCTATTGTTTCTACTAAAGGGGTTGTTCACCTTCAAATTAATTTTTGTTTGTATGACGTAGAGAATGATATTCTGAGACAATTGGTTTTCATTTATTATTTCTGGTTATTTAGTTTTTTTCCAGCAATCTGGTTGCTAGGATCAAAATTACCCTAGCAACCATGCATTGAGAAATGATATAAACCAGTTGCAATGTTACTTGGAATTAGCCAATGTTACTTGGAATTAGCCATTCTATAACATACAAAAAGTTTAACCATCCCTTTAGGTACTTTATACAAAAATGTCTTTCACAAAACTGTCACAATCTACTTCCTGTTCATAGGAGTACAATAAAAAAAAAAAGCAGCAGTCCATCGAGCAACTCTGTGTAGACTGTGCTGCTCCTTATCACAAAGCCTACCAAGGACTTCCAACTGGGGAAGGGAGAGGTTGGTTTACACAGAAAAAAAAAAAAAAAAAATCTATTTCCTAATAACGTATATTCCCACCATATGCACTTTATTGTCACTCTCTCACACTTTGTGGCACCATCCCAATTTTTCACACGCTGGCTTTTAAACTTTTACAACTCTATAAAATGCAGAATTAAAACTCGAGCCTGAGCAAAAAAAAACAAACAAAAACAGTAGGTTACCATTTCCACCTCTTCATAGTAATGCACATTGTTACAGTGCTCCAGTAGGCTCCTTTGATTTAAATTATGTTCAGAACACAAAGGGCACTTGTATGTTGGCTCCTGGCTGCAACAGAAACACATTTTTATATAAAAGTTGGAAATCAACACAAATTGATCCTTAAGTTATCAGGACTAAACCTGCCATTAGTTTATAGTACAGGTATGGGATCCGTTATCCAGAAACCAGTTATCCATAACGTTCCGAATTACGGAAAGGCCGTCTCCCATCGACTCCATTTTAATTTTTAAAAATTATTTCCTTTTTCTCTGTAATAAGAAAACAGTAGCTTGTACTTGATCCCAACTAAGATATAATTATTCCTTGCTGGAAGCAGAACCAGCCTATTGGGCTTATTTAATGTTTACATGATTTTCTAGTAGATGAGGTATGAAGATCCAAATTACAGAAAGATCAGTCATCCGTAAAAACCCTGGTCCAGAACCTTCTGTATAAAGGGTCCCATACCTGTAGTAGAAAAAGAACTTAAATTCAGATTTATAGTTAAAAAAAAAAAAAAAAAATTATATATATATATCTTCAATTTTTTCAAGTTTTTGGCAGACTTTAATAAATAACCCCCTTAAAGTATGTATACATGCTAATTATTTTATGATGTTTTTCTGAAATACCTAAAAGAAAACACCCCCAAAGGCGGCTTGTCATCAATGTTGCATGCAAATATAGGATCACAACGTGGCTGCTTTTAAGGTCCCGGGAAATTTAAAAATACATGATACTTATGATAATAGAATAAGAAATAAATACTGGGACCATAAATAATATGCCAACCCCATGTAAACCAGGAACCACAGAAAATATATCTTAAATACAAATGTATACTGAAAATACATTTTTCACCATTTGGTTGAATTTTGGCCAGTCTGTATAGTGACATTTTTAGCGGATAATCCATATTCCTCCTGGTACTTTCTACAGGATTTGTAATGGAGCTTCATGTAATGCAGTTTCATCTGAAAATTAAACATTTGAAGGTCAACTTAAAATGAAGCCAACATTTACAAAAAAACCAAAACAAAATAGAGAATATATCAATATTTCAAGGGCCAGTAGGGGAACAAAGGTTTTGCCTTTTGTATTAATCACAAAAACTATGGTTTATGGATTTCCTTAGCTGAAAAAGGCAAACTGGGAAACTAAATCTGCTCCATGTATGAAGATTACGTATGTATTAGCTTACCAGTGTACAGATAAACTACCTGCATGATGGACTTCAACAAATCAGTCACAACAAAATGGAGGAGGGGGTTATATACTGGTAGGCTATGTCACAAGAACCATGGAGTACTTTCAATCTCCCCATTTAGTTTCCAAAATCATACATTTTTCACATTAAAATAGGCAAGTGTAAACTATACATAAAAAAAAAAAAAATCAAATAAGCAGCACTTAATTTGTTTCTCAATAACATTGTCCATAAAACTAAAGTTCTTTATCCCCTAATCAGATAATCGAGTCAATTTCCAAATACTACCAATATAAGATACAACTTCCTGTATGACATTATGTTGTGTATATACCTCACAGTTTATTGCAGTGAATCACAGGCTGCAGACTTGCAATACCTCCAATTTGTTTCTCAATAACATTGTCCATAAAACTGAAGTTCTTTATCCCCTAATCAGATAATTGAGTCAATACCTAATTACTACCAATATAAGATAAAACTTCCTATATGACATTATGTTGTGTATATACCCCACAGTTTATTGTAGTGAATCACAGGCTGCAGACTTGCAATACCTCCAATCGCTTATATCACCAAGGATAAGCAGCCTAAGATACTCAGATCTCACAATCCAGACCAGGCTTTAATGCCCAAAGGGACAGAGTTCTCACAATTCTGATGCCTCTTTGTGAGCTAATTTTTCCATTCAATACCCTTTGGCACATAATTCCTTGCCTGAATGTACACGTCTTACCAGAATTGATGTCAACATTCCAAAGTGTATTCCACCTGCTTCTCCTCACCCAGTAATTTTACTTTGATGATTTTTTTTCTCTCTCAGATTAGTTCTTAGTAATACCAGTATTAGTCCATACAGATAAGGGGCTAACAAAGTGCTTTTTTTTTTTTTTTAACTTCCTTCAATGGGGCAAATTCACTAAGATGCGAAGTTGCGCCAGGCGCAACTTCGCCGCACTTCACCAGGCGTATTTTCGCCAGCGCTCCGCAAATTCACTAAAATCCAAAGTTGCGCACAGGGGTAGCGTAAGTTTTCGAAGTTGCGCTAGCGTTTATTCGCCAAGCGAAGCTTCGCTAGCGATGGTTCATTTGCATACGGCGCGAAATTCAAATTTCAATGGAGGAACACTAATCACCACTTCAAATGCCTAGAAAACCTTCAAATCAGCAAATAATTTTATTTTGCCCTACACATGTGCCCACTGTCTAGGTAAGTTGCCATGAGTCAGGAAATGTAGGGGGGAAGGAGGGGAGCCTCAAAAATATTTTCGATCTTTTTCAGCCTATCACCCATCATGTAGAAAACACGCCAGCGTTTTTTGGGACTTAGAAAAATTTTTGAAACAATCCCTATCTACTCTATTGCGCTTCGCCAGGTCTGAGGTGGCGAAGGAAGTCTAGCGTAAAAGGTAGCGTTCAGTACACTGCGCAAGTTAGTGAATTTGCGTAGTTACGTCGCTAGTGAAAATTCGCCTGGCGTAAGGGTGCGAAGTAACACTAGCGCAACTACGCCAGCATTCGTTAGTGAATTTGCGCAGTAGCGAAAAATGCCAAACGCTAGCGAATTAACGCTAGCGTTCGGCGCTTCGTGAATTTGCGCCAATGTGTTTCAACATGTGCCTGAAACAACAGGGGATGTTTTGCAACCTTTTAAACTGCCCCAAGTCACATGACTTGGGGCAGTTGGGAAATTGACAATATGTCTAGCCCCATGTCAGATTTCAAAATTAAATATAAAAAAATCTGTTTGCTCTTTTGAGAAATGGATTTCAGTGCAGAATTCTGCTGGAGCAGCACTATTAACGGATTCAGTTTGAAAAAAAAAAAAAATTTTTACCATGACAGTATCCCTTTAATGTTACGATGTTCCGGCACCTTCAAAGGTGACCGATCAAAATTTTTAGTCCTGCCAGATATCCCAGGTTTTTAACCAATATCGGTCACCTTGTCTCCCACCATACATGTACATATTATATGAAAGATCTTTTATATGAAAATATTGGTGCATGTATGGCCACCTTTAGTGCCATAATCCCATCTATTCCACACAATAATGGAGTGCCATGACCTTGCGTGATGGATCCCTTCGGACCAGGTGCTTAAACAGTGTTAAATCCTCCCTGCCACGGGATAAAGTTCAATATAATAGTCCAATACACTGCAGCACACTGTAGAATGAATGATTGCTTAGTAAAGTGAATTTATTGGCTCATAATTTAGATCTAAATTATGAGCCAATAAATTCACTTTACTAAGCAATCATTCATTCTACAGTGTGCTGCAGTGTATTGGACTATTATAACCCCATCTATTAGCTGTCCCCTTGCAGTTACACTAGTTCAGTAATTAACTAAATTAAGGTTTTTTCTAATATGTGCAAGTGTAGTGCCACGTTAGTCCCTTTTTCACATACATAAAAAAAAACAAACAAAAAAACACAGGATATCTGTACCCTATACCACTATGCTCGACATTCACAAGAAATTTCACTACTCACATAATAAGAACCCATGGTGCCCTGCTGTGGGTCATGGTTTCTTGTGGAGATTGTACACCCTATGTCTGCAATCCCACTACAAGAGGGATCCCCAACCTTTTGAACCTGTGAGCAACATTCAGAAGTAAAAGGAGTTGGGGAGCAACACTAGCATGAAAAATGTTCTTGGGTTGCCAAATAAGTGCTTGGTAGCCCCTATGTGGATTGTCAACCTACATTGAGACTATGTTTGGCAGTGCACCTGGTTTCTATGCAACCAAAACTTGCCTCCAAGTCTAGAATTCAAATACAAGCTCCTTCTTTGAGGCCACTGGGAGCAACATGTTACTCACCAGCTAGTGGTTGGGGACTTCTGCACTACATGAGGACAGTGATTTAGCTGGAGAAATGTCAAAGCTTCACTGATAAAAGACAGAATTATGCAACCCCTTCTGGGTCTATTTGAATATGTGCGGATTGTAGAAAAAAAAAAAAACCCTCATTATTGTAACCATAACAGCCCCTTTTCTCTTTCTCCTGGCACTGTAGTCCTTGCAGGGTCTTGGTCTTATATGCCATCCAGTTGTGTCGGCCATCTAAGATTTCGTTTATAGCACAACACATTTCTGGAAATGGCTTCTTACTGGTGAAAAGGTTCAGCAGGGGTACAGAGTGGGTAGACCTCCTACAGTAATAGGGTACCATGAATGATGAGGAGAATGACACCTTCTTACTCTATAAACTGATCTGATTTTCAGATTATAAGCAGTGTAAAAGTTGGTAAAATGTATATAAATACTGTATTATAAAAAAATTAAAAAAATGTTTTAACTTCTATAGCAATACTTACCATTTTCCCGCAATACATACAGCCTCCCGAAAGCATTCTCATCTCTAGGTCAATATCAGTTGCTCTTACAGGAGCAGATCTTTCACTTTTGTTCACTGGTCCACGACAAAGGGGACAATATGCACCCCCTGACTTCATTGCCAACATAAAACATTTCCTGCAAAAACTGAAAAGTTGTCTACATTTAATAAAGGAGATCAAATTAACTTGGAAAGATGCATTTTTAATTTTACCAGCAATAGATTTAAAGGAGAACTAAAGAAGTAGCTAGAAATGTTGTACATTACCTTTTGGGCTTCTGTACCAGCCTAAGGCAACCACAGCCCTCTAGAAGGGAAGATCTCTACCCCCAAAGATGCCCCAGTAGTTCCCCCATCTTCTTTTCTGCTGATTCATTGCACATGCTCTGTGCTGCGGTCACATACTGAGCTTAGGGACCCACTCACAATATACAGTACACATAGAAGAGAAATGTCACAATATAAGGCTGATTAGTAATTAATACAGATAATGGTCAGCTCAGAAACTAGTGCAATTAACATCAGAATTTAATAATCAGCCTTGTAGCATCAGCTTATATTACAGACAAACCTCATTTTCTGCTTGAAAATTTGCGACAACCCCTAAGCTTAGCTTCTCAACAGCTGCTCAGAGCCCACTGAGCATGTGAGGTGTCGCAGACACTTTCCAAGGTGGTGACGTCCTGGATCATTTCTGCAATTTTAAGCTAGTGCAATAAGTTCAGTATGTAAAATATGGAATTTTTAACCATATTTTTTTTTAGGGTTTAGTTCTCCTTTAACAGAACTGGTTACACTGTTGGTACTGACAGTAACTAAAACTTGCTATGCAAATAAAATTACATGAAGTAGCCTATTTGCTTATACAGCATGGAAGTGGGAATGCATTTTGCATAAATATATATACACACACACACATATATATATATATATATATATATATATATATATATATACACATATACATATACACACATACGACAGAGTGCTTGGAACCTGGGGTTTTCTGGATAAGGGATCTTTCCATAATTTGGTTCTTCATACCTTAAGTCTACTAAAAATAATTTAAACATTAAACACAATAGGCTGGTTTTGCTTCCAATAAGAATCATATCCATTATCCAGAAACCTGTTACCCAGAAATGGGATCCATTATCCGCAAATCTTTTATCTAGAAAGCGCCGAATATAAAGGCCATCTTCCATAGACTCCATGTTATTCTATTTTTTTTCCCTTTTCTCTGTAATAATAAAACAGTAGCTTGTACATGATCCAAACTAAGATATAAATTAATCCTTATTGGAAGTTATACCAGCCTATTGGATTTATTTAATGTTTACATGATTTCTAGACTTAAGGTATGAAGATCTAAATTACAGAAAGATCACTTATCAGGAAAAACCTCAGGCCCCAAGCTGGATAACCCATACCTGTAGTCAATTTGACAAACACACTAACTATATAACAAGCCACCAAATCCTCTACAAAGACTGCGTTGGTGTAACCCCTCTCTGTGCATCACAAAGTACTCACACGTGCCGACAGGACTGCGTTCTCACTGGGGTTTGTAGTATTTCTTGACAAACTGGACACAAAAACTCTTCCGTTATTTCAGAAGAACATGACATAGCTTCAGCCATAAGCAAAAGGGCTTGAATTCTGTATCCAACACTCTCACCAAGGATAAGGTTTTATGGGAATAGTTAAGTAGAAACACGCTAGAAAAGTGACCCATTAACAGGACGAGAGGCGCCTGCTTAAATTTATACCATGTGAAATCACTTGCATTCTGATCAGTGGAAATTAGTCTCAGTGTATCTACACAAGGCATCGTCTAACATGGGGCTGCAGAGACTTGAGCACAGCCCTGCACAGTGTATTTTTCAGTAGAAATACTAATATAATGGAGAACATTACAAGGGTTACAAATAATGTATGACTGCAAAGATTTCAGCATAGTTATCTGGCACAAAGGTCATTTTCCCAACTGGCATATTTTTCCATTCCTCAACCTTATATGTGTGTGTGTACTGACAGGCATGGGGTCAGTCTATTAGTGTACACACAGAGTTAATTTCATTGCAGAACCAAATCCACTGTGTGCACACTAAAGGCAGTGAAAGGCAGCAGATCTTTGTGGCATTAGCCTAACCCTAAGGGTGCATATACAAAGGGGAATGTTAAAAAGAACAATGTACTCATTTACAAACTTACCACTTTTTTTTTCCGCATAATGCAGCATTTTTCCAGAAGAATTCCATACATACATACATCATAATGCATATCTATTTAAAATGGAATGTTTGGGAAATGTTCCTAATGCCCATCTGCAGGCATTCAGTTATGGCCCAGCAGTGTGTGTTTTCTAAACATGTGCAGGTTTAAAGGAAAATTTTGGAGGGCCTGTTACCTGAGAATATGCAAAGCTTATACCAGCTGTGCAAAGCTGTTGCTACTTTAAAATGACATTTTTACAGTGGATGCTGGAAATTGTGTAGCAAAGTTGGAGTTGGAGTGACACAGAAAATATACAGTGTACATTGAGCTGACATCCCTCCAGTGTCATGTAATTGTATTCCATTTATTGATTGATTTAAATATTCTTTTACTAAGAATACTACTATGACTATAATTGGAATGGGGAAAGGACTGCACCCTAAAGAGAGTATTACCTCTGCACAAGATGCACATTGATCCAAAAACAGTCTATAAAACCCACTGGGTAGGGTTGCCATCTTTTGTGGAAAAAAATACCGGCCTTCATATATTCTTGATTTCTATTAATAACATTGGCATCAAGCATTATTTTTACCGGCCAGGCCGGTAAAATACCAGGCTGGTGGCAACCCTACTACTGGGTGTCAGCCATGTATATTCTGAGATACTAAAGATATAGCCCTGGGCCTATGCTTGAGTGCTAGTGGCCAAAATATGTGGCTACAATTGATTCCAAAAACATGACTAGGTTATAAAAATAACAATGCAAGAGAGCTATGGCAAATGTACTTATGCTACTGACATTATCTATGATCTGCGTGTAGGCTGCACATTGCTATCAAGTGTCAAGGGCACCAATCAGCTGGCCACCCTATATGGCTATATGACAATGGGCTGATTGCCTTAGGGCAATATAGTACTGGTTATAGGGCAACAGCACAGTGTGCATTATTAAAGGTAACCTGTATTAAAGGTATAGCCACCAATGGTACAAAGGTGTCAAGTGGCTGCATCTGCCACGTGTCTGTGATTACTAGTCTAACACGTCTCCAGCCATATAAATAGTGATGAGCATAATTTACAGCAGTGGACAGCAGTGCTAACATAAGAGGTGCCGTATACAGTAGACCCCCATTTTATATCCCCTGATTTTAAGTTTCCCCTAATTTTACAGTGTTGTTTTGTGGTCCCACCTATATATTCTACAGAATACATTTCCCTGATTTTACATTTTCCTGGATTTTACACCTTTTTCTTCTGGTCCCCTGAAAAAAGTAAAAGCAGTGCACATAATGATTAACCAGGAGGGGTATATTGTATTCAGGGTTTCCATAAATACTAAGAAAGAATAAGAAACTGCTGAGAATTCATGACACTACTGGATGGAAATCTCTGACCTGAGGAGCTTGCAGCCTAAATTAGGTTCCTTATCAGATTTATCAATCCCATGTATTATATTTCAGCAACAAAGCGGATTTTGCATTGCGTTTATTCTGTTATGTTTTTTTTATAGAGGGACAAAAGCCAGAGAAGATTCTGAATGTTTGTTCATTACTCATATCATGGTTTGTACCAGCACAGAGATATGGCAGTAAATACACCAATACATACACGAGGCCTTGAGAAATAATGTACAGTATGCGTTAAATGCATAAAAAAACCTCTTTTCTGTGCTGGGGCTGTAACTAAGGTTTATTTATTGACTGGTATAATCTTCTTTCTAATCCACAGATAAGAAATGTATCAACTAAATCTATCAACTTAGAACAGTTTTCAGGGTCGGCGACCCCCCTACCAGAGCTGCTTTAGAAGGTGAAAAATGACACTTTACACTTTAATATTAAAAAAACCGGTGACACATAGAAAATAGAAAGTAATTGGAAAATGTCGTTATTTCTGGTGATCGAAGGTATGAAGTTCTAAATTATGGACAGATCCATTATCCGGAACACCCCAGGCCCTGAGCATTCTGGATAACAGGTCCCATACCTGTACACAAAGAAATCATTGTTTTTGGAGTGAACTATTGAATACATGGGAATGATCATACTAAGTGATTGCCAATATATAGCAGAAGCCAAGCATACAGTAGTGTAAATGCAGTTTTAGCACTTCTGTATAAAAAGCAAGGAGAATTCACAAAGGCTGCGTTATCCCAATATGAAAGTGGAGTCAAAGGTTTTTTTACAAAAAAAAATAACACACATTTCCAATCCAATTAACTCCAGTTCCACGTCAAGCAAAGGTTTTCCAATAAGTTTCCTCGGGCGACTTCAGAAAATCAAAAGATCCGAGTGCCATCCCGCTGGCCATTTATATTCTAGCCGGCGGGAGGCAGTTTGGGGAGATTAGTCCCCCCGAAGAAGAGATTTGTCGCCAGGCAACTAATCTCCCCAAATGTGAGCGTGTGCCCTGTTTCTAAATGTGAGAAGGTTTCGAAATGCTATATTTGCTGACCTAGAGTGAGACTTCTGTAAATTTAATGTTCTTTTTATGAAATGTTTCTTCATTTATCTTTCTTAGTTAGTGGACTAGTTGCTCTTGGGGGGGGGGGGGGAGCTGCAGTTCCCTGAAAGCAGACCTGCCCTAAGGGCATGTTTACCGACATTGGAGATAAATATCTGGAGACATTTCTGGAGATGTTGTTCATATCAACCACTGCAAGTCTCTTGGTGATGCCTGACCATGCCTCACCTACACAGTGTACATGCAGTCATACATGTATTAAATGCAGCAAGTGGGTTACACTAATGACTAATGCATGCATTCTGCTCTCCACAGCTCTACATGTGTGTGTGTGTGTGTGTGTGTACAGGTAACTTTTTTTGCATTGGCTTCCACAGAAAGCGTACACACAGAAACTAATTGGACCTTGGGCATATGAATAATTGCCTGTGTATGTAGTAAATATCTTTATCGCCATATTTACAAAAAAAAAGAGTTTTATTGGTATCCTGGTTTCTATGAAAGTGCTATGGGGTCCGGATTACTGCAGCCATGTTAAGAGCTATGTTGAAGTCAATTACATTTAGGGAAATATTTATCAAGAATCAAACTTGTTATGTGAGGGTTTTTCTACCATGGATAAACTCAAATTTTGAATGTCTGCATGTTTAGGGAAAAATCCAAATTTCATGTCCCAAAAAATTTCGAATTGATCAAATTTATGCCCTCAAAAACTTGAATTAATTGAGTTCTCCGATAAAAACGAATTTCATCATTCAAATTTTTGATTTTTTTTTATTGTTAGCTCACAGAAAATATAACTGGAATGTGTGAGTTTAGATGCAAAACAAATTCAAACTGTGGATTGATAAATCTGCACCTTATAGCAGGATCATTCCCGGTACTGTACTAAGTGACAAATGTTCAGTTACCTCTGAAAAAAAACCTCACTGCATGAGGCAAACTAAACAAAAACTCAAAATCAAGGGAAGTACAATTCTGGAAGACCATCAAAATACAGAGCTATAGAGCTGAGAGTATTTCCTACCACATAACCAAAAACCAACCACATGAAGCAATACACTAAATATATATTTAGATCTGCTTGCATCCTGGCATTCTAGCATTTAACCTGATGCTAACCTGCATGAGTGGCACAGGCTAAAAATATGAATGGAAGTGAATTGTCCATTATTTGTAACCATGTATATATCATTCATGAATGAGTTGTAGAAAATCATATGCAATGAGGTGACAGTTGAGTAATATGTTTTCTCAATGGCGCCACAGGTGTGTTCCATAGGCAGAAGAGTTCCCAGTCAGTTGAAAGGTAATTTACCACGGAGTAGTTGGCACATTTCTCCCTGAGAAGTGATAAAACTCCAAGTGCCATTGTATTGTATGTGCTTACTCACTGTCATATAGCACTCATTGTTAAATGACAATATAGAGAGCACAATCAACCCAGATTTCTGATAAATAGCTATATGCTTAGCTAACACACACCTTCGTCCTGCTTACTTATCAATACTTTTACAATAAACAGTGCTACTTTACTTATCTTTTTGTCTCTAAAAAATATGCTGTTTTTTTTTATCTTTTAGTGCTCAGAATACCTGATTCATTCCTTTCACTGGCTTCTCGGTTTTCTGAACCAACAAGACAAAGACTTTCCAGAGGTCAATCGTGAAGCTCTGATCCAACATGGCTGATTCGTGCAATTTACAGGCCTGTACAGCAGGCCAGTGAAGGAACAACATTTGGGGACAGTAGAATATTTGAATTAACTAAATGATAAAAATATTAAGGATACTTAAATAAAGCCAAGAAAACACACATACCACAATAAAGCTATGGCCTACCAAATATCCAAAGTCCTCACTAACTATGTTATTTAATGTCAGGTTCCAGTACCCGTCAGTTGAGCTAACCCTCATTTGTCTAATGCGTATAATTAAACAAACTTTGTTAGTAGGCCAAAAAGTTCATCATCGGTTCCTTCATTCAGCATATGAACCCACTGAGTCTTGTTCAAGTTTACTCCGCTGAGATCAGGATCTGTTTGTATGCCTCATGTAATGTATCAGTGATAGGTCAAGAACTCTTTCAATAAATGCTTCTTCCACAATGTTGATATCCTAAAACAAACAAAAACAGAAATGAAGAAGGTATTCATGTGCTACAAACTGTACTGAGCATTCCCTCAAATCAAAAATGATGCTTGATGATAAGATCTGCCCTTTTGCAGTGGTCGCCAAATGAGTGGATCTTTCCCCGATATGCCCATCAACGGCAACTGGCGATTGGATTACAATGAAAAGAATGAGTCACCGACTGGATGACGACTCATCAACTAGCTGATGTGGTCCTCGATTGCCAGAGAAATCAAACCTCCCTGATCGATATCTTGGCCAGATATTGATCAGAGAGACCTGTCAGAAGCCCCATAAACTGGCAGATAAGCTGCCAAATGGGTCTAAAGGAAATAGTCAGAAGAAGAAGGCAAATAATTAAAAACTATAAAAATGAAGGCCAATTGAAAAGTTGGTAAACATACTAAAGGTAAACGCTTAAAGGTGAACCACCCTTTTAAGCATGTCGCTTTTACTTCAGTATAAAAGGATATCAACTGGTCCTAAATAGGGTTGCCACCTTTTGGCTGTTTTTTCTGCAGGCTAGGGTGGGGTCAGGTCCATGACATCAGGGGCAGAGTTGTGATGCAGGCACTGAGATGAGATGGAGGCATGACATAAGGGGGCCACCACTAAGTGAATGTAGTGAGTAGGGTCAGCTAGAGAATGAGTTGGAGAGGACTGGAGGTGGGCTAGGGTGTATCGGAGACAGACTGGGCAAGTAAATTGCAGGTACATTTGTAATATAGGCACAGACCCTGGCTGGCAGTTTACTGGCTAAGCCTAGTAATATACCAGTCAGGTGGCAACCCTATTTCTAAAGCTGTTGTCAGTATTGTAGTCCTTTAAAATATTGAAATAAAGAGATTATTTGTGCTCTTACTATGTAATTCTCATAGTATATGGAGTGTCTTGCATGAAGATGCTTCAAAAAGCTCATTGTATAACTTGAGTCTCCTCCAGGCATCAGGCGACAAATTGGACACACCTAAAATATAACGAAACTACATTCATTATAACCAATCCCGATGAATGTTAGATTTTCCTATACATATCCATGCACAAAATGCAGTGGCTCATAAATGAGGTCTACTTGACTTAACAGTTAACTAATAGTTGAGATAATTGTACTTCAGTATCTCCTCTAGGACGTTCACACCCCTGTTGGGCAAAGTTAAAAAGAATATTATAGAATGAATTGACGATACTTGCCACCAGTCTGCTTTCTGTGCTGTGGTAGGTAAAGCAATGTTGCACAAGGCCATCTTCATCGAATTCCAGGTGACAAAACGGGCATGCTAACATTTCTTCTCTAAAAACAGAAATGAACAGGGCCTCAGATATGTAAAGAACGGATATGATTCTTTATGAAATAGTGTCACAGGTGTGATAGCAAAACTGAGATTTTCCTAGCTTCTCGTTTTTAAGATCCATCATGGCGTTACTGCATGAAGGAAATGTCAGAGCACTGCTATTTTCACCTTTGATAATCCAAATGGTAAATTTGTGGCTAAAGTAGGGCACGCATCAACCCCATGCTGACGCCTTTAGTGCCCACTAGCAAAAATCTGGAGAATAAATACAGCCATTGGTTGCTCAGCTATATTTAAATATAGAACCTCTTCCAGTCATTTTCATGCAATGGTACCACTCCCAACAAGCTAGTGTGCATTAAGGCTCTTAGGGCTCTCACACATGGGTGATTTTTCCTATGCTCCCCTGCGTTGCGATTTCTTCCGTTCAGCCGCAGGGGAGCGCAGGAGTAGACAAACTCAATTATTGTGAATGGGGTTGTACTCACACAGACGCATGTATGCGCCGAACGCAGGTGAAATACAACATGTTGCGTCCCACCTGCGTTTGGCACTTACATGCGTCAATGTTTCGTCCCAACTGCATTTGGCGCTTACATGCGTCTGTATGAGTACAGCCCCCTTTAACAATAATTGATTGCGTCTACTCCTGCACTCCCCTGTGGCTGAACTGAAGAAATCGCAATGCAGGGGAGCGCAGGAAAAACCGCCAGTGTGTAAGAGCCCTTAATGAGTCTAGAAACAGATTCTTCTGATGAATGAGGTGAATGTGACATGTCGGTGAGATGCATTAAGGTGAAGGAGAAGTAAATCTAGTGCAAAGTAATTTCTTTCATCCTTTCTTAGGGGGTGGTAATTGTCCACGGGATAATTACAGCGGATTATTTGCTGAAGTCCGAATAGGAGATATCATGATGCTTCTGCTTTCAACGGGTGCAAACCTAGCTGGGAGTTACAGCCATATTTTCAATAATAAAATATTTAACCAAATTTTATTTGTTTTCGATGTCTTTACTGACCAGCAACAAGTAGTATCCTGGTAAAAGAAAGAGGATTTTTAAGAGAAATAGAATTTTTAAGGTCTTCTTTGTGTTGTGTGTTCCTGAAATACAACAGTTTAGGCATATTGTGCAGTGGTGCCTAAACTGTTGCTATTAGCCACCTATGAGAATTGTATAAATTGCAATTGTGTGAACATAAAAGTCCCTAGAAACATACAGCTAATCAGGGCTTGATTTATAATACAGGGCCTGTGCTTGGGGTGGCTTTCAGGTGCCTATATGGTAAATACATTTTTTCTGGAAAAAAACCCTCCCCACTGGCACCGGATACATCCTGACTAAATCTGTCAGTGGAGGAAGGGGGGATATGGAGTAACTGGATGGCCCATGCACAGATAAACTTCTGTACTTCACATGCACCTAGGATGGCCCCAGACCAAAATGCAGCACTGGGGCTAATTCTTGATGGCTAGTAGACCACAAGCATAAGAGCGAGACCAGTGAATGAACACTTGCTGCTAAGCTAGGAGGCAGTCGGTCATAATGGCTGGCTGGACATCAGAATTGAGATTCTAGGATTTAGTTGTAGACAATGTTCCCTCTAAGGTGTGCGCTCGTGTGCAGTATTTAAAGCAATTATTATTGTTTGCTCTTTGCTTGAGCAGGTAAAAGCTGCAGTCTAAAATGACAAAATGATCCCATGTGACACTACCAAACAAATATGAGTCATAATTAGTCCCTTTAAGGAGACCCGTCACCCAAATCCTATTTTATCACATTAGTCAATAAGCTTTAAATACACTATATAAATTATCTTGTTTCCTCCAGTCTGGAAATTCATAATTATAACAAGCAGGCAGGAGCCATTTTCTGGACACTGTTATTAAGGCAAGCCTTGCATCATCTCCATTAATCTTGTTTGTGCACCAGAATGGTTACACAATTAAACAGTGAATTAAACGGGAGAATGTGTGGAGAGCAGTGACATCTAGGAAGTGACATATAGGAAGTGCTAAATGGAAAGTAAAAGTAATTGTCTGCCCCGCCTCTATGCCTAAGGCATAGAGCAGAGGCAGACAATATTTGATTGACAGCTGAGATTTTTAAATGAGCTTACAGCAGCTACAAATGCTTTAATAAAGAATAGAAATTGGATGTCATGTTTAATTTGAAAATTACTTTTATTATACAGCCTTTTGTATCTGGGTGACAGGTCCACTTTAACAAAGCAGAGTTTCAAATGCATTTATTTAATCCATTTTCTTAGACCACAACATTTAGCAACCTTTTTAAAGTTATACATACTGTCTTTATATTATCAATGTTTCCTTCTCGATTAAATGCAGACAGATCCTACATTTTATCATCTTTCTTTAAAACACACATATACAGTATATATAAATATATATATATATATATATATATATATATATATATATATATATATATGTGTGTGTGTGTTCAGTGTTAGCTGTAAAGAAATAAATGTGTCTGCTGTTTGTCTGCACGTGCCATAATTATGCTATCATGCTAACATATTCCTAACTTGGACCTCCAAAGTCCCAAAGGTCATTAGGTAGTAATTGGGGATTAGCATATATATATATTATCAGCCTAAGTGAGAATAGAGGGCTAATTCCCAGTGGCAGGTGTGTGTGCACAGGAATGCACCTGTATTTGCACATACTGATCAGATTAGGGACTGTGATCAATTTGGTGTTTTAGCTTTTAACTACAGTTGTTATGTTAACTATAGACTAGCAAATGGACTGTCGCTGATCCTGCTGCATGACATTACTCGGAAGAAAAGGAACAAATGATTTTCAAACCTGCACGTAGTTCTTCCAAGTTCCTCAAGGCGACCATATTTTGTTATGTATTGCTCACACATGTTTAAATGAGCCCTCATATCACTCAGGCACACCTAAAACAAACAAATAAATAAATACATAGAATATAAACAAAACTGAAAATACAGATAAACATGAATATTAATGAGCCCAGCAGGAATGGCACATTGTACACTACTATGTTTTGTTTTCTTACCTTCTCCTCACATTCTTCACAATTCTGAAATACTGTTTTCATCTTCTTCATTATATCCACAGCCAGGGTTCCTTCTGATGACAGGTGAGTGCGGCAGTAAGGGCAGGTGTACGTATTATTCCGGAGGCTAGCTTTAATGCAAGTTTGGCAAAACCTAAGTAATGAAAATAAGATTTATAAATAACATAATCCTCCAGTGGCTTGGGACATGTACTTCTCTTAGAAGCCTGTAGGAGTAAATAACATTTTCTACTAGGTGTTAGTGAAGAATAATGGAGTGCAAAAAAAAAAAAAAATACAAATTTGTGTCCATGTTGTTAATCAGGCTCAAGATGCCTTTGTACTGTTCTTGCATCCATCAGATTATATCCAGAACACAGTAAAGCTCCCCATAGACGCGACAATTCTTCTTGCCGAACGACCGATTTTAGGGAAGCCCGACCAATCCTTCGAAAATATCGTGCGGTTAGTGGTATTCGAACGATCGCACATCTTACGATTTTTCGTCCGACATCTGTCGGGAAATTGATCGGCCAGGTCAAAAAATCTTTGTCGGTCCCAGTGCAATGTATCTATGTTTGCAGGGCCAAGCAGGCAGCTCCCCTTTGTTTTCCTGGCAAATTGGTCTTTTTAGTTGATGGTAAATTCGTACGATCGTACGATCGTTCTGAGAAGATCGTGGTCTCACGATCAGGATCTGATCTTTTAAAAATCTCAACATCTATGGCCAGCTTAACAAAAGAGTCATTAACACACAGTTCATCAGATGTAAGTCACACGCATAGGTATAGATGCAAAACATGAAGAGTCTTGCACGTAACATATCTTCTGGGCAGTTGTTAAAGGGGCAATTTATCTTTAAAATGTTATACAATGGCCTAGTCTTAGCTGCTTTTCAATTGGTCTTAATTTTTTATAGATTTTTTTTAACAATTTAGCTGCTTCTTTACAGCTTTCACTGGCCCCAGCAGTCAAAAAAAACATATGTTATTTAGGGTATAATTATCCAGTACTGGTTTTATTAGACCTAAATTCCCCTTTGCACTAAATGATAACATAAAATAAGGTCTCAAAAAGGCCTGGAGTGGATCATTATCTCCATCATGACATGGGGTTGGTTGACAGCACTGCAATTGTAATATTAGTGTTACTTTTTATTAGTTATATTTCTATCCAGGTTCTCTTCTGTTTATCTTCCAGTCTCTCATTCAAACCGCTTCCTGGTTTCTAGGGTATGTTGGACCCTAGCAACCAGATAGCTGCTGAAATGCCAAAGCTACTGATCAAAAAGCTAAATAGCAAAAAGAAGAATTAAGACCAATTGCAAATTGTTTATATCAGGTTCTGCATCATAGTAAATTTAATATAAAGGTAGGATTACCAGATCATATAAAAATGTAGGGACAGGTCCATAAAATCCAGCTAGAAGGGCTGCACTGAATGCAGTCCTGCAACATGCATTTAATAGACTCATTTTCAAGTCATCTGCTAACCCTAGCTAAAGTCGAAACTATCCTTTTATTTCTAGGACATGCCTGACATTTACTTGTACTATGCACATTATTCAACAAAGCAGAACTAACTGTTTTTTTTATGTAAAGTGTAAGCACTTAAGTGCAAGTGTCTTTGTGAAAAGCATTTGGATAAGCAAAAGCAAAAACAGTCAGCTGTTGAAATGATCTTTATTAGTGTTTTTCATGTCAAAATTTGTTATCTACTAACTGTGCACTGATGGTTTAATTACCCCTTTAAAATAGTGTAAACCTTTAATTGCATTTATTGTTTACTTCAGGCATGTCCAAAGTCAGGCCTGCAGGCCAATTGCGGCCCGTTTTCAAATTTACACCAGCCCTCAGCCTCCATCATGAAACTAATAATATGTGGCCCCCCAGCACAGTGCAATCAGGAATTACGTAGCCGTAGCAGTAATATTAAGGCACATTAGTGAAATGATCTGCCAACTGGTCTATACTGCTGCCTGTGTGCTGAAGGTGTTAGTAAAAGACATTTACTCGAACGTACTGACGTGCTGCTCTCACATACTTCTTTAGGGCTGAAGGTATCAATAGACGTACTGACGTGCAAATACAGTGAACTAAAGACGTATGCGAGAGCGGTGCGTCACTATGTGCCGTTACGTGTCTATTGCTAATACCTTCAGCACACAGGCAGCAATATAGACCATCTTGTGCCCAAATATTACTGCTACGGCTACGCAATTTCTTGTTTAAATGAGGCACGGAGAATAAGTCCAAACAGACTCCACTTCTTCACTTCCTAAATGCCATATACATGTCCATCTCCAGGAGTGAATGACCCTGATCACAAGCTAGCTACATTGTAATGAATGTCAGGCTGAATGTTCGGCCCTCACACATTTTCACCTCACTAAATCTGGCCCTCGTTGCAAAAAGTTTGGACACCCATGGTTTACTTAATCAGAAACTTTGTTTTGATGCCTGAACATTCCTAGTCCCCATATTTTAAAGTGGAGACCTAAATGTACACTACCCCTTTACCATTATATTTTTTTCCTATGAAATTCACTACCTACCTTATCACACCTTGTTGTTTAAGAGAATATGATCATAACATCGAACCTTTCTGACCTTATTTCACTTGACTTCAGCTGAACTCCGTACTTTTGTGGTTACTTGAAATAAAGATGGATATTCACAGCCATTTATTCTGCCAGAAAGTGACTGATCAGACTGTGGCTATAAGTGGGATGGATTTATTTTTCTACAATCAAGCAAATCAACTTTGATTGAACTGTGGATGGTTTTAGGGTAGGGCAAAATGAATTTAATCTCATGAAAATCAAAATATAAATATCATCAATTAAACATTCTCTATTGTTTCTGAAATAAAGTTATTCTTCACTGCCCCCCTCCCAGCAACCCATTTGGTACATAGTTTATAGTGAGCATGGTATCAACAAAAAAAACCTGTGCTTTCCCTGAGTAAACTGCTGCCAAAGATTGGCAGTGAGTTATTCATTAGGGGCAGGGCAGCCATCAGGGGGGGACAGGGGGGAGAGTTGTAGGGGGCCCCGAGGGTAAGGGGGGCCCTGCCACGCCACACTTACTTGATTATCCGGGCCCCCCATCTTTCTGAGAGCTGCTGACTTCGGGAAGGCATGGACGTTTAAGGGGCCCTGGCCACCAATTTTCTTATAATGTGGGGGGGGGGGCTGGCCATCAATTTTTTTTTCTCATGTGGGGTCCTAGCCACCAATATATTGTAATGGGGGGGGCCCTGGCCACAAATGTTTTTTTATGGGGGGCCCTGACCACCAATATCTTTTTATTTTTTATTAACATGTGGGAACCCTAGCCACCAATATTTTTTTTACTGTGTGGTGGGGAGGGCGGACCAGGGGGCCCAGGAAATTTTGTCGTATGGGGCCCTGCGATTTCTGATGGCGGTCCTGATTAGGGGCGTAAAGCGAATGTCACATAGGCATCTCCCTTCGCTCCCTACCTGTCCCCTAATTTGTGTGTCAAGGCAGACAGTAAGGACAGAGCTGCCTTAACCCCTGTGCCAGACTGCAGGGTGCAGAAAGTGTTTAAAAGGTGAGCTACAGATTACCATGGGAAGTGACAAGCTGATACAGCAATAGTTAACCTGCCCCATGTGCTATTGGCCTTACTCAGCAAAATAGGCCAGCTAAAGCAGTTGTTATTGCATTCCAAATCAATCAATTAGCATTTTAACATCTTTTTAACTACACCTAGACAATCTAACATTAAGCTAAGATAGTGATTAGATTTGAGATCTCATTGAAGAATGAACTGCTATAAAGGTTAACCAGTAGTACAAGATTGTAATGTACTCCTTTAGCAAATGAGCAAGAAAAGTCGATTCTTCCTAGTGACAGGTCACACCTCAAATAAGTTCGTTCATCATTGCAACTTCTGCAGACAGACACTGGGATGGGGAAAGCAAATACAGGGCTGGGAAAAGCAAACAGTCGCAAGCAAATCCATAGCACTTTCTACTTGGAAAGATGATAACAAAGCGATGCAAAGTATAGGATAATGTAGAACAGGGCTTGATGTTTTGCCTTGGAAATAAAGTTTATGTTTTGAGTTTTACTTAATAAACATATGTATAATATAAGTATTGCAAGCACAGAACATCTCTACTAGCAGTTATCCAGCACATACGGGTAGATGCAATGTTGCTTGTTTCAGCAGAGATACCTTGTGCCATTATAATAGGCTGGTGTTGTTAATTTTATCTTCTAAGAATGCTTCCTTCAAGGCAAAAGAGTATGAAAGCTACCATTCATATTTTGTTTTTCCTTGATGGAAGCAGTAAATATATATTTATTTCCCTGAATTATTTTTCTTAATGTGATAAGATGTCTTGGCACATTTTGGATCAATGCAATTGTCACAAATGTATTCTGTCATCTGCTGTCACCAATTCCATCACTGATCTATAGCTGGCCATAGATGTTGAGATTTTTAAAAGAACAGATCCTGATCGTGAGACCACAATCTTCTCAGAACAATCGTACGAATTTACCATCAACTAAAAAGACCAATTTGCCAGGAAAACAAAGGGGAGCTGCCTGCTTGGCCCTGCAAACATAGATAGATTGCACTGGGACCGACAAAGATTTTTTGACCTGGCCGATCAATTTCCCGACAGATGTCGGGCGAAAAATCGTAAGATGTACGATTGTTTGAATACCACTAACCGCACGATAATTTCGAAGGATTGGTCGGGCTTCCCTAAAATCGGTCGTTTGGCAAGAAGAATCGACGCGTCTATGAGGAGCTTTAGGCTGGTGACTGTGGAACTGGCTCCTCTGCATTTCCCAGTGACAAGTAAATGGTCTCTGGGAGAGCCGACCTTCCAGCATCCACAGCTATTTCAGCAGACACTCACTTAGGGGCACATATCAAATGTATTTGTTCTCTTTGTTTTGATGATTTTAAACCATGCAATAAAGTTGTGGGCTGTCAGGCTCTGCTGGGATTCGAGCCAGGGACCTTTGGGTTTTTGGCTCGATGCTTTAATCACTGGACCACGTGAGCAGCATGTAGGGTTGCTCACTATATGTTAACTGCCTTTTGCAGCCCTAGCCCAGCACCAGCCTGATTGGTTTGCAGTCAGCCAATCAGGGCTGACTCTGCCCTATTTAAGGCCAACCCTCCAAACACTCCTTGCCTGAGCATTGGTTCCTATACTAGCAGTGTGGCATCATCCCTAGCTAAAGGTTTCTGCCCTAGTCTCCTTTCCTAACCTTGTCTTGCCTTGCCTTACCTTGAACCTTTCCTCCTTACCTTGTTCTGAACATGCCTTGCCTTTCCCTCCCGGTTCTGCTCCAGTCCTGCTTTAACCCTGGCATTTAACCTGATTCTGCCTTGACTTTGACCTGACCTTGCCTTGCCGGTTCCTGCTTCCTGTTCTGTTCTGACTTGTACCCTGTACATAGCTTCCCTTTTTGGTAAATTTTACAAAACAATCATAGGTTTTGAGAGCAAACTCAGAATTTTTTTTTAAATTTTTTAACGATTTTATAGTGACTTTTTCTGCACAAGAAAAATTCTTGACAATGTATTGATAAATAGGGGGAAAAATCTGTGTGGATTTGGTCGGAGTAGTTTTCAGAAAATAGTGAGAACTTTTCAGATTTTGATAAATAACCCCCTTAATGTATAACAATTATTTCACTTGTTTAGATGCTTGGTTTATATTTCACCGAAATTACAATCTGTTAGATTTATTATATTTTTAAAACTTAAATGAAGAGTCATTAACAAGTTTAGAGAGGGTTTTATTTTGTTGTGGTAACGTGATGCTGATTATTGGCTAACTGATAAATGTAAGTATGCAAGTTTTAGAGGAAAAAAATAAAATTGACATCTTGTCATCAGCAATTTGCATGATGTTAAAATCAAGTTGAAAATTAGCATTTTATCAAATTTAGTATTATACCACAGCATTAAACCAAAATACCACAGATTCCGTTGGATCTGTCGCATGCGACACAAGGCATGCGATAAGTCGCAGGCACCAAACGTTATGGGAGTGATAGAAAAATCGTAGGTACAAACTACATGTATCTAACATGACTGTCGGATGCGAAACGCTGAGCACTTCAACCGATAGTCGCGTTGTGTGTAGTTTGCACCTGCAATTTTTCTATCACTCCCATAATATTTGGAGCCTTGCAACTTATCTCATGTGATTAGTCGCATCCAATGAGATTCGTCAATGAAGTTCAGCCCTTAGACTAAGGGTAGAACTACACAAGCTTTTTTATCAGATTTTGTGGGTCCGATTTTATCTGATCCTCCATGCAACACGACTCTATGCTGTGCAACGCTGCGCAACATCAAGCAACAAGCTACAAAATCTGATGCCCCTAGGCTAGAATGTAAAGTCGGATCAGATAAGTCGAATGGAGTCTTTCGTTCATGCATTTACACCCGACAGTCAATATATTTTAATGAGGAAAAAAAGTCTTTCCAACACCATCCGTTTTTTATCTTGTGGGATGAAGACGCAGCATGGAGCGTTCACATTGTGTCATGCAGTCGTGTCATGTCGGATGGAAGATTTTACAGGTAGTTTACGCATGCGATTTTTGTATCAGTCCCATTGTATTTTAACCCACACAACAACATAAGACTTGTAGGATGCGTTTCCGCAATCTGACACCATCTTACAAAAGCGCTCATGTAGTTCAGGCCTTAGAAAATCATTGCCTGTTACAGGTTACCGCACCAGTGCTATTCTCTCCCTATGTTTGTGTTTTTGCATACAATATGCGTATAAATTTAACAATTACCCACATGCACCTGTTACACCTGCACACACAGCTCATTTTATCATTTGTGTCAGAGTGAGGAAGAGAAAAATGTAAAACAGGAAATATATCATTGCTGCAGCAGAGAAAGGAAACATATTGTATTACCACCAATCCCCAGAAACCAAAGGAAGGAAAAAACATGGATGGAAAAGAGCCCAAAGAAGGTATATATAAATTAAAAATTAACTTAATTTACTTAGAAATGCATTTACATTAAGTTTGCATTATAAAAAGTTAATTTATCAGGGTCTGTGTTCACAAACGGGGACTGGGAAACTTTTTATCCCTATAATACCATATCAGATACATAAATAGCACACAAAGCAGTGAGTAATGATCCCGTGACATCCCTTTCTGGCTTTATCCTTCATCCCAGTGTTCTTCCCTATTGTTCATGTCAGGATATGAGTTGTGTTATTGTTCAGTGACATCATTTCCACACAACATGAAGAGTAGCCACTGATAAGTACAAGGGAAATATGTACAACTGACTGCTCACTTGTATCCATCTGAACTGCATAATAATGAAGATCGACAGACGAACAGGGATTCTATCCTCCGCCTAAAGTGTTTACATACATAGGGGCATAGATCGAATTTTTTTTTGGGGCTACCCTCCTTCCCCCCTACATTTACTAACTCATGGCACCTTAACTATACAGTGGGCACATGTGTAGGGCAAAATAAAAATTTTATTTGCTGTTTTGAAGGTTTCCCAGGCTTTTGTAGTGCTGCTACATATACCTCCATTGTAACTTCAATTTGGCGCCGTATGCAAATTAACCATCGCTAGCGTAACTTTGCTTTGCGAATTAAAGCTAGCGCAACTTCACAACCTTACGCTTCCCCTGACCGCAACTTCAAATTTTAGTGAATTTGCGTAGCGCTGGCGAAAATACGCCTGGCGAAGTGCGGCGAAGCGGATGCTGGCACAATAACGAATCTTAGTGAATGTCCCACTTGGACTCTTTCCCTCAGTAGAAATTAACACTGGGGGATCATGGGACAAAAGGCAGTACATTTAAATATATTTAAGGCAACTAAACCAAGAAAAGTGAGGGTGTGTTCTCATGAGAAGCCCTGCAATTAGGTGCTCAGGGGTTCAAGAGAATACACCACACCCTTCCATATGGATAATGACCCTGTATCAATTGACAAAGTGATTGTCTATGGCAGATTATTTTCTGTCTGCAGCTACAAATATATGTTATTTAAATTACCCCAAGGGGAATCGTTAGAATTACATGGAGTTTAAAGGGTCCAGTAGCAATTGCAATGTAGCAATTGAAATTTTTACTTTGGATACCAAGGAAGTGTACCCGCATAATATTAAAGGAGAAGGAAAGGTTAAAACTAAGTAAGTCTTATTAGAAAGGTCCACCTAAATATACCAGTAAACTTTTAAAGCAATGCTGCTCTGAGTCCTGAGTCAAAAGAAACACAGCATTTATTTCCTTCTATTGTGTACACATGGGCTTCTCTATCAGACTTTCTGCCTTCAGCTTAAAACACCTTGCCCTGTGTGTGAGCATGCTCAGTTTGCTCCTCTCCCCCCCCTCCCTTCTCTGCTTAATTTGAGCCCAGAGCTATCAGTGAGCAGGGAGAGACTCAGGCAGGAAGTGATGTAAAACCAAGCTAATACTGCAGCTGCTATCCTAAACAAACAGAGAGCTTCTACAGAATAAATAAAGCATTCTAGCTTGCACGATTGCAGCTAATATATTGGCGATAAAATGCCTCCGTAGCTTTTCTTCTCCTTTAATCCTAAGTATACAGTATGAAAAGAAGACCACTGATTTCACAGGTCTTTTTTTTTTTTCTCTCTTTACCCCACTTCACTTTTTCCTTAGTGATGTAAACAGCTGAGCCCATTGAGAAGTGGGGCAAAGAGAATAAGCATTTGGATTTTGCTGTCGAAGTGACAGTAACATCTGAAGAGATAAGAACACAACTTTATCTGCCTCTCAGGGGTGCTTTGCCAATGAGGCGAGTTGAGGCTGTCGCCTCAGGCGGCAGTGCCCCACTAGGTACCAGGGGCGGCAAAAATGCTTCTGCCTCAGGCGGGGAAGGGGCAAGAATCGCCCCTGCTGCCTTTCCCAGAAAAGGACAACAACATAAATCAGTTATCTACTTTAAATATTGCCATTCATTATAAGCATTAGGGAAACAGTAACATGGTTATGGTTATTTGCATAGCACACACACAATTAAATAAAAGTTCCACATGTTGGTAACAGCTTAAATAAGCTACAGCTGCAATACATTTACAATATATGAATGATTGCTTTCATTTTTATGTATATGGCACCCATGTTTCATTAATAGGCCTGCCAATGCTGGGCATGACATTGTGGGGGGACAGGTAATTATTATAAATGCTGCAAATGCTTTAGTTACCACTTTTTATTACACATGTCCAGTGAACCTTAATAAAGACAAGAGAGTTAATATAATGCCCTACACATGAGCTCACTGTAAAATGAATGTTCCATATGTTAGGAAATGTCTGGAAAAAAACTGTTCCCCAAAATAAAGTTTGTTAGGACTTTTGCAGGTATCCCGCTTAAAAAAAGGAAAAGTCGCCAGCGTTTCGGCTCACAGGATATGATGTAAGTGACAGAAGATTGAGGAAGATCTCGATGCTTTATAGCATTTCGCCTGGTCTTAGGCGGCGAGGGCAACTCTGGCTAAAGAGGTAAAGTTCAGTAAAATCCGCATTTTAGTGAAATTGCGGAGTAGTGTCTGTTCACCAGAGTGAAAAATCGTCTGTGAGTGTGAATGACCACTAGCGACAGTCTGTTTCTCTAGCGAATTGTTGCCTGTGCCTGTTAATAAATTGGCGATCGGTGTCGGACTGGCCCACGGGGATACCAGGAAAACTCCCGGTGGACCCAGGTATCAGTGGGACCTCTTGCTTCTAACCATTTAGAATATTTCATGGTCCTTACCTATTCCTTTATGGGGGAAAAATGCTTAATAATGGAAAAATATAGTAAGTACATATAAAAGACTAGCAGAATAAAGAGGTTGAGAGAGGAGGAAAAATAGTTTGGAAAGTGGGCCCACTGTCTAAGGTTTTCCGGTGGGCCCCTGGCATCCCAGTCCGACACTGATCGCGATATCCCTGCGGGTGGCAACGCTGGTGAAAAGTCAATAGCATTAGCCACTTCACTCTTTAGTAAATCTACCCCTATGGGTTAAGAACAGGGGCACTCCGCCAATGAGACAAGTTGAGGCACTCGCCTCAGGCGGCAGAGCCCCCCTGGTTTGCCGCTCCTGGTAACTAAGAGCTGAATTTCCGGTTTTATACCTGGGAATTCGGCTATACTATCTAGTGCAGAGAGCGCAATTGCGCTCTCTGCACTAGCGACGTGGACCCTCTGACCGACCCCCATCTGGCGCTGAAGGTGAGTGCCGTGGGGAGGTGGGGGCGGCAAAAATGAAGGCTGCCTCGGGCAGCAAATTGGGTAGGATGGCCCCTGGTTCAGATTTAATTTATAGAGAAACAAACAATGTGGGACAGACACTTAAATCCATGTCAGTAGCAGACACCCTGTAGCCCAGACCAGGTCCATTTCTATGAGAGCTGACTAAACATGGTCAGAGACAAATTAGGACTAAATTCATAAATGAGGGATTTCCAGGCTCAGTTGATGGGACTGCAGGGAGTTGAGGTAGAACAGCAGCAGCAGGAGCCTGATGATTATTACAGTGAAAGTGATTGACAACTGTCAATAACAAGTCATTTTTACTTTTGTCTTTTCTCTTAAGGCCACAGAGCTGCTCGGTCGTTGGTAGCACAACGCTGGGCTGGAGGAGGAACAAAGGCTGCCGGGTGTACAGAGAGACACAACATATTCACTGGCTTATTTACTAGCGAACACAACAAGCCTGGGCTGCTACTACACTGGCCACACAACTAATAGCAGTGGCAATAGCCATAGTGCTAAACAGCGCAATGACAAGACAATAAGCCACTCAGTGACACTCACACATGCCCACAGCGCGTCCTCATCGGTCGGTTGAGCACTTCCAGGCACACGGCGCAGTCGAAGTTGGGGTCTTGTTCGCTCAGAGACCGTGACTTGGCTTCGCTGCTGAGGATGGAGCCCATCTATACCGAGGGGGTTTAAGCCTGGCTGGGTCGGGAAAGTGGCAGCAGAAAGTGCCCCGGTGCCAGTAGGGAGAGAATAGTTCATGAAATGTCCAGCTGCAGTCGCATGCCACAGGCTTCCAGGCTCGGCTTACAACTCCACGACAAGCGCTAACCAATGAGCGACGGAATCTTTTGTTGCGGAGCCGCATGTGCCTAATGCACAGAACAGTCAGTAAACAGGAGGGCTGGAAACTAGAGAAGCAGGCGGACCTGAATCAGTGTCCTCCCCCTCCATCTGTGCAAAGGAGCGCGTGTCGCTGTCTGATACTGAGAGAAGCACGAGGAGCGACTGGGCAACATTCTACTGTGTGTGTGTCTGGGTTGGTGGGTTAAAACCAGCCCAAGTCAACTACAAAACCAGCCCCAAAACTAGCCAAGAGGAGCTTCAAAAGTAGCCCCAAAATAGCACAATATGCTCAGTGAAAAAAAAGACTAAAACATAAATGAATATATTTGAAAATATGGCTTTCTCAAATTTTCACTGTTTCTCAAATTTTTCCATGAAGCCAAATGGGACAGATTCACCAGGTCACCAGGGACGTAATGACAGAGGGGGGGGGGGGGGGGGCATAAGGCCCTAATACATACACCATTTCAATAACTCTTGGTAAAACAAATCAACCTCTACAAGATTTTTGCCCCCCAAATTGTCTGAAATGGAGGAAAGTCGCAGCGGAATGCAAAAATGCTTAAAGGGATACTGTCATGGGAAAACATTTTTTTTTCAAAACGCATCAGTTAATAGTGCTGCTCTAGCAGAATTCTGCACGGAAATCCATTTCAAAAACAGATTTTTTTATATCCAATTTTGAAATCTGACATGGGGCTAGACATATTTACAGTTTCCAAGCTGCCCCCAGTCATGTGACTTGTGCTCTGATAAACTTCAGTCACTCTTAACTGCTGTAATGCAAGTTTGAGTGATATCACTCCCCCCCCTTTCCCCTCCCCAGCAGCCTAACAACAGAACAATGGTAAGGTAGCCAGATAGCAGCTCCCTAAAGCTGGCCATAGATGTTGAGATTTTTAAAAGATCAGATCCTCATCGTGAGATGAGACCACAATTTTCTCGGAACGATCGTATGATTGTATGAATTTACCATCAACTAAAAAGACCAATTTGCCAGGAAAACAAAGGGGAGCTGCCTGATTGGCCCTGCAAACATAGATAGATTGCACTGGGACCGACAAAGATTTTTTGACCTGGCCGATCAATTTCCTGACAGATGTCGGCCGAAAAATCGTAAAATGTACGATCGTTCGAATCCCATTAACCACACGATAGAGAGACTGGGGTACAGAGCCTACAATCTGCCTACAATCTGGTAACTCCCGAAATCTATGCAAGTCAGTCCCATTGCATGCTGGGTATTTGTCATCTTACATTGAAGTTGGCAAATTGTTAAACAAAAACTACTCCAGTAAAGCCAAATATGTCCCACCAATGTGACCCCTTGGCAGCTTTTAAGGGCCTGCACTTATAGATATTGCTACATCGCTGGAGTTGCCATACAAACAAACATTGTTTATGCAAAATGGGAAAATGACCATGTTGTTTAAAACAATGAAGTATAGGGGAACAAAGTATTAGGCCAGCAGTCACATAGGTACACAGGGTTGAACTCTCTGCCCACCAGTAGCATGGTGCAATAATGAAAGAACATTGTCACCGCAAGCAAAGTCACACCCTCCAAACCAACAACCAAAAATGAAGGAACATTGCCGCTGCACCCAATATACGCCCACATCTTCCCAAAATGCCACTCTTGAAATCTGCACCAGCCATGCCCATTCTTAAAGTCCCACCCAAGCATGGCCCAACAATACAGCACTTCGACTGCTCTAGTGGCCTTTCATTCTTTGCTTTTTTTTAACTTTGATGGAGCTGCCATACAACCAAACACCATCTATGAGAAAATGAACATGGGGGACCGTTAGGGTTGCCACTTTACCTCCTTAAAGCTGGCCACGTATGGAATCCACAGCCTGCATAGCGAATTAGCCATCAATTTAGATGCATGCTGCAGACTGAACTGATTTATGTGCAGCCATGCATCTAAATGAATTGCTAATTAGCCATGCAGCCTGTGGATTCCATATATATTCGGTTTTAATGGGGTGAGGTGGCACTCCTAGGGACCCTAGTATTGGCCCATGGGTTACCAGGGGGGTATCCTCGGCAGAGAGCCCTAGCAACCAGTAGCACGGCGCCCAATGAAAGACTATTGCTACTGCACACAATGTAACACCCTCATTGTCCCAAAATGTAGCCACAAATCTGCCTCGCCCTCTTCACTAATATTCCCCGCTTCATTGCTAGGGGAACTTTGGCAAAGTGTCAAGGGTCAGTTCAAGTCACTAATCAGTGCACGAGTTCGTGCCGTGCCCGCGCCCCGTCTCTCGCAATGACAGACGCGGAAGTCACATGACCGCCCCGCACCAGCTGATGGCACCGGGCGGAGTTTGTCAGAGAGGAAGAAGAAGAAGCAGCAGCCCCAGAGTGAGCAGCTCCAAGCACAGGACAGAGAAGCTCATACATTTCCTACATATTCCGTACAGCTCCTGTGCTTGTCATGCTGCTCTGTGCGCCTATTGTACCGTGATCCGGAGCTCCAGCGTGTTGGCTACAGACGAGTGACAGGAAGAAGGGAACCTTTGCCGGTGCTCGGGCCTGGGATGGCGCAGTGTCTGCTCTCCGTACATGAGTTTCTGCAGGATTCCTTCGTTCCTCAGGTGGCCGCACTTTGCAGCGAGGAGGCGGAGAACTTGGCCCAGAAAAATCAACTCTCTTTCTGTGAGCTGGTGCGACCCTTCTGCAGGCTGAGCTCGGAGGGTGAGTGACAGTCCCCGGCAGCCCAATGTCATTACGTCTCCCACATTGACCCTAGTCTTCTGACACTAGACTCCTGACACTAGTCTCTCACACTGGCCCTAGTCTCCCACACTGACACTAGTCTCCCACACTGACACTAGTCTCTCACACTGGCCCTAGTCTCCCACACTGACACTAGTCTCCCACATTGATACTAGTCTCCTGGCCCTAGTCTCCCACACTGACCCTAGTCTCCTGGCCCTAGTCTCCCACACTGGCCTAGTCTCCCACACTGACCCTAGTCTCCTGGCCCTAGTCTCCCACACTGGCCTAGTCTCTCACACTGACACTAGTCTCCTGGCCCTAGTCTCCTGGCCGTAGTCTCCCACACTGATACTAGTCTCCTGGCCCTAGTCTCCCACACTGGCCTAGTCTCTCACACTGACACTAGTCTCCTGGCCCTAGTCTCCTGGCCGTAGTCTCCCACACTGATACTAGTCTCCTGGCCCTAGTCTCCCACACTGGCCCTAGTCTCCCACACTGACCCTAGTCTCCTGGCCCTAGTCTCTCACACTGACACTAGTCTCCTGGCCCTAGTCTCTCACACTGACACTAGTCTCCTGGCCGTAGTCTCCCACACTGATACTAGTCTCCTGGCCCTAGTCTCCCACACTGGCCCTAGTCTCCCACACTGACCCTAGTCTCCTGGCCCTAGTCTCTCACACTGACACTAGTCTCCTGGCCGTAGTCTCCCACACTGATACTAGTCTCCTGGCCCTAGTCTCCCACACTGGCCCTAGTCTCCCACACTGGCCCTAGTCTCCCACACTGGCCCTAGTCTCCTGGCCCTAGTCTCTCACACTGACACTAGTCTCCTGGCCCTAGTCTCTCACACTGACAATAGTCTCCTGGCCCTAGTCTCCCACACTGATACTAGTCTCCTGGCCCTAGTCTCCCACACTGGCCCTAGTCTCCCACACTGGCCCTAGTCTCCCACACTGGCCCTAGTCTCCCACACTGGCCCTAGTCTCCTGGCCCTAGTCTCCCACACTGGCCCTAGTCTCTCACACTGACCCTAGTCTCCTGGCCCTAGTCTCTCACACTGACACTAGTCTCCTGGCCCTAGTCTCTCACACTGACACTAGTCTCCTGGCCCTAGTCTCCCACACTGATACTAGTCTCCTGGCCCTAGTCTCCCACACTGGCCCTAGTCTCCCACACTGGCCCTAGTCTCCCACACTGGCCCTAGTCTCCCACACTGACACTAGTCTCTCACACTGGCCCTAGTCTCCCACACTGACACTAGTCTCCCACACTGACCCTAGTCTCCTGGCCCTAGTCTCCCACACTGGCCTAGTCTCCCACACTGACCCTAGTCTCTCACACTGACACTAGTCTCCTGGCCCTAGTCTCCTGGCCGTAGTCTCCCACACTGATACTAGTCTCCTGGCCCTAGTCTCCCACACTGGCCCTAGTCTCCCACACTGACCCTAGTCTCCTGGCCCTAGTCTCTCACACTGACACTAGTCTCCCACACTGACCCTAGTCTCTCACACTGACACTAGTCTCCTGGCCCTAGTCTCCTGGCCGTAGTCTCCCACACTGATACTAGTCTCCTGGCCCTAGTCTCCCACACTGGCCCTAGTCTCCCACACTGGCCCTAGTCTCCCACACTGGCCCTAGTCTCCTGGCCCTAGTCTCTCACACTGACACTAGTCTCCTGGCCCTAGTCTCTCACACTGACAATAGTCTCCTGGCCCTAGTCTCCCACACTGATACTAGTCTCCTGGCCCTAGTCTCCCACACTGGCCCTAGTCTCCCACACTGGCCCTAGTCTCCCACACTGGCCCTAGTCTCCCACACTGGCCCTAGTCTCCCACACTGGCCCTAGTCTCCTGGCCCTAGTCTCCCACACTGGCCCTAGTCTCTCACACTGACCCTAGTCTCCTGGCCCTAGTCTCTCACACTGACACTAGTCTCCTGGCCCTAGTCTCTCACACTGACACTAGTCTCCTGGCCCTAGTCTCCCACACTGATACTAGTCTCCTGGCCCTAGTCTCCCACACTGGCCCTAGTCTCCCACACTGGCCCTAGTCTCCCACACTGGCCCTAGTCTCCCACACTGGCCCTAGTCTCCCACACTGGCCCTAGTCTCCCACACTGGCCCTAGTCTCTCACACTGACACTAGTCTCCTGGCCCTAGTCTCTCACACTGACAGTAGTCTCTCACACTGACACTAGTCTCCTGGCCCTAGTCTCTCACACTGACAGTAGTCTCTCACACTGACACTAGTCTCCTGGCCCTAGACTCTCACACTGACACTAGTCTCCTGACACGAGTCTCTCACACTGGCCCTAGTCTCCTGACACTAGTCTCTCACACTGGCCCTAGTCTCCCACACTGGTCCTAGTCTCCCACACTGGTCCTAGTCTCCCACACTGGTCCTAGTCTCCCATCCTGGCCCTAGTCTCCCATCCTGGCCCTAGTCTCCCATCCTGGCCCTAGTCTCCCATCCTGGCCCTAGTCTCCCACACTGGCCCTAGTCTCCCACACTGATATAGCTGCTGCTTACAGAAAAGTCTACTAAGGGGCTGCTCTGTCTTGCATGTCTCTAATTTGCATACAAATCTCATACAATGGGGACTAAGGGGTCACTGCATGGGAGTTCTAGTACCACAAAAGCTAGCATTCTATGCACAAGCTGCAGCAGGGCCATATGAACTGCTGAACAATTATAGGTTTTGCTTTATTGTTGGCTGGATAGAGAGAATTGGTGGTGGAACACTATCATGTCAGGGGCCTCTTCGTTAGAAATATGTCAAATTGTCTCAGAACTTTTTTTGATCTGCAACCCCTCACATCCCACTGACAGCTCAGGGCTTCGGGGTGCTGAGAACTGTAGTTTAACAACAGTTGGAGGGCTGTATTCCTAGAGCGCTGTTTAATTTTTGCATTGAAATTAGGTCTCAATTGCTCCTTCTATGTCTAGGGTCCCTTGAATGGCACATTTACTGTTTATTCAAAATATATTTTAGTATATCTTGTCATTGTTTTCAAGTTATTTTCCTAGCTCTTCTGCCTCTTTCCAGCTTTCAAATGGGGGCAAATGACCCCTGCAGTTTCTGTCCAAGCCTTCTACCTAGTTATTTTCTAGTGTCTTATTCCAACTGCTGCTTGGTTGCTAGTGTAAATTGGTAACTAGATAGCTGTTGAAATTCCAAATTGCAGAGCTGCTGACGAAAAATCTAAATTTTAGAAACAAGACCAATTGCAATTTATTCTAGTGGTTTTTATACAATGGAGCACTGTATTCAAATATAGCTATTTGCCCCTGGTTTAAAATTATTGAAGCCTGATTACATAACTGCAACTGTGTTACCATGGTGAATGAATAATGCAGGATCCTCCGCATCATACATGTGGCTAGCAATGTTGGACAGGTAATAGAATACGTTTAAAGGAGAATTCAACCCTAACATTAAAAAAAAACCCTACCCTACATAGACCCCCCAGTCTAAGTGTTACCCCGGGCAAATGCCCCTAACGTATTGCTTTACCCCTTGGTACAGATTCAGGCATCGGAGTACACGGGCGCCATCTTCTTCTCTTCAGAAATCTTGAGACCAAAGCGGCTGAAGTTGGCGCCCGGGAACCCCGATGCCTGAATCTGCACCGAGTAAGTAAAACGTTAGGGGTATTTGCCCGGGGTTAACACAGGCTGGGGGGAGGAGGGAAGGGGGTCTATATAAGGTAGGTGGGTGGTTTTAAACTTTAGGGTTTAGTTTTCCTTTAAAATAAATGTAATGTAATGTACAGTATATCTCAAAATCTGTGAAAATGTCTTTTGTGCTTTAAGGGTGATTTTTTTTTGTGTTCTAAGTGGACAAGGCTTCTATTGTCAATAGTTATAATACTGTGGCCTCTGTTGTCACGATTGTTTTTCCTGTGCTAGCCTCTAGCTGTCTTTCTTTACTCCCAGGTGAAGAACCTGTGCAGAGCTGTACTTAGTACTACTGGTGCAATTGGTGCTGATTCAGCACAAAGCAATCTAAGCAGTGCGTGGGGTTGAGAGGTTTACATTTAACTGCAAAATGCATACAACATGATTTGCTAAGGGACTTATTATTTCAGTTCATATTGTTGCTGTGTCGTTTCATGTGTCCATAAAAAAACTGTGATATCCCCAAAATTAATTTCAAATTGTAGCAAGAAGCAGCTAAACAGCAGGCAAGCATCAGACAGAGCTGTGTAAAGGTTGCTGCCACTGAACTATGTACCAGTTGAATTAGGTTCTCTGGAGTAATAGATCCCCATTTGGAAATCTAGTGGACAAGGTTGAGCGTGGTGTTCTCCAGTTTTATGTGGTCTGGGGCTGTTTGTCATTATCTGGGCCAGTACCACTGTGTGTACAAGGACATTCTGGACAGTTATTGTACTTTATGGCAGTAGTTTAGAGAAGACCCTTTCCTGATTCAGCACCATTATGCCACAATGTCCAAAAGTGAAGGTCATGCAGAAGCAGTTTGCTGAGATGGCTGTGGCAATCAACCTACCAATTCATCCCAACCCATCGACCCAACACTGATGGAGGAACAACTTCCTATTAATAACTTATGAAAGCGATACTGACACGTTCCTATAAAAATCATAGGAACGTGTCCATATGAAGGAGGTGCTGCACACTTAATATTTCCATCTAAAACGCCCGCAAACCTTTGTTAAGTCGACCCTCCGACACTACTAACGGATATTCTGCATTGCTTCAGTGACGCATGGCTGCGGACGGAGTGGTCCTTCCATAGGCTGAAGTCCTGTTTCATTTGTAATCAGCCTATGGAAGGATCGCTCCGCCCCCAGCCCAGCGTCACTGAAACAATGCAGAAGATCCCTTAGCAGTGTGGGAGGGTCGGCTTAACAAAGGTTTGCAGCGTTTTTAGAAGAAAACAATTCAGCGTGCAGCACCTCCTTGATATGGACACGTTCCTATGATTTTTATATGAACGTGTCCGTGTCGCTTTAATGAGATTTTGACAGACAAGTGTTGGGATCAATGTTCCCTCTAATTCCATCTTGACTGTGTGTGCAAAAAAAATTATTTTGCTCACATGGTTTAAACTTGTGTGCACAGTTCTTAAAAACTGTGCGCTCAGGTCAGAATTGATATAAAATGTTGTGTTTTTCTTTGTGCGCACCACAATTTGTTGTAGTTTCTCAAAAACAGGGCTTTCTTACCCTCATGTGTTTTCTCTGTGTTGCACTTGGTCTTATCCCTGTCCAGATCTATCACACTTTTATGTCATAATGAATGACCAAGCAGTATCTATCATTGGGGCTCATTTATCAACATTGGGCACATTTGACTGTGGACAGTTACCTTTAGCAACCAATCAGTGATTAGCTTTTTTAAGACCGCTGCAAGTAGAATAATGAATGCGGCAATCTGGTTGCAATGGGTTACTGCCCATGGGCAAATTTGCCAAGTGTTGATAAATGACCCCCACTGAGTTCTAGAACTCCTGTCCTGGCAAACACTATACTTGCTTGTTTCTAAGTTCGTTTCCTCACAACTTTTCTTTGGGGTATTTAGATGCATTCCTATTTCTACCAAGTGTAAGATTGAGGACCCCAAAAATGGGTTACTCTTTTGATAAAGGAGAGTGAGGTTATTTGGGAGTCATTATTCTCTCCATCTCCCGGAGGAGATACCAGTAGTTGTGGGGTTGGCTCCCATTCTCTGTTAGCCTGCTCCTTCCCTTGTAGAATTTTTAGGTGTATTGATAACCTTCTATCACACATACACAATAAAACAGGAGAAGAACGAGATCACAAAGGTTTAATTGTATTCTTTGTGTTATTTCATTTTCTTAACTCATGGTAAGCTATTAACATGCCACAGTCTACAAATATGTTTGTGACCTGAGTATTTTTAAGTATATATATGTGTGTGTGTGTGTATAAATAAGGCTTATCCTATGCAAGGCTTGCTGCTACATGTGTGTGGCTTTAATGTTGATATTAGTACATAAGTCTATATTTCCGGGCAATAGTAGAAGCTACTTAATTCTATGCATAGCCATAAAATACAGTTTTAGCTGTACTTGTAGTAGAGCTTGCTGTGGCAAGTTTCCACTTCAGTTAGCTGTTTTAGGTCTGTCTTTACATTTTCTTTAAACATGTCTTATTTTCAGTTCCAAGACTTTGTGTATAATTTTAGTAGACGATTTTGAATTCATAAGAATGGTCAAAAGGTGTCTTTTATTCATGTGTTATCATGTCCACCGTTCCTTTGCATGAAGTTTGTTGAGTTTGTGTACTGCCATTATTCAAATAATGCACAATGAACCGTGCACTGGGAAAAAACTGATCACTTTTATAGATATCATCACCGATCATGACTTATTCTGCACAGTACTGTTCTGAGAAATATTTTTGACTGCATTAATGCAGTGCTTGTGGAAAAAGTCTTTACAATGTGATGGGTCCTGTTTGTCAAAGGAGAATCTATTGAATTCCAGCAGTTGTGCATATTGTAATCTCTAAGATAAACAAAAAAGCAGTGAACACTTATATATTTATCAAAGAGTGAAGTTGGAGATCTCCACAGTGCGCAGAGTGAAATACTGCCTCTCTGCATCCATTTGAAGGCGTATAAAGGCATATTTATCAAATGGTGAACTTTCACTATAACCCATTGATAAATATGCCTTTAAAAATCCCATAGAAATGAATGGAGATAGGCGGTATTTCACTCTGCGGACTGTGGAGATCTCTAACTTCGCTGGATTCTCAGCTGGTATTAAATATATAAAATTAAATATTCTGCATAATTTCTGAAACAATCAAGTGTATGTTCACTATCCCTCTCTCAGCATCTGTTTCTCTTCATTCTGACTTCATGCAGCAGTTGGGTGTCAGATATTCATTGACAGTTACATCCAATATCTTATAGGGGGGGGCTCCTTTCTTAGCAGATGTATTAGAGCTCACTCACATAACTGATTCCAGTACAAACAAAATCTTAGAAAATAACTGCCTTTTGCACAAATCCTGCATGTAGAGAGGCATGATGTCTGATGATTTTAATAGAGTGAACTCTAATACAACTTCTAGGCAAAAGGAGCCCCCCCTATAAGATATATTAGATCTAACTGTCAATGATTATCTGACACCCAACTGCTGCATGAAGAGAGAATGAAGAGAAACAAATTCTGAGAGAGCGAAGAGATCTTAGTGAAGATAAACTTGATTATTTCAAAAACGGTACAGAATTTTTACTGTAAATGTTTACATGCTGAAGCTTATATAAAATTTTCATTTTCGTGATAGTTCCCCTTTAATGAGTGGCCACTTGGATGGGCCAGCAGAGAATCCACCATGTGTACCACTAGCCTTTTGTACAGTATAATGATCTACTTTAACTTGTCTTATTTTTTTTGGTTTTTAATCAATTGTTGATTCTGATGTCATTGTTTTTCAGTTCATATGAGAGATCCCAGCAACCAGCTTCATGCGATAAAGAACCTGAAGATTGCAGTCAACAACATTGTTACTCAGTCACCACAGCAAGCAGGAATCAGGAAAATTTTAAATGATGTTGTCTCAGCTAGCCAGCCTGCAGAGGGTTTAGCACCAAATGTCATCACTGCTGGAGATTATGACCTGAACATAAGTGGTATGTATTTTTCTGCTAATTAAAGTTTTCAAAGAGAAAAAAATTGTATTAAAAGACACCAAAAATAATAACAAGCTATATAGTTAACTATCCATATAAAAAAACTAACAATGAGACATAACATTAGCCAAACATGTGGTACAAAGAATAAGGTACATAAAAAGAAGAGGTGCACTGTCCATTGTAAAATGTTCGTGATTTTGGTCCCTGCTGGCTGTCTAACAAATTGGATTTTTTACTTTTCTTGTCCTTTAGATGGGTAGGTAAGCTGGATAGTTTTATGGTAAAGTATGTCGGACTGCTCCAGTATTACTCTGTATGAGATGTACATCAAATTTAGAACAGGTTGTTCTGCGCATTAGAAAGCAATATGCAGCAAACATGGTATTCTGTCCACATTGTACATAATCATGGATTTACATACCTGCTTTAAAGGAGACATTTTGTGTAAAAAAATAAGAATGTACCAGTGCATTGTAATCATTTAGATATAGAAGAATTGTGCTTAAAAAAAGTAGTACTTCTGGCTGATTTATTGAATATTTCTGCAAAAACCCTAATAATCCCTCCCTTCTCTTCCACTTCCTGCTCCCTGAATTCCCAGGCTGTGCAGGGGGAGCCGACGGCTCTCAGCTCACTGCACTGTAGGACAGGAACCAATCGGCAGCTAGCAGGACCTGATCGGGAACTGAAGCAACACCATATATTACTTATAATTGCCTACAAAATTAGGGTTTTTTCATTTATCCTATATGTCTCCTTTAAGGTTTGCATGTGTAAACCAATGAGGGGTAGAAAATTGGATGACTATGATCCTTGATTTCCCTAGGACTCAACGTTAGATGACAATCATATAATGTTTATTTTTTAGGCATTCCTGACTTGCTTATTTAAAGTTTTTTTTTTTTTACTGTGCTCATTTGCCTTGCTACAATGTAGCCAATCAGAACTTTCATATGTAAGCTAAACAGTAATTAAATATCAAAGTCAGCAGCTAAAGGAAAAATAAAAAGAATTGTATGTAAGAAACATGGGCCATTTTGTATTTGTCATGATTTTAATGGATTTTCTCCATATTCAAAAGCAATACACGCACCCCCCCCCCCCGCCAAATATAAACCATACCTCATGTTTTGGCACTAAAGTAATTATTATAAACATGATTTAGGGCAGGAGTGCCCATACTATACTAATGCAAGGTCTACTTTTAGCGATGTTGGCCCATTATGATCTACATCCATAATAGGATTGTTAGCCTTCTGACAATCCTATTATAATGAATTTATATTACTATATTTAAGAAAAAGCTATTTTTATGTAACCTTAACATAATAATTATCTGAATGAAATAGGAGGGTGATTTCAGTTTGTTTGTTGATCTGCTGATCCTCAGCTAAAGGTCTACTGGTGGATCCCTATCTACCTTTTGGACACCCCTAATTTAGGGTGTACAAAAAATCTGTTGGTGTGTGCATGGGTGTGTTTATTTGCTTGGCCTGGTTTGTGTATAAAGTAATTTATAATTAACCCATATATGTTTTTTATTGCATCCATATGTACTTAAGTGTACTTAGGTCATGTCAAGGATAAATCAGTGGATCCTTAGTTAACAACTGCTACATTTCACTCCTGCACAGAGAACTTTCTTCATCTTCTGCATTTTGTCTACATGCAGGTTATCTTTAAAGGAGCAAATAGGAACCAATCTGACCCTTTGATGCACTTCCCACTTGATATTATATCAACATTAAGGGGCAGATTTACTAAGGTTCAAATGGTAAATTGGTAAATTTGATTTTAAAAAATTTTTTGGGTCAAAACTCAACAAATTTGAATTTTAAACCACCAACTCGAATTTGAATGTGAGATTTATCACAACTCGACTCTAGTTTGATACTTCACCACCTAAAACCTGACAAATTCATGTAGAAGTCAATGTCAGAGGTCTGTTGAACCATTTCAAGATGTTAATAGCCTTCCTGACATTTGAGTTTCTTTATTTTCAATTCAAATTCGATTTGGATTTTCGAGTCATTCCTATTCAAATGTTAGCTGTTCGAGTTTTTTCTTAAATAACCTCCCATTCAAGTTGTAAATACATTCGACTTTATAAGACTTAAAAAAATTCACATAACTTCGAAATTCGATCTAACCCCAGAGTTGCTGTGTGCATCTTCGCAACTTCTCCTCTCTTATATGCACTTATATAGTTATTTTACATGCCAAGCAGTTTTAGGTTGTTGTAGTTTTGTTCCTTGAAATCATATTACTTGCTTTTTTTTCTCACTTTTTTTTTAATTTACTGTTTTGATTTACCCAACTAGTTTAATTACCCTACTCATCTAAATACTATTTGAACTCTGTTAAAATAGTAAGTGACAGTCTAAGGGTAGGGGCACACATACAGATTCGGGGAGATTTAGTCGCCAGGCAACTAATTGCCTCTTCTGTGGGGGGGACAATCTCCCCGAACTGCTTTCCCCCTGCCTTCTGCCAGCTGTAATGAGAAAACGCCAATGCACTCGCGGCGCTTCGATTTCCGAAGTTGCCCGAAGTTTCCTCACGAGGAAGAGGCGATTGGTCAATATGCGACTAAATCTCCCCCTATCTGCCTGTGTGCCCCTGCCCTAAATATTCCACAAACAAGAAATACATGTCTTGGTGGCAAATATATATTCTTTATCTCTCACTCTCTCCCCTCTGTAGAGGTCACCTCTGAGAAAGAAGCCTTGGAAGTAGCTTGGAACTCATTTATTATTAAACATGTTATTTACTTATTTCCTTTAAGAGTCTATTTAAAAGTTTATTCAATACTATTTTGTGTTGTATAGCGTATAACATACTTCCCCGAATTTACATCATGAAAGGTATAGAAAGAACCTTTATAAAAAACAAAAAAAAAAAACCCCAACACATTTGACATCTCTGTTATATTTTGGTGTTTATCATGTGCATTATGTAGCCCTTTGTTATTTCCTCAGCAACAAGTTTCAGGATTATAACTGTCTCTATAGCTTTCACCTGCCAGTTTTGAAAGTTCCGACAACATCTGCGTCTGCACATTCATTCACATTAGTAGGCGACATTTTTTGGGGATCGGGTAACATCCTAAATGATAAGTTATAGTTGAACAACCCTATTTAAAAAGAAAATGGCATTTCATTATTTCAGAGGTTTCCAGATAATGGGGGCCCTACCTCTACACACTGTAAAAATTTTTACACACATGTGTAATGTACTAATTCGATAAGAATATTGACATTAAAACAATCCAGTACCTTTGCTGCTTCAAGTAGAAGGAAAATTGTATATAGCTCGGGACCATACTTTTAAGGGAACAGTTCAATGTAAAAAATAAAAACTGGGTAAATAAATGTTTCTAATATAATTAGTTAGCCAAAAATGTAATGTAAAAAGGCTGGAGTGCCTGGATGTCTAATATAACATAATATAGCCCAACTTCCTGCTTTTCAGCTCTCTAACTCTGAGTTAGTCAGTGACTTTAAGGGGGGCCACATGGGACATGACTGTTCACTGAGTTTGCAATTGATCCTCAGCATTCAGCTCAGATTCAAAAGCAAACCGTTATGACCCATGTGGCCCCTCCTCAAGTCAATGATTGGTTACTTAGAACAATAATAATATTATAGTTTAGGGGGAGTCCAGTTTACCTTTACACACAGGGCAACAAAGCAGTGTGGTTAAATGAGTGGTTATTGCCTGGTAACCAATCAGTGGAAAGTGAGAGACCTGAAAGCAGGAAGTGTGTTATTTTACACAGCATATCTATTTACCCAGTTTTATGTTTTTAGGGTCAGGCCACACTGGGTGTTTTGGAGAGATTTGGTCGTCTGGCGACTAATCGCCTCGTTTTTGCGGCGACCAATCTCCCCAAGCACCTTCCCTCGCTCTGTGCCGGCTAAAATGAAAAAACGCCGGCGCTAATCACACGCAGCGATTCCTTTTCGGAAGACGCCTGAAGTTGCAGAGGAAACTTCAGGCAACTTCGGAAAACGAATCGCCGTGTGTGATTAGCGTCGGCGGTTTTTCATTTTAGCCGGCACAGAGCGAGGGAAGGCGCTTGGGGAGATTGGTCGCCGCAAAAACGAGGCGATTAGTCGCCAGACGACCATCATTCTATGGGATTTTTGAAAGCCTATTTATCAAATGGTGAGCTCCAGTGATAAATACGATTCGAAAAATGTCACAGGAATGAATAGAACACGGGTGTGTTTTTCTGTGGTGGGTTCTAATCTTACATTTTGATATATCTGCCCCCCTTGTGCCTCAACCTCTGTTCTTTGTAAATTGTACACAGGGACCTCTCCACCTGTTATTGGTTGTTTTTGTATGTAATCTTTTATGTTCAATGTGTACACCCATTTACTGTACAGTGCCATAAAATATGCTGGCACCTTATAAATGTGTTAATAATAATAATAATAATAATAACCTGAATAGAAGTTGTAATTTGTGGAGGATCTCACACAATGTATTGTCATTGTCACCACTATTTCTTTGTTTGCAACTCTTCTGCAAAAGGGCATTGATACATGGGGCAAATTCACTAAGCGCCGAAAATACACTAGCGACGCCTTCACCACACTACGCAAGGGCACCACTAATTCACACAAAGTTGCGCTAGTGTTAATTTGTCAAGCAAAGCAAAGTTATGCTAGCGATGCCTAATTTGCATACAGCGCCAAGTTAAAGTACAATGGACTTATATGTAGCAACAAATACATTACACTACACAAGCCTGGGAAAGCTTCATAAGATAAAATAGAGTTGTTATTTTGCCCTGTACATGTGCCCACTGTATAGTTTAGGTGCCAAATGTTGGGAAATGAGGGTACCCCCAAAAAAAATTTGATATTTTTCAGCCTATCACCCTTAAAAAAGTAAAAGATGCCAGCGTTTTTTGGGACTTAGAAAAACGTTCAACTTTTTTTGAAGCAAGCCCTATCTACTCTATTGCTTCGCCTGGTCCGAGCTGGCGAAGGCAAGTCTGGTGCAAGAGGTAACGTTCAGTAAAATGCGCAAGTTAGTGAATTAGCGTAGTTACGTCCCTTCGCCATGGCGCAAGGGTGCGAATTTGCGCTAGCGTTAGCCGCTTCACGATTTAGTACATAATACTCTGGGCATTTTGTCACATTGGAACACATTGATAGATCCATTGATAGCCAGCAAAATGCTATGAATCACTCCCTATTTATTTTCTTTCTTTCTTTTTTTTTTTTTTTTTTTATAAATTCTTTATTTTTTCACTTTATAAGGGAAAAAGGGGGGTACAAAAAAAAAAGAAAGCGGGGGATTAGCAACATTATTACAGAATAGAAGTATATGCATCCTAATAGGTAGAAAACGGATAACAGGTTATTTCTATGCCATTCTATGCTATTCTGCATTCTTCACATCATTAGATATCCTTACTGTTAAGTATAGCTAGGGGATGTGCTACTCCTGTATAAATCTTTATTGTTATTCTTATCCAAACCCGCAAACATTTGAGTTTGGCAAAATTCAGCATATCTACTATCCTACTTCACATTCTGCATAAACCCCTTTAATAACTAATCCTTCCTAGATAGTTTTATTAGACATAGACATAGGAATCAGTCATTGTCGTGATGCAGATATTCCAGAAAGAAAATAAAGAGGGGGAAGCAAAAATAAATCAAAAAGGGGAAAGAGGAACTTCAACAGGATCAGAGTGATGTGGTTTATCGTGCAGATCAATTGTAGAATATTCTGTTTGCTCTATTTATTTTCTAAATGAGTTTCTGTTGCCCAAGCACCAAGCATTCTTTTCATCCACATTCATACACACACACACACACACACACTTTTAGGGGCAGATTTATCAAGGGTCGAAGTGAAATCGAGGGAATTTTTGAAGTAAAAAAATTTGAATTTCGAAGTAATTTTTTGGATACTTCAACCATCGAATAGGATACTATGACTTTGAATTTACTTCGAATTAGATTCAAAGTAAAATAGTTTGAATATTCGAATATTGGAAGTACTGTCTCTTTAAAAAAAAAAAAACTTCGACTTCAATAGTTCCCCAAATTAAACCTGCGAAGTGCTACGTTAGCTTATGGGGACCTTCTAAAGCATTTTTTATAGTTTTTGGTAGTCGAAGTAAAAGCATTCGATCGATCGCTAAAATCATTAGATCGTTCGATTTTACTTCGACCGCAGGAACCCCAAATTCGATGAAGAAAGCTTCGATAGTCAAAGTATTTTAATTAGATGGTCAGATTTCGAAGTATTTTTAACTTTGAAATTCGACCCTTGATAAATCTGCCCCTTAAACTGTTTTCTTAAATCGCTGAAGTTAATTTAAAGTTATCTATATTATAGCAGGTTTCCCGGAACAGTACAAATCACAGAGCTGCAATTTTCAGAATTGTTTTGCTTTGTTTTGTATATTTGCTGTAACGTTTTAGTTCAATAATAACATGTTTTCCTCTATCAGATCGTTCTCTTAAAGCTAGTGTTCCTTGGTACAATAATTGGAAAGACACATTAATGGAACTCAACATGTCCAAGTTTTATTCAGGTATCATTGCAGTTACAGAGCTAAATTGCCCCCTCACTACCTCTCCATCTAACCAATCCTGTTTTACTCACCATTGTGTTTAGTTTGTCAAGTTTCCTTTTAATCCAGTTGTGCAATTTCCTCAACTAGCAGCTGCTGGTGGTGGCTATCTGTGATCTTATCCCCTCCTTCCTCAAATGAGTTTACTAATATTTACTTTCCGGGGGAAAAAGTTTGCTGACTCATGAATATTTACTTTATCATAAAAAAAAACAAAATAATGAACACTGGAGGCAACAGGTAAAGAAAGTCATTATGACGTTTCATAAAGAAATGCTTAGCAACACTGTCAGACCAAAGAGAGCTTGTAGAATACGAAAGGGATTGCAGTGTTTCTAAGTCAACTAAACATATACAATTCAGTTTAATCGACTCATGACACTTAAATTTATATAAACGACTGAAATTTTTAAAAATGTATAATATTGATCTTTTCACTTAAACAATGCTTTGAACGTCGTCATACAATATTCTTTGTAACATGAAAATGTCTCCACTGTTTGCTCATGTATAGTGTTTAAATAGCAGGTGTTGTAGTTTTAATGTTGAAATGGCTTTGCTTACATTAAAGGGGTAAATCACCTTAAAATGAACTTTTAGCATATTGTAGACAGCAGTATTCTAATGCCATTTGCAGTTGGTCTTCATTTTTAATATTTTGTACCCGTATAAGATTTTTTTTGAAAATATTTAAATTGTGCTGTTGTTAGGCTTAGAAGTATAGCGGATATCTCACTTACCCTAAGGGGGCACACTGGGCGAACGCCTTCCCTATGTCTTGAGCCGGCTATAATGAAAAGTCGCCTGCGGCATGGCACACGCGGCGCTTCGTATTCCAAAGTTACTTCACGAGTAAACTTCGTTCGACTTCTGAATACGAAGCGCTGCGTGTGCCATGCCGCAGGAGACTTTTCATTATAGCTGGCGCAAGATAGAGGGAAGGCGTTCAGGGCGATTGTTTGCGGCAAAGAGGAGTCGATTAGTCGCCAGGCGACTAAATCTCCCCGAATCGCCCATTGTGCCCCTACCCTAACAACCATGCAGCAGTTTGGAAATAAGAAAGACCTGACTAGACAGATAACCAATAAACATAAAAATATAATTGAAACCTTACTGGCAATGCTTTATTTATTTTTAGTGGGGGGGTCATAGACCCTGACAAGTTAACATTTTCTGTTGCAGACCAAATAATAATTTAGAAAAAAAAAACCAGATGAAATGTTTTTTTGGATATGTCCATTGTACTAGATTTAAAATCGAACTGCCCCTTTAATATAGTACAGTCCTCTCTCTCATATTTGTCTATATACAGGCTTTAACTTCATGCAGAATTACTTAAAGGGCTACTATTCCATAAAAATGTTTTGCAGAATTATTAGTGTTAATTCTGTTGTATATATTCAATAAAAATATCTTTCTAAGCTGACCTTGTGCACTGTCACACTAAAGCTTCTTTAATAATAACACTTGGGAGAAATATAGGATGTGGTAAAGAGACTTGAGAACTGCAAACCTGACACAAGCTAGGGCTGAAATGTCAGTAACACCTTTATGTAAGCTAGCTGGAATCAAATCAGAGGAAAAATAATCCTTTTACGTTTACCTACAAGGTGAACACAAAACATAAAATAAAAACAAAGTTGTAGTTGCCCATTAACAACTTTACAAAACACTACTTTTAGTAATCGTAAGATTTTTATTTCTGGTTTTCTAAAAATTTTTAAAGGAATTCATAGATGCCAGCCTACTTTAATACTCCATATAACAGTGATTCAGAGTAGCACTGTGATTTGTGTGTATCTTTGGTTTAATTGTGCTAATTCTAATCATTTTATTTCTCTTTACATGCCTTACAGCAACTACAGCTTGGTTTGAGTCTTACCGGGAAACTTTCTTTCAGTGCATGCCAGCTTCTGACCATGAGTTCTTAAACCACTACTTGGCCTGTATCCTTTATAATGCAATATATTCAAGTGTGTGCTTGATTAGTAATATCAATAATGGATACCTGGAAATTAAATTTTTCCTTCAACTATGTTATTTCATAAATAGCCTTTATTTAATTTGTGTTAGGGCATTGCTATGGTTCCAACCTTCAAGACATTTGTACCGTAGCATTTTTAGTTTTCAGATTTTTTTTCAATAAAATAACTGGCAATTAATATCCCGATAAGGTAGTAAAACTGTTATGCGAGGTATGGTATTCTTTGCACAAAGTACAATAATATGCTGAGCTCTGTAAAATATGGCAAATTAGGTAAAATGGATGTTCTTGAAATATATCTATAGTATGGGACCTGTTATTCAGAATGCATGGGACCTGGTGTTTTCTGGATAATGGATCTTTTTGTAATTTGTAATCTTCATACTTTAAGTCTACTAGAAAATCATGTAAATATCAATTAAACCCAATGAGTTGGTTCTGCTTCCAATAAGGTTTGGTTATATCTTAGTTTGGATCGAGTACAAGGTACTGATTTATTACTACAGAGAAAAAGGAAATCCTTTTTAAAAAAACTGAATTATTTGATTAAAATGGAATCTATGGGAGATGGCCTTTCTGTAATTTGGAAATTTTTGGATAATGGATCCCATACCTGTACTAATGGATTCAAGGCTAGCTGTGGTTGGTATTTATGTCCCACTGAGACATTTTTCTCAGTTTATCATCTAATTTGGGAAAATGTAGGGAACACTTTACATTATAGTTGCAGCCGTTGTTTGTACTGACACTGTAAAGGTTTGACCTCAAAGATCTGCAAATTGATGACTTTTCTTTTGTAGCTCTGATCTAGCATGTTATAAAGTACCAGCCCAGAACTTCAGTGGCACTATAAAAGTAATGATCAATACCTCCGAAGTTATCCACAGGAGAATCCCATCTGGCTTTTATGTGCCAGTAACATTGCACATGCTCAGTATGGTGTGGCCTGCTGGTAAAAAGCTAAGAAAACGTTATAATCTACACCAATGTTATCCACATTAATTGTGGTAACACACCAAAAAGACCAAATAGTTGGTGCTCACTGCAGGGTTATCACTTATCACTCATATGTGAAAAATGTAAAGTCATATTAAGACATAACCTTAAATCCATATGCCTCCTCCTCCCCTGCCAGTAACGTAACTATGGGGTGGCGGGCCTGGGTGCAGATTGTGCAGCCGAGCCCGTCCACCCCGGAAACGTTTTTTTTTCGCTAGCATGAACTGCTGGCGGCCTCGCAAGGGGGTGCGGGCCCTGGTACAATTGCACCCATTGCTCCCCCGGTAGTTCGGCCACTGTCCCCTGTGGATAACACAGCTCCCCCAGCACATGATTTATCACCATAGGGACCCCTAACAATAATTTTCAAATGATAACAAAACCCCAGAACGAATACCAGGCTTATGTTCCATCGGCAGAGCACACACAGGCAGAGTATGGCACACACAGGGAGCAGTGTGGGCAGTTTCAGTCTGGGTTTTAGGTGTTAACAGTACAGCGCTTTAGGGGCGTGAACTATAGAGGTGTCATAAATGTGACCAATGCAGGGGGATTACAAGTGTGAACAATGCAGGGGATTAGGGTAAAGTCAAACCTGGTAATTTAGTCACCTGGCGATTTATCGCCTCTTCTTTGGGGCGACTAATCTCCCTGAACTGCTTCCCCCTGTCTTCCACCTGCTATAATGAAAAAACGCCTACGGCATGGCACTTGCGGCGCTTCATTTTCCGAAGTCAGCCAAAGTTTCCTTATGAGGCAACCATATAAAAACCTTATAACCATATAAAAAAACGAGGCTGAAGGCCATACAGGTCATGGAACTCCAAGGTAACTTGTAATATCCTTATATTTTGCAACTGGGGATAATTAGTTTATTATAATACACTAGTTTCAGTGAGTCATGTTACAGAAATGACTTCAGAACTCACCGATTATTGATGACATCAGAACTCACTGTTTATAGGCATATAATTTACAAGATATTCATGGCTCTTGTGTATTATAAGGATGTAATATACAGGATATTCATGTCTTATGTGTATTGTGTAAAAAAAAAAAAATAATCCTTTTAAATATTGTTTTATCAGTCAGGGTTCCTCACATTGTAGTTGTGAGATGTACAAAGTGTCATACAGTGTCGTTTTGCTAACATACTATGCTCTTCAAGTATGAAATTGAAAAACTGTTTGAAAGGGTTACACACTGTGAATGCATAGATACATGTTAACATTTCATCTCTTTGGCTTATTAACCTGAACAAGCTTTCTCAGGCATGTTAATAGTTTCCTCACATGAACCGGAGCCTTTGGAACAGTTCCTTAAGTTGTCACAAGAGCAACACCGGATTCAGCACAGCACTGACTATTCATATCCTAAATGGTTTACACCCAACACACTGAAATATTATGTGCTGATGCATGATGTCAGCACTGGGGATGAGCAAAAGTAAGTACAAATATTTTGTTGTTTTTTTTACATTTTTCTAAAACTTGGTACACTGGACTGAAACAAATGGAAATGATTAAATATTAAATTGTCATACAGTGTAGCCTTATGATGGCCATTAAACTAATCAACCTATTACAAGAAAAACCAAAACCTGTACATGTATTCCATTTCTCTTCTGTAAGACAAACTTGTGCAGCTAACTTGCTGTCACCTTAATTTCAGATATTATTTCTGTCTTCACATATATGCATGCTAAGACAGTAATAAACATGGTTTAGTCAGACTATGGGGCAGATTTATCAATGGTCGAATAGTAAATTCGATTTTTCAAGTGTCAAAATTAACACATTTGAATTTAAATCCCCCTATTTGCATGTAAATAAGAATGTGAGATTTATCACACCTCGACCATGGAAACAGTCCTAATTTGAATATTCGCCGCCTAAAACATGCCGAGTTCATGTACAAGTCAATGACAGAGGTCCATTGAGCCATTTGGAGATGGTAATAGCCTTCCTGCATTCAAGGTTTTTTTTCGGGAGAAAAATTGATTTGTACGTATCAAATCGAATACAATTCGAATTTTCGGTTTGGAACCATTTGATTAAATATAAAACATTCAATTTTTTTTTCTTACATAACCTCCCAGTGAGTATATTCAAATAAAAAAAAACAAATTCACATCAATTTGAACAGTTATATGCGACTACATGCCCAGTAGCCATTTTAACTACTGGCAAATGGGAAAGTTGTTTTTAAATAACCCTTTGTTATACACCATTTTTATTTGAGTATTTTTTGTGTACCTCTTGCTAGCAAACAAGCACAATAGAGGAGATCTTGAAGGCAAAACTGTTGCTGTGTATATTTAGTTTATGTAACTGTAAACATTTCCATTGGTCATAAATACACCACAGTTCAAGCTGAATAAATTATAACCGAGTAATAGGTAATGTCCAATAAATTCGGCAGTGGCTCACTAGGTATTTTCTCAACCTGTATAGTAATAGGAGGACAAAAGTGCGATCTTCAATCTACTGCTCAATACAACTGACAGCGTTTTTTCAACTTCTGAAATTAAATAGACTTTCCGTTATATTCTTTTGGGGGGGAAGGCGGATGGGCATGGGTCAAAGAAAAAGAATCTTCGTCCCATTTATCATTCAACAACCTTATACGTTTCACTGCTTATTTTATTGACACCTTTTATTTTATCTATAAAGGGCTGATTCAATTTATGAGGAAATGATACAAAGATATGGATCTCAGGGATGCTATTTGTTAAAGATAAACTCTCGAACATCCAGCAGAGCAACAGATGAACAGATTCCAGATCCATGGAGCCAGTATCTGCAGAAGAATTGTATTCAGAATCAGGTGTGTTATGTGGACAATAACTAGTGCAAACCAAATCCTGTGGATTGTTGCTCCACCTGCCACCAAGGAGTTCATAGTTTATTTCTGATTGGATAAATAGAGCCATATACAAGCAGGAAAGCAGTGTGCAGAGAGCAAGAAATAGGTACGGCCGGCCATTTTTTTGCACTCTACTGCACGTGTTCTTTCTACAAAAATGCAGCTGCAGGTCTCCATGCTCAGAAACACAGAGACCTGCAGCTGCCCAATGAATTCAGTGTTGCCTATAGTCAGCAGCGCTGTATTCATGAGGGGGCACCAGTGTGTCCATGCTCTCACCACCTAATTTGCATGTCATTCAGATGCGCAAGTAAGGGAGTGGCACCCCCAGCAGGTTAGGTGGTAAGAACATGGCTGGCCTGCAGTACAGTGCACTTTTGCCAAGGGGCATATAAAATTCCCCCAAAATGTACAATGTTTAATCACTAGTCATTACCTGTAATGCTGTTTTTCCAGTTGATCCATATTGCCTTTGCCTATGCAAACAAAACTTTTGCCTAGCTTGAATTATGTAACCTGTTTTTTTTTTTTTTTTTTTTTTTGGGAACTGTACCAGCATTTAATTTGAATAATTACAATTTAACTTTTCTTTGCCTGGAGTAAAGTAAAACATGTATTATTTTCTTCTCAGGATCCTAATGAAGCTGGTTTGTTTAGTACTGCACCAAATAAGAATGCAGAACATGTGATCTCTGTGGATGGATTGGAGAACTCTATGAAAGGTTAGATTATGAAAGTAAATCTGGGCCTTGCAACACTGGAATGCTGCAAAACGTCTCTTAGATATTTAACTCTGAACTCTCCCAAATTATAATCATGAAATTGCAGCCCTTATCATATTTCTACCATATTAGGGACCACTATCTCTCTGTCTTTATATCTCTATCTTTTGCTATTTCATGTATCAATTAAGTAAAATCATTTTACTGTGAGGGTTCTTTGTCCTCTACATCTATTCTGATTTTTTATCCCATAACACCATCCTGTAGGTCATCTAGAGCTCACTGCACAGGATTTTGCTGTCCTATAAGGAGCATTAGAGTTAACATGCTATAGATCACTGAAAATCTAATATCCCAGTATCTACTTGCATTTTTTTTCATGTTGCAGTATAATGGGCATGCTCAGAAGCACTGTTATAAATACATGAATGTAGCAAAAATTGGTTCTTTTCATGTTAATGATATAAAAAGTGCTCACCTCTAAGGCTTCTCCCTTTAGGGAATGGGGTTCCTGACCCTCTTATTCGCCATGTGTATGCAGTGATTAGCACTGTGTAACAATGTGCTGTCCTTACTGAGGGTTCATATCCACAGTTCATGTCCACAGTTTATTTCTGCATCTGCAGCAAGTGTTGGCATACTTATTAGCATTTAGCCACTTGCCCATCAAGATGTAAATCACATAGACAGCAAGCACTCTGTATGGTTACCTTTAGTTATTTGAGAAAGTCCCTTGTAGTTGTCCTTCTATTGACCTAAATGGTCATCATCTGCATTCTGCCTGTGCTTCAGGCAATTATCACTCAGAAATGCAGCATTTCCTTACCCAGAGTGAACTAGAAGGGTCCAACTAGTTTCTACTTATGTTACTGGTTAGGCAGTTATGAGCATTTTTCTGCCTTGCCACTAAATTGGAAATTGCACCGACAGCAACTCACTGGCAATTGGACAATTTAATTTTCCAGTTGGATTATTTCAGCTTAATTTATTTTCAGTGAAGAGACTTTCTCAATATACCTATTAGATTTATCCACTTATTCCAAACCCCCATATCATTGCATTTCTGTGAAACAGCTTCATGTTAAAACAATTTAAAATTCCATACAGTGAATTAACATCTGCAGATTTTACTTTTTGCCCAGTCCCATGCAGGCAGAGTTTTTCCCCTCTGGAATTTACTCCAATTTTACACAGTTCCCTGGAAAATGTAAAATGATTTGAAAGGGTTCTACATACTGTAGTATCATAGAGCCCTGTCTAGCTGGTTTGTTTGCAATAAATAAAGGATACTTGTAAGGGAAGATTGTATAAATGTTGTAAAATATGCTCTCTTTTTGGCAGATGTTTTATCGAATAACATTCAAGTTCACCGACTTCAGCTTGATCACATGAATGACTGCAGTGGAAGTTTGGATGGACTTGATAACAGCAGAATTCTTGGATCAGTGAATGATACAAAGAAATCAGGTGCTGGTACCCCTCATGGTACATATTTAACTCTTACTGACCATGATCGTATTAGGCAGTTCATACAAGAGTTCACATTTCGAGGGCTCTTGCCCCATGTAGAGAAGACAACTCGACAACTGAACGACCAGGTCAGTTAAATACTATAAAAAATATTGTTATCACCCTGCCATACAGATGTTTTTTGTACAAATTGTGCTGAATTGTAGAACGATGTACAGATACACCATCTGCAAAAAGATGTTCTTGCAGGTCTTTGGAAGTGATCTTTGGATTGTCTGTAACCATTCTCACAATCCTCCACATATGCCGCTCCTGTATTTTTCTTGGCCTGCCAGACCTGGGTTTTACAGCAACTGTTCCTGTGGCCTTCCATTTCCTGATTACATTCCTTACCTCTGAGATAGCTTTTTGTAGGCTTCCACTAAACCATGATACTGAACAGTCTTTGTTTTCAGATCTTTTGAGAGTTGCTTTGAGGATCTCATACTGTTACTCTTCAGAGGAGAGTCAAACAGAAGCACAACTTGCAATTGGCCACTTTAAAACGCCTTTCTCATTATGGACACACCTGCCTATGAAGTTCAAGGCTTAACAAGCTAATCCAACCAATTTGGTGTTGCCAGTAATCAGTATTGATCAGTTACATGCATTCAAATTAGCAAAATTACACGGGTACCCAAATTTTTGCACAGCCAGTTTTTCACGTTTGATTTTCATACAACTGAATACTGCTTCAAATTATAAATGTATATGTAAATTATTCTGAGAGGGGTACCCAAACATTTTCATGTGACTTTATGTAGGATATGCATGAACTATATCTTGCCAAGCAGTAAGGTGAGTTTTTAGCAGAATTGTCATGAATTTTCATAGAGCAAAGATTAGATAGAATAGATGCTCTGCAATATAGTCTAGTACAGCCTTGCAAATTAAATCATACACAATGTATACAAACTAAACTATACATATTATAATCACAGTGCATTTCTTGTCTTCACATTTTTTACCCATATTAGTGGGATCTACAATTATGAGTGGCTTAATGTATGTATCTTCTTTTTAGCTAATATCCAGAAAAGGACTGAGCCGATCGTTATTGTCTGCAACCAAAAAATGGTTCAGTGGTAGCAAGGTACCAGAGAAAAGTATTAATGAATTAAAGAATACCTCTGGACAGCTGTAAGCTTTTAAAAATATTTTTTTAAAGCATTGCATTATAACTAAGTTCTTATCAGATCATGGAATGCTGCTCTGATCACTAGCAAATTCATTTCTCCTTTACTATAATTGTGAGGTTGACCTCATTTAGCCAGAAAGAGTGAGGTGCAAGTGCAAGTTTAAGTGCTATTATGCATGCCCATCTGAAACTCACATTATCTTAACTGTGCTTGACTGCACTGGAATACAGTAGTAATAGTTCTGAAATAAATGTTTATGTTAAGACTAGAAATGAACATCCCCTTTTTATGCATTGCACTTTTCACAATGGAATCTTGTTTATTTATAGGCAGAATACTAAACTAAATTTACACAAGCTATACAGGTATAGGATCTGTCATCCGGAAACCCCTTATCCAAAAAGCTCCGAAATTATGGAAAGGCCGTCTCCAATAGACTCCATTTTATCCAAATAATTCAAATTTTCAAAAATGATTTCCTTTTTCTCTGTAATAATAAAACAGCACATTGTACTTGATCCAAACTAAGATACAATTGATCTTTATTTGAAGCAAAACCAGCCTATTGGGTTTATCTAATGTTTACATGATTTTCTAGTAGACTTAAGGTATGAAGATCTAAATTACGAAACATCCATTATCTAGAAAACCTTACGTCCCAAGCATACCTGTATAAACTATTATTGTCATATTGACTGTAAAGAAATGTTTGTGTATTTAAGGGCTAAAACAAATCTGTGGGTTACTTTTTCCTTGAGCTTTCTTTTTTTTCAGTCGTTTGGATCCCACACTCGCCCCATTGCATTAAAATCCAATCTGTACAGGATAGACCCTCCCTGTGTAGGGTAAAGTGTGTGGCCTTGTGCAGTTCCAACATACTATAACCAGTGTATTAAAACAAACACCAGAATATATAACCTAAACACTACAATATATACACGCAGCAGCGTAATGGCAACATGGTGCACCAGTGAAATTATGTTGTTTTGGCAAGATTCGGCTTTTCAAAAATTCCTGACGTGGTAATGTATTTATAAATGATTACCTAGTTATATGAGGTCATAAATACAAAAAGGCTCACTAAAGAAGACACTTGTAGCCCCATCTGTAAAGATTATTGATTTATGGAATACTTCTAGGCCTCCAATTGTGTGTTGTATTCACACACTCAAACCATAACTGAAACAGACCTACTTTGATGCTTGCAAGCTGTAAGTTATAGGGTGAATGGACATGAGGGATCTTGATTATCAATCCTTATGTACAGGACCAAAAGGATTAAAGATAAATCCAAATTACTGATTTAACAAATGAGAACAAATACAAAGTGGCCAACCATCATAAGCACCAGAAAGGCCATCAATGTCCCATGCATATTTCCAAAAATGTAGCAGTAAATGTACAGCTTAAAAGACTGTGGAAAAAAGATGTAAGGCTTGCTTACATTTGTTATGCTTTGCTTCATCACTTGCAATAATGTGTTAATTACTTTTGAACATAAACTTTCTTCATACTTTCATTTATCCGATTATATATTTTTATATAGATATCCACCAGAGGCGCCTGAGCTCCAGATTAGGAAAATGGCAGACTTGTGTTTCTTAGTGCAGCATTATGATCTGGCATACAGTTGCTACCATACAGCAAAGAAAGACTTCTTAAGTGACCAGGCAATGCTTTATGCAGCAGGGGCACTGGTAAGGAATTAATCACTGTTTTAAGGCTACTTGTTTATTGTGAACTTTATTTTCCAATTGCGGTATAGGTGTATAAACCTTTATGATTTTTAATGTGGATATATTTTATACAGCCAAATTTGCATCAGCAGCTCCACTGTACACCTTTATTTTGATAAAATCGATTTAATCTATTTGTACTTCTATTAGACTTCAAGCCACAAAAATAAATTATTTTTCATATAAAATTAAAGAGCTTTGTTGCCTGGCACTTTATCAGGACATAATTCTGCAAAGTTACAATTATTAATCTCCCAATCTTTACAAAATGTTTACATTGTGTTTAATGTGACTATTCCTCAAAACAGCACAGTTGAGATACTGCATTTAATTTGCTGACACATTGTGGTCAGTTATTATGCTATATTGCCAGTTCTCTTTCTATTCATCTGGTTGGCCAGCAGGCTCAAGTACACAATTTATTGAAATAAAAAATTCATAGTACGGTGATCAGCCCTACACGTTTCAACCACGGATAAGTTTAAAAAAGGTACAAATTTTCTATTCATGAAGGTTTTATACCTTAAGTGGGCCATAGTTACTAGGGATGCACCGAATCCATTATTTTGGATTCGGCCAAATCCTTCATGAAAGATTTGGCTGAAAACTGAACCGAACCGACTGACCCTAATATGCAAATTAGGGTCAGTGTTTTGAAAAGTCAAGCGATTTCCTTTCCCTCCCCTAATTTACATTTTATTTGGCTGAATCCTGCTGAAAAAGGGCGAATCCTGGATCCTTAGTAGTTACCAGGGCCGGACACCCTAGCCAACCCGGCTGGCAAGTCTCACCATTCCTCCCGTGTGACAGGGAGGGAGGGACAGTGATGGAGAGGAGGGTATTGGGAAGGAAGGGGAGTAACTGAGAGGTGTGGACTAGGGGTAGGCAGAAGACCATTTTAGAGGTAGCTGCCCAGCAGCCCCCTATTATTGCACCCTAGGCAGCTGCCTACCCCTAGTTCTGGCCCTGGTAGTTACCCCGCTGGGGTGCGGACTGTTATTTGCTTTGACCATTATGGGGTATATTTATCAAAGAGTGAAGTTAATAGTGGAGTTCCACCACAAGAGTGAAAATCCGCCACTCTCCATTCATTTCTATGGGATTTTTATAGGCGTATTTATCAAAGGGTGAACTTTCACTTTCACCCATTAATAAATACGCCTTTCAAAATCCCATAGAAATGAATTGAGAGCTGCGGAATTTCACTCTAGTGGCGGAACTTCACTCTTTCATAAATTTACCCCATGTCTTTTAAATTTCTGCCCTGTTTGTAAGAAAACTACCCTGGCATTCTCCTATAACATTATAGGCCTGAATGTGATGACAGTGTTTATGTTCAATATGTTTAATAAAATGATAGTTGTATATTTTGTGACAAATACCTTTTTATCACGGTTTGTGTTCTGCCTCTCCATATTCTCATTTACCTTAATGATTGCCTGTTCAACAATATCCTAAGTATATCTTCTCTCCAGGAACCTTTCAGCAATGGACTGGAGGGAGATTTTAAGTTCATGCAGTTCTGACTTAATGCGATTGACTCATTTGGGAGTTTGAATAGAGCGGGCAATCCTCTTCTATTAATTGTTATTGTTGTCTCTGGAGACATTAATGGGCAACCTCAGATAGATTTGCACCTTGCTATTATTAATTTGGGTGTGCGCCTTCTAACCCTATTTTGTTTGTGTCTCCTTTTAAATTTGAGGCAACCAGAAGATTTTCCAAAAACTGCTGAGTTGGCCAGTCTTATAGTTTGGTGAATGTCTAACTTATGTGAACTCTGGTTGGACTAGCCCAGGAAAAAATCATAATGGCCCCACCACATGAGCCTGGTGAATGTGGTTTTCTCCTGCTGCCTTAAAACCCTGACCCACATTTCTACCGTATCTTCAGTTTTTAATTACAAGTGTGCATGTAATATAAAGCATACCAGCAGATGAACCTTCCCACTTGTCATTTTAAATATATAATCCATGTTTTTTTTTTTTTTTTAAGGAAATGGCAGCAGTATCTGCTTTTCTTCAATCTGGTGCTCCCAGACCATATCCTGCTCATTATATGGATACTGCTATCCAGACATACAGAGATATTTGCAAGTAAGTAAGTAAGCAAGCAAGCCATATCCGTGACTGTATCTTTCTCATGTACATTAAGTGGTATCTGGATAGACTGATATTTTTGCAAAAAATGTTTAAAGAAAGATTCTCTCTGTAATTACATGGCAGCCGGATGTAATTGTAAATAATATTTGTTATAATTCCTTGAAATTATGTTTCATGGATTTATCATAAATGCCTTGAAATAACATTATTTTGACAGACCCTTGAATGACGAATATACCAAATATACTAGGTAGAAATTGAGTATCTAGAAGATATCCTAGTGCAGTGATCCTCAACCAGTAGCTCGCGAGCAACATGTTGCTCTCCAACCCCTTGAATGTTGCTCTCAGGGTCCTCAAAGGAGGTGCTTATTTTTGAATTCCGCGCTTGATAGCAAGTTTTAATTGCATAAAAACTAAGTATAGTGCCAAGTAAAGCCTCTTGTAGGCTGCCAGTCCATATAGGGGCTACCAAATAGCCAATCACAGCCCTTATTTGGCACCCAAGGGACTTGTGTTGCTCCCAAACTCTTTTTGCATTTGAATGTGGCTCACAGGTAAAAAAGGTTGGGAACCCCTGTCCTAGTGCATGAAAATAAAAGTACAGTGGAACCCCAATTTTACGTTTTTCAGGAGACCAGAAAAAAATGGTGGAAAATCCAGGAAAATGAAAAATCAGGGAACTGTATTTACATAAAATGTAGGTGTGATCACAAAACAGTGTAAAATGAGGGAAAACTTAAAATCAGGGGATGTAAAATTGAGGTTCCACTGTAATAGAATGGGAAACAATGTAGCCAGTTTAGCAATAATCATGGTTAAACATTTAATGCCACACCATGTGTGTGGAGATTCCAAAGAAGTGTGTATTCACCATTGGAGCTAAGTGATGGTCAAGTTATTTTATGAAATGTTCTACCTTTTATGATTAGGCAACTTGCTTGAAATTAATAGAAAAATGCAAGTTTTCCATGATCTTTCAAACTTTACACAATTATGATTTCCCCATTCACAACTTCTCAAAATCAAAATTTGTGGCAAGAATCTTGGGAAAAGAGAATCTTGTGTAAGAGGAATTGTGTAAAGTAAATAATAAATGGATAAAACCTCAGTTACTCCTCTATTGCTGTGTGTTCCATAGCTTCTGTTCATGAGTTACCTGCTATATGTAGCTTTGTGTCTCTGAAATTGTTATAGCAAATGGGCTCAGGTTGAAACCAAAGTTTCACACAGAGATGTGTGTAATGTCTTAAATATTGCTATTCCTCAAAGCATTTTGGCAACTTGACTGAGCAGTGTGAACAGTTTTGTAAAAGAAAAATGGCGAGTTATGGACATTATATGCTAGATATTATATACATGTTATGTCAAATTTGGATTTTGAAGATAGAACTCTCAATTAAAAAGATATTATATTATTAGTTATGATTTATCACTGTATAATCTGTATGTTCTCGATCCTAGAAATATTATTTTGGCAGAAAGGTGTGTGCTGCTGAGTGCTGAAATTTTAAAAAGTCAAAGCAAATATTCAGAAGCTGCTGCCCTTTTGATAAGATTGACAAGCGAGGTAGGTGATTTTACTTGTTATCCTGAGTAATTATAGACTCTGTTTATAAAATCTGATTGTGCCAATGCTGTTGCCAGCCCATTTTACCCCAACCATCCATTACCAGAAAAACTTTTTTTAAAAGACAAATTAACTAATTTTATCAATATACATCAGCATTGGGGAGCTCTGTCAATGATGAATGTGTTCCTGTGTTTTTTTTTTTTTCTTTGGTAAAGTATTCTTTATTCATCTTCTGTCATCTAGGATTCAGATCTACGAAGTGCGCTACTTTTAGAACAGGCAGCACATTGTTTTATTAATATGAAGAGCCCAATGGTGAGGAAGTTTGCTTTCCACATGATTTTAGCTGGCCATCGGTTTAGTAAAGCAGGGCAGGTAAGTTACACTTTTGTCTAACTTCATGAGTTTAATGAAATTAACCAGATAATCAGCCTACTACATGGAAAATGTAATAGGCTCCTTATCTATTACATTATAATTATCTTGATGTCTCCGCACATGCAAGGTAACAGACATATGTGTCACCGTTTTGTCTTGGCCTTGAAAAAGAATATTGACAGTATGATATATTTTTAGGAGCATGCATTACTATCTTGATACATTTATTTTATATTACTTTAAAGGTCCAGGAGCAAAAAAATAATGAAAGATCTTTATGCACTACAGGTATGGGATCCAAACCATTATCTAAAAAAAGCTCAGAATTACAGAAAGTCCATCTCCCACAGATTCCATTTTATCCAAATAAGCCAACATATTTTAAATTATTTCCTTTTTCTCTATAATAATAAAACAATACCTTGTTTTTGATCCAAACTAATATGTAATTATTCTTTATTGGCAACAGAACCAGACTATTGGTTGTATTTAATATTTACATCATTTTCTAGTAGACTTAAGATATGAAGATACAAATTACGGAAATATCTGTTATCCGCAGAGTCTTCTGGATAACAAGTCTCATACATGTATTACCTTGCTTTAGGGATGCATGGAATCGGATTCAGCTGAATCCTGAGTTCCTGGCCTAAAAAAGTTGTGGTCTAGTTTTCAGAACTCTAATGATATAAATAGAAACGAAATAGGAAACACTGCCACTCAAGGCAAAAGAACTGCAGGGTTACCCCTTCATGTTTATTAGTGCGAACATGCAAGGGCCTTCCCCCGAAACATTGCACATTCGCACTAATAAACATCAAGGGGTAACCCTGCAGTTCTTTTGCCTTGAGTGACAATGTTTCCTATTTCTACTGTATTATTGGAGGTGGCCATACCCTCCTACATTGTCCAGCAGAGTAAGGATTAAGGGTGTGCGTTGCTTCACCTACTTCAAATATATAGAAACAAACATCATGTGACTGTGGAGGTGCTGTAGAGATGTATTTAGGGTCAGATGTAAGTAAGCTTGCTACATACCGTTAGAATGAAGGCCATGGAATTCATTTGCAATGTGTACCCAAGTGATTTCTCTGTTCATCTGTGATAAAAGGTCCCAGAGTTGGAAAATAAGCACATAATTTACTAAGTGTAAGAGGGAGAACTGTAATATACTCTTGTCATAGCATTTATGTTTTAACTTTGGGTAACAATTTTGTAACCTTGAAAATCCAATTTTGCATTTCAGAAAAAGCATGCGTTGCGCTGTTACTGCCAGGCAATGCAGGTATACAAAGGGAAGGGATGGTCCCTGGCAGAGGATCATATTAATTTTACTATTGGTCGTCAATCATTCACCCTTCGTCAGCTTGATAATGCAGTCTCTGCCTTTAGGCATATTCTAATAAATGACAGCAAGCAGCCTGCATCACAGCAAGGAGCATTTCTTCGAGAGTATTTATTTGTTTACAAGGTATCAGAGCTTTTTGTTACATGTAATTGCTACTTTCTTTTACTGTAATCCAGGTAAATAAGCCATGGCTTATTTATTGTAATTTGCTTCTTTTCCAATTTAGAATGTATGTCAACAGTCACCAGAGAGCCCTTTACCGCAGCTTCCTTTACCATATATTAATAGTTCATCCACTCGAGTCTTTTTTGGGCATGACCGACGGCCAGCTGAAGGTTAGTGATCTGAAAATGTTGTTGGCAACGCAGGAGAATTGTTTCTCACACGACAAAAAAATGTTGACTGTAAGAACTAAAGCTGAAATACATGTTGGGAGGGAACACTTTTCATAATGTGAAAGTAAAGGAGTGCGCCCCACAGGGTATGGTGCCACTGCTCTTTTATAGATAGCAATTTGTATATGTGTACAGTCTGCATAAAATTACAATTGACTACAGTATGGTAGCTTTTAATACCTACTTAGAGGTTGAATTTAAAAATAATATTAATTATACTGTAATTTGTGTGTTCCACGTATAAAAGGAAAATGGTCAATCTGGCCCCACCCCCTTATATTATAATTTTCTTTTCGTGATATTTAAATTCCATGTTTAACCAGCTCATTCCCTTCATTAAACTGACCTATGCAAGAGGTACTCAAAAAAGAAAACATTTTTGACATAGTTTGGAAACCAAGTTGGGGTCCAACCTGTAACTTTTCTGCCCATTCTATCCATATACCACAATATGACTGGAATGCTTTCTGTTGTGTACTTTGTACTGGTGACACAATACTCTATTTTCTCCTTTGTTTTGATGTTCTTGAGTGCTTTCATGATAAATAAATAACATTTTTAACCAACGTTTAAGCAATACTTAATTTTGACTGAAATCATATTGTATAAATTGAAAACTGTTTCAGGGGAAAGACTTCCATATTATATTGAATGTAAACTTGTGGAAGATGTGTAGATGTATTATTAAACACCTTTAAGTTTCTTTAACTGGAAAAACAAACAGTTGCCATGTAATGTTTAGTCTTAACACATCACACAGTATTTATTTTTTCATGGTCCATGTTGGTACTGGAAGTACTTTTGATTTTGATGTGCTTCAATTAAATAAATATATTTATATCAGTTTGGAAAAAAAGATTTTATTTCTTCAGTAAGCAGCCTTACATAATCTGATAATCAATATTAATAAGAATGTGATCTGGTTTTAGCGAGGATATCTAAACCTGTAAGACTGAAAAATAGGAAAGCCATATCCTCTTATTTTGTACAAAGCTGAAATAAATTATATTTGATAATATTGGTTCTACACCAGTACTCCCAGTTCACACTGAAAAAAGGCTATACAGTTGAACCACCATTTTTGTTTGTTGTTCAGGGGACCAGAAAATAATTATGTTAAATCGGGCAAAATGTAAACAGATAAATATGGTATGCATTACGTATTTGTGTGAATACCAAGCAAAAAATGTGTAAAACATGGGAAAACTTAAAATCAGTGTATGTAATATTTAGGTTTTTACCAGATTTCTGTAGTTGGGGTCAATAACGACATGTTCTAACGTCTTAATTTCCAGGGGAAAAGCAAGCAGCAACACATGTGAGTCTTGATCAAGAATATGATGCAGAATCATCTCAGCAATGGAGGGAGCTGGAGGAGCAAGTTGCAGCTGTAGCAAACAGAGGAGTCCTACCATTGAATTTTCAACCAACACAATATTGTTTAAGCAGCAATTCAGATAACTCAAAATTTCCTCTCTCAGTAGTTGAAGGTAACTTTTATGATATCTAAAGATACAAATGTTTTTATTGGTGATTTGTTTTGCAGACAACACTACAGGGCACATTTTTTAAAGATTCTACTAGTGTAAGCACAAGTTTTCTGACCAAAGGGTGTGTGGGTTTTCTTGTATCAAAAGCAAGATATACCACAGCTACCAGTTTAAGTGAAACTATATTGAGAAGGAATTTTCTTTGCATGCACTGTGCCCCAAGTATATTTTACTATTTCCATGAGGAAAGTTAAATGGAAAGTTGACTTACTTTTGTTTTAACAGAGCCGATAACGGTAGAGGTGTCTTTCAAGAATCCATTGAAGGTTCCACTTTTGTTGACAGATTTGTCTTTGCTGTGGAAATTTCAACCAAAAGACTTTAGTGAAAAGCACAATGGAGAAGTGAAAGAAGCAATAAGCAATGAAAGAGATTTGGTCCCAAAGGTTGTGCTTCATTTAGCTTTCTTCTCATTGATGGTTACATTTATATGTGTGGATCAGCAACTTGCATTATAACTGGGCTCTTGAAAACATTGTATGAGAATTGTCATTTTCCTGGGAGCTATTATTCCCTGAAAAGATAAATTACATGTGTTTTCACAGAATTTGAACTTAATGAAGCTTTTCCAAAATACTTCCATAGTATTTTAGTCAATTACAGTGGTGTGCAAAACTATTTGCCCCCTTCCTGATTTCTTATTCTTTTGCATGTTTGTCACACAAAATGTTTCTGATCATCAAACACATTTAACTATTAGTCAAAGATAACACAAGTAAACACAAAATGCAGTTTTTAAATGAGGGTTTTTATTATTTAGGTAGAAAAGAAATCCAAATCTACATTTTCATGTGTGAAAAAGTAATTGCCCCCAGGAACCTAATAACTGGTTGGGCCACCCTTAGCAGCAATAACTGCAATCAAGCGTTTGCGATAACTTGCAACTAGTCTTTTACAGCGCTCTGGAGGAATTTTGGCCCACTCATCTTTGCAGAATTGTTGTAATTCAGCTTTATTTGAGGGTTTTCTAGCATGAACCGCCTTTTTAAGGTCATGCCACAACATCTCAGTAGGATTCAGGTCAGGACTTTGACTAGGCCACTACAAAGTCTTCATTTTGTTTTTCTTCAGCCATTCAGAGGTGGATTTGCTGGTGTGTTTTGGGTCATTGTCCTGCTGCAGCACCCAAGATCACTTCAGCTTGAGTTGACAAACAGATGGCCGGACATTCTCCTTCAGGATTTTTTGGTAGACAGTAGAATTCATGGTTCCATCTATCACAGCAAGTCTTCCAGGTCCTGAAGCAGCAAAACAACCCCAGACCATCACACTACCACCACCATATTTTACTGTTGGTATGATGTTCTTTTTCTGAAATGCTGTGTTACTTTTACGCCAGATGTAACGGGACGCGCAACTTCCAAAAAGTTCAACTTTTGTCTCGTCGGTCCACAAGGTATTTTCCCAAAAGTCTTGGCAATCATTGAGATGTTTTTTAGCAAAATTGAGACGAGCCTTAATGTTCTTTTTGCTTAAAAGTGGTTTGCGCCTTGGAAATCTGCCATGCAGGCCGTTTTTGCCCAGTCTCTTTCTTATGGTGGAGTCGTGAACACTGACCTTAATTGAGGCAAGTGAGGCCTGCAGTTCTTTAGATGTTGTCCTGGGGTCTTTTGTGGCCTCTCGGATGAGTTGTCTCTGCGCTCTTGGGGTAATTTTGGTCGGCCGGCCACTCCTGGGAAGGTTCACCACTATTCCATGTTTTTGCCATTTGTGGATAATGGCTCACACTGTGGTTCGCTGGAGTCCCAAAGCTTTAGAAATGGCTTTATAACCTTTGAAATTGAACTCAGGTGTGATAAACCACAGTTAAGTTATTTTTTAACAAGGGGGGCAATCACTTTTTCACACAGGCCCATGTAGATTTGGAGTTTTTTTTCTCCCTTGATAACGTAAACCTTCATTTAAAAACTGCATTTTGTGTTCAATTATGTTATCTTTGACTAATAGTTAACGGTTTTTGATGAGCAGAAACATTTAAGTGTGACAAACAAGCAAAAGAATAAGAAATCAGGAAGGGGGCAAATAGTTTTGCACACCACTGTATATACCAGTAGCATGTACATTTTCAGGAAATTGTATAGTCAAAAACAAAGAACCACTCCATTTTCTTACAAAGTTTTGATCACTAAAAATTAAAGCATGATCCATCTCCACTTTAGGCTAATGGGCACTTGTTTGATCAACCGTAATCAGTTTTCAGCGATGTCACTGGTAAAAAAAAAAAAATCCCAATGGTCCTAAAGAATTTCATAGCCCTCACAGGAATAGAACATTATAGAGATAAGTCTGATGATTGTTCTAGTGCAGTGATCCCCAACCAGTAGCTCATGAGCAACATGTTGCTCCCCAACCTCTTGGATGTTGCTCCCAGTGGCTTTAAAGTAGGTGATTATTTTTGAATTCCAGACTTGGAGGCAGGTCCGGACTGAAAATTAAAATAGGCCCTGGCATTTCAGGTACAGAGAGGCCCAATCAGCCCATATAGAAGCCCAAACAGGCCCCACCAGCCCACTAAATACTGACTTTCTATGGGACCTTATAGCAGCCCCTCTGGCATTTGCCAGAACCCACAGATTGCCAGTCCGGGCCTGCTTGGAGGAAACTTTTGGTTGCATAAAAACAGTTGTATTGCCAAATAGAGCTTTCTGTAAGCTGCCAGTCCACATAGGGGCTACCAAATCACAGCCCTTTGTTGGCATCCTCAGGAACTATTTTCATGCTTATGTTGCTCCCCAAACCTTCTTACATTTGAATGTGGCTCACAGGTGTAAAAGGTTGGGGATCCCTGTTCTAGTGCTTTCAATATTAGGCTCAAGAGATGATCCGTGTACAGTTAAAGGAACAGTTTAGTTTAAAAAATAAAAACTGGATAAATTGAAGTGTTGTTCTGGCTATTATATTTGACATCCAGTCAGTCCAGCCTTTATAGATTACATTTTGCCTACACAGCCTAACTGTTTACCCAGTTTTTATTTTTATACTGAACAATAACAGGATAACAGGAGTGATATTTTTGTACAGTATACATTCTGCAGACCAAATTCTATAGAAATAGATTTCATAAAGGAAAAGCATAACCCCTAGGTACTGAAATATGACTTCATTAGTCAGTTTTGCTCCCTTAGATCTTGAATGGTTGAGTATAAAGTTCTGTAATCCTATTATTGCATGGGATTAGACAGTTATCCTGGTAGCAGTCTCTCCGCAATACGGAGCACCTTATATTAAACTGGTCCAGATTTCACAACAGATAACTAGAAAAATTAATGATTTCCCATGACATGTATTTAATTTATTAAACTACCAACAAATGCCTATTGCTGACTGGAACAGACGTGGCACAAATGGTAGTTTAGAGATGTAAGCGAACGCCAGATATACATGTGCAAAATATGTTTCTGTTTAAATAATATTCAGGTGCGTGCTGAAAGTATATACTGTGTATTGGGTTTTTTTGCTAATTACATTTGGGTCATGGGACCCTGAAAATCATCCTGCATTATATAACATATCCAGTTGTTTTCAAGTCATCCAAGATAAAGGTAACACAATTTTTCTTTTTAGGGTGTAAGTAGCAATGATGTAATTGGAACAGAAGAAATAAGTGATTTTTTTATTAACAGTGAAGAAACAAAAATTGTAAGTAGAGACTTTTGGATTCTTTCTGTAAAAATATCTTCTAACATTGTTTGCCTTTTTATTTGAAATAAAGGTTCTTTATTCTTTCAATTAACTTTTTTAAAATATCTAAATTTTTTGTGGTTTTTGAGTTACTGTATATACTCGAGTATAAGCCGACCCGAGTATAAGCCGAGGTACCTAATTTTACCTACGAAAACTGGGAAAACTTATTGACTCTAGTATAAGCCTAGACACAACTACAGCCCTGTCTCCCAGCAGCGCACAATCTGCCAAAGCGACCCCCCCAGCGATCAACCGGACTTCTTTACAAAGTTGATGGTGACAGAGAATTGCCAAACGGATTACTGTGTGCATTGTCCCACTGTCCCACTACCATGTGCAGAGGGTGCTGTTTGATATTGCCATCACTGTTAATCTTTCGTATAGCCAACAGAGGGCGCTGTGTGATATTGCAGTCACTGTTATTCTTTCATAAAACCAACAGAGGGCGCTGTGTGATATTGCAGTCACTGTTATTCTTCCATATAACCAACAGATGGCGCTGTGTGATAGTGCAGTCCCTGTTATTCTTTAATATAACCAACAGAGGGCACACTGTTATTCTTTCATACAACCAACAGATGGCGCTGTGTGATATTGCATTCACTGTTAATCTTTCATTTAACCAACAGAGGGCGCACTGTTATTCTTTCTTACAAACAACAGATGGCGCTGTGTGATATTGCAGTCACTGTTATTCTTTCATATAACCAACAGATGGCACTGTGTGATATTGCAGTCACTGTTATTCTTTCATATAACCAACAGAGGGCATTGTGGGATATTGCAGTCTCTCCCCAAGTGAACTGTTGGTATAGGAATGATTAAAAGTGACTGCAATCTCAGCTACTTGGGTCGGGTACCGCTGACCCGAGTATAAGCCGAGTTTGACTTTTTCAGCACATTTTGGATGCTGAAAAACTCGGCTTATACTTGGGTATATACGGTATTTGGCTTTTGAATAAGAGACTGGAATATTAACATGAGAGGGCCTGACCCTCATTTATAAAGCTGGAAAGAGACAGAAGAAGAAGGAAAATAATAAATAAAAAACTATAACGTAGACAAAAGTCCTGTACATGCATAGGGGATCAACACCTAAAAATCCAGTAAGAGTAAGACCATGTATTCTTTGACTGCTGTTCAATTTAAAAATGTGACTATATATTACATATAAAATAAGCGAAACACTTTCATTGTTTATTGTTGTTTTGACGGGAACCTAAATCTTCCCTGTAAATTCGATTAATTTTTCATATTATTTTATTTATATTTTGCAAAGCTTTATAGGGTAGTTCTCCTTTAAGTTAATTTAACCAATTCTAAGCCACTTTTCAAATGGTCTTTAATATTTATGATTTGCCTTCTGCTGCTGACTCTTTCCAGCTTTAAAATGGGGGTCACTGGCCACATCTATAAAAACAAATGCTCTGTAAAGCTACAAATGTATTGTTATTGCTACTTTTTATTACTCGTCTTTCTCTTCAGCCCCTCTCCTATTCATATACCAGTCTCTTCTTCAAAGAAGTGCATGCTTGCTATGTTTGGACCCTAGCAACCAGATTGCAAAATTGCAAACTGGAAAGTTGCTGAATAAAAAAGCTAAATAACTAAAATACCACAAATAATAAAAAATGAAAACCAATTGCAAATGGTCTCACACTCTATATCATACTAAAAGTTACCTCAAAGGTGAACACCCCAGTTAAAGAGATTTCTTTTTTTTTTTTTGCTTGTAGCCCTCTTTAACAGGCCAGTTCAGGGTTTAATATAATACACAAGCCTCCATATGTAATTAAAGGTACTAATTCAGTAATTAAAGGAGCTATCGTCAATAACAAGATGTTTGCTTCTAAACTGGTAAATGCCTCCTGCTGAATGGTTGCTGTGGGTTACTGCTCCTGAGCAAAGATAGTGCCTTTTATTATGTTATCTCTTAGGACTGTGTTGGACATTGGCTGCTGCCATGTGGTCATTGTGCTCCTGCATGTGGTCACTATGTAATCCAGTTGTTGGTCTGTTGGCTACATAAGTGGAAGAGCCCAACTGAATGGGACAAATCTACTTGTTTGGGCACCACCCCACCATCACCTTTTTAATGATCAGCTTAATTTACAGTTCCAAATTGCTAAAATATTATTATTAGGCTGTACTGGCTGCACCACAATGACCTGATACTCTTATCTAAAATTATATTATGTAGTAAATATTGTCATGTAAAATAGTAAGCACTGACTTATTTGTTTCCTTTTTAAATTTGTAACTAGAATCCATTTAGTTTGATTATACTCCTTTTATTCCACAGGCAAGACTAAAACTATTTCCTAACCAGACTGGAGAGCTGCATATTCTCAGTGTTGTCTACAATCTTAGCACAGTTCAGAGTTCCACTGGTGTGGATGGATTGGCAACTACAAACAGTCTTTCAGCAGGTAAATTCAAGGTATATTTGCCAAGGCAAAGTTTTGCATAAGCCTGTGAGCAGTGTATTAACACAGTGTATTACCACCATATTTACTTTCATAATATACATGGAGGCTGATTTGCTCTGACTGTGGTCTTCCTCATAGGCAGTGAAGGAACTGTACTATCTAATGGTCAGGACTAAATTGCACAATACAATTTCAATGAAGAATGCCTTGGCCCTGGTACATACTTTGTCAAATCTTACTCCTATTTATAAATGCAAATGTGAAGAAAGCAGTCCACTTGAATTTTTTTCTTTTGTTATGAAATAATATATTATATAAATAGATATTAAATGATAGTCATAAATACATGTCTTTTACCTGGTTTTATTCCTTCGAATAAAATGATTTAGTGTGGCTTAAAATAAAACTCCATGTAGAAATGAAAAATTGTCTTTCTTATTTGAATATTTTTCTTTATTGAAGATATGAGATATGTATATATTATGTTCAGCGTTTGTTCATTATTACTTTTCCTGTCTCATTGTGATTTATTGTGAATTAAAACCTTTTATTGTTGATTTATTTTCACTTAAATATAAGCACAGTTTCTTTTTATTTGAAATGTGATCATCATATGGATCTGCACATATTTTGAGGTTCCTTAATGCTCTTAAGCCATAATCTTTTACTTCTGATCTGAGAGCAGCACTATCCTTTTTAATTTCAGGTAAGTTTATTTCAAATGGAATGTCAGTGAGGGGGCGTCAGGAATTAGAAATACAAGGTCCTCGACTGAATGGTACAAAAGAGGAAAAGACATCAATTCAGTATGGACCGGATCGTCGTTTGGATCCAATAATTGCACCACAAATGCCTTTACTAGAGGTAATGTTTGTTTTATTTCTAATTTTACATTATCATCATCTGGTTATTTGGTCAGTGCTTTAACTATGCCTAAAAGGAAGACCAAAATAGTTATGGTTCAGTCATGCTCATTCAGGATTTTTAAGGCTATAGATTCCAGGGGGCAAATTCACTAAGATTCGAAGTTGCGCCAGCGTCCGATTCACCGCAGTTCGCCAGGCATATTTTCGCCAGCGCTACGCAAATTCACTAAAATCCGAAGTTGCGCTCAGGGGAAGCGTAAGGTTGCGAAGTTGCACTAGCGTTAATTCGCCAAGCAGAGCGAAGTTACGCTAGCAATGCTTAATTTGCATACGGCGCCAAATTGAAGTTACAATGGAGGTATATGAAGCATCACTACACAAGCCTGGGAAACCTTCAAAACAGCAAATAACATTTTTATTTTGCCCTACACATGTGCCCACTGTATAGTTAAGGTGCCGTGAGTTAGGAAATGTAGGCGGGAAGGAGGGTAGCCCCCAAAAAAAAAAAATTCGATCTTTTTCAGCCTATCACCCATAAAAAAAGAAAAAACGCCAGCGGGAATTTTTTTTAACTTTTTATTGCACTTCGCCTGGTCTGAGGTGGCGAAGGAAGTCTGGCGTAAAAGGTAGCATTCAGACAAAAATGCGCACTTTAGTGAATTTGCGTAGTTACGTCCATTGCGCAAATTCGCCAGGCGTAAGGCTGTGAAGTAACACTAGCGAATTTACGGCAGCGTCCATTAGTGAATCGGTGAATTAACGAAAATGCACTATGCTAGCGAATTAACGCTAGCGTTAGGTGCTTCGTCCTTTAGTGAATTTGCCCCCAGGTGTCTAGGCACCACCGCAGAGTGAACGAACAATTTCAAAATACGGATCAACACTACGGGGTTATTGATTAAACTCCGAATGCCAAAAACCCGAAAAATTTTAGTGGAAAAAAAAAAGGTTTTCCTGGATTTATTATACCCAAGGAAGGAAAAACTCTGAATCCAAAGATCCAGCATCTCAAAACTGCAGAGGTTGCATATAAGTTCGTGGGAGAAGTCCCAAAGATATCTTGATCTGCACTGGGTGTTTTTAGGCAAAAATCAGAAAACAAAAATCACAAAAAAAGTTTTCAGGTGGAAAATCCGAAAAATTCATACGATTATTTAGTTTTTTGTATGATGTTTTTTCCTGCACAGAAAATTTTCGGGAAAATATATTGATAAATAAGGGGAGAAAAAGTGTGGATTTGGTCTGAGTACTTTTAAGAAAATAATGAGAGAAATTCGGACTTTGATAAATGGGCCTCTTTATGTTTCGGGCCTAGCCCTTGCTCAAGTGTCACATTTGAAAAAGGGCTTGGCCCAAAACAAGTAGCATACCACCACTGCTAATAAAATAACATTTGCAGTTTGTTAATACTGCCTCACAGCTAGGGATGCACTGAATCCATGATTCGGTTTGGGATTCTGCCTTTTTCAGCAGGATTCGGCCGGATCTTTTTCCTTGACCAAACCGAATCCGAATCCTAATTTGTGTACGCAAATTAGGGGTGGGAGGGAAATCGTGTGACTTTTTGTCGCAAAACAAGGAAGTAAAAAATGTTTTCCCCTTCCCACCCCTAATTTGCTGCCATGTAGTAATTATCTGTATTAATTACTAATAAGCCTTATATTGTGACATTTCTATTTTATGTGTACTGAATATTTTGAGTGGGTCCCTAAGCTCAGTAACTGACAGCAGCACAGATCATCTGCTAAAGGGCTGTGGTTGCCTTGGGCTGGTACAGAAGCCCAAAACATAATGTACAACATTTCTAGCCTACTTCTTTAGTTAAACTTTAGTTCTCCTTTAAAAGGAGTCCTAAAACTGTAGCAAAACCTATTGTATCTGTCTAGTGTTTGCCTGATCAGTGTACACATATTTATCTTTGTGTTGTCTTTATTATAGGTGTTCTTCATAAATTTCCCCACTGGACTGCTTTGTGGAGAAATCAGGAAGGCTCATGTTGAGTTTGTGAATGTGAGCAAGTGTCCACTTACTGGACTAAGAGTCGTCTCTAAAAGACCAGAGTTTTTTACCTTTGGCAGCAATACAGAAGCACTGACCCCTCTAAGTCCAGCAGCCTCAATGAACTGCAGTGCTTATAAGACTGTTGTGACCGATTCTACCTCTAGGGGTTCTGTGCTTACATCTTCTGTTACTCCATCAGATTTTGGAGTGGGTGGTGGAAACCAGTCAGATGTTATTGATATTCCCCTCACAGACTCTGTTCTTGCTCCTGGAGCATCTGTCCAGCTTCCATTGTGGTTACGGGGACCTGACCAGGAAGGAGTTCATGAAATAAACTTTTTGTTTTATTACGAAAGCACAGAAAAGCATTCGAGAATGCGGTATGGATCTTGTTTTCTTCTATGGCTGGTGAATGAACTGTGCAGGGGGGAAGGGGGTAAAAGTAAAAACTAACTAGGTGTTCTTACTATAGGGGGGCATCAGTTATCTGTTATAGCTAAGGCAGAGCAAACGTTTCCTTACAGTAGAGCTGGTGTTGTGCAGTAAGGCAAAGAATGAAAACAAATTGTTTATTTTGCATGATTAAAGATGTAATTTCCAATATAACTTCCCTCCTCTCTGACTACTCTTACTATTTCACAGCTGTATCAAGAATCCGCTGTCCTGCAGCCATTACTCCACTTCTCAGTGGTTTGCACATTCTGTGATTAAAGGGGCTGTTCACCAGTCAAACACTTTTTTTCAGTTCAGTTGGTTTCAGAATGTTCACCAGAAATACTTTTCCCAATTCCTTTTTGACCATTTTTCTGATATTAATTAGTGATGAGCAAAATTATTAGGCAAGTTCCGCAGACAAAATGTCGCCCATAGACACTGATGGGTGAAAAAAATTATTGCACCGCCTCGCGTGTCAAAAAAAAATAATTGTTGTCCTTAGACTTGATTAATTTCGCCAAATTGTCGCCATTTTGCTAATTTTTGGCAAAGCAAAACGAATCATATTGGCTCACTAATATGGAAGTGTAAAGTTTCAGTTTTCACCTTCTAAAGCAGTTCTGTTTGAGGGGGGTCACCGACTCTTTAACTGTTACATTTGTTATCTTTGTCCCTGCTGAGCTGAAACCATGAGTTTCATAAGGGCAGCTGTTAGAATTGATAAGATAGTTGCTAATATTCCACAGAAATGTATCAAGTAAATGTAGCAAATTGTAACAATTCAGATGCTCCTGGATCACTGAGCTGTCAGACTGAATCACTAGACACAGGAACGTTAACTTACGCGTTTCATACCGAAGTGCCGAGTCCAGGGGCAAGAAACGCATACGTTTGCACACCCACTGTTAAACTGTTCTCACATTGGGTGTCACAATAAAGCCAAATTGTTATTAATATTAGCGTCTTCAGTGTGGATGTGACGGTCAGCGTTCATTGCGTATCTGAGTATCTGTTTGGAGTCTTCGGGAAGAAGTAGCCGAAATCTCACGCGAGCTGTGACCCGTCAGGAGATGCTACTTGCCTGGATGAGCTCCGCCATTACCTCCTCTTTACATTTACCGGGATAGGAACATTAAACTTTAAAGGACGTCAACCCAAAAAATACATAGTTGTAAGCAATTTTGCAATAAACATTCGATAGACATTTTCTATGGTTTTTAAGTTATTTGTATTTATATTGCTAATGAAAGCAGCGTTTGTCTGCCCCTTTCTATTCTCTGCCCTGGTGGCTCTGGCTTTTGAAATAATGTAACACAAGCCAAGGGATTGACAGACCTGTCTTATTGGAGGAGACTGATGTTTAAAAGTAACAACCAGGAGTTAAGCATATGCTGCTTTCAATAGCAATTATATTTACAAATCATTTTTTGGGTTGACATGTCCATTAAACTTAAATTTTGGTAAACCGGTAAAAAATAAATGATGAGAAGAAATAGAAAAAAAGTCTTTGTTTATGGTGAACAATCAGTAAACAACTCAACTGAATAAGATTAAGATTTAACCTGAGGAAAAGAAGGAGAATAACAAGTATGCAAGTTATTGTGGGAACTGTAGTGTTGGCTGGAGGTTTCTGATCCATTGTCTTGCAGTCATGGCAAGTTAAGAAGGGAGTAGGAATATAAATTGTGTAAAAATAAAACGCTTTTCCTTATCATTTAAAGTTTTTAGCATTGTCTGATTTTAGAACTATTAGTTGATTCTCCACGTGACATTTTTGCTCTGACCAAATAAATTTTACCACTGTATTAAGCCAAGTTTTACACCTTCTGCTTTAAATCTGAACTGAATGACCTGAAAATTTTTTGTACAAATCAGACTTTACAACGGTTATTTTAATGATCCCTGAGTTTCATTATTGATTCTTTTGGGATATATTCTGAATTTAAAAAACATGATAATCTTATATTTTGTATTTATTTATTATATGACTGAGAGATAATTTTGCAGTAGTTAAGAAAAAGGGATATTGGGATATTAGGCGAAGCACACGTTTGCAGAACTTTTAGCATTTGGAAAACGGAATTTATTCCTAATCTTGATTTTAAACAAATCTGTGGATATCGAACAACCTAACTTTACCTGACCGCATTTAATTCTCTGATTCTCATTTTACTACATGGCACTGAGGGATTTGGCAGCAGTTTCTTGGGACTTCTCCACCTCTATACTTTTTTCATATTCCTACTTATTTTCCTTGAATGCTGGTTTTGTTTTGTTTTTTTTACGAATTTAATTAATTCATTTTCTAGCACCTACTTAAACTTTGACTTAAACCAATTTTTAATTACTTTTAAAGGAGAAGGAAAGCTCCAAGACAGTTTATTGCGAACAGATTAGCCACAATAGTGCAAGCTAGAACGCTATATTTATTCTGCAGAATGCTTTACCATACCTGAGTAAACAGCTCTACACATCGTCTGTTTGTTTAGGATAGAAGCTGCCATATAAGCTTGGTGGGACGTCACTTCCTGCCTGTCTATCCCTGCTCACTTACAGCTTTGAGCTCAGATTACAGCAGGGATGGGAGGGGGAGAGGAGCAAACTGAGCATGCTCAAGCCTTGCCCTGGAGGTTAAAGATGAAAACAGGAAGTCTGATACAGAAGCCCATGTGTACACAATAAAAGGAAAGAAATGCTGTGTTTCTTTTGACCGAGGACTAAGAGCAGCATTGCTTTGAGGGTTAACTGGTGTATTAATATAGACCTTTTTGATAAAGCTTACTTAATTTTAGCCTTTCCTTCTCCTTTAAGTCACTGGCAATCTGAGATTGCAATCAGTATTAGCACTTGCACTTTAAATGAATTAATTTGAATGGTGCATAATTCAAGGTTTAGATCATCATATTTATAACTAATGAATTAAAATGTAATTTATGTAATTAATTGGCACATAGCACTTTCAGAACAACACTTAATTAATTTAGCACAAGCACTTTAGTAATTCAATTCTGCAAGTATTTTTGTATGCTATCAATTAATTACCAATGAACTACATATAAACATATAGCACTGTCCGTGGGTAGAGATCAACAATTGGTTAGGTGGTGGAAAGAGGTTTTTTTTTTTACTATTTTCCTTATTAAAGTGAGGGATAATTTTGGTTACAATGGTAGAACGAAATGCCATGGCGCGCATAATTGTTGCTTAATATACCTTTGTTTTTATCTTAAATCATTTTGATTGGAGTATTTGTCTTTGTAGGCATCGGGTTCTGCGGCACACTGCAGTTATATGCACCAGTAAGTCCCTGAATGTTCGAGCATCCGTTTTCAGAAGCAATGCCCTGGAGGATGAAGAGAATGAAGGTGGCAATATGATAGTATTTGTGGATGTGGAAAATATGAATACAGTAAGTATTTCTTACAGGCAAACTGTCATTTTTCAAACTTTGTTACAATGTTCATTTCCAACTTTAAAACCATTTTCGCTAATCATTTTTTCATTGTCTGCATTTGATAAATATCAACTGTATTGATGCAGTATGGTTTTCACATCGTCCGTCTATTTACTAACTGAAAGGCACGTATTTCATGCGTGGTGCACACTATGTAGCAGTGGTTGAGCCTCAGTCTGTTTAAAGCAGGATTTTGTTTATTTAGAGGATGCCCTGTGGTATAGTGATATTGTTATAACAGACTTAGTTTTGTTATTTAAAACCATATTATTAATAAAGCTTTGTTTATTATATCATAAAGACATATTACTTAAAGGGGAACTCCACACAAACATTACTTTTTGAAAAGTAAACATAATTTTAAGCAACTTTGCAATATACATCAATTAAAAAATATGCAGACTTTTCATGATCTTTAATGGTTTGGAACAGTTCCCTAAGCCTAGCCCCCTGCTCTCCTGCTGATTGATCTGTCTGACTACTTTGCTGAGCTGGCTGACTACTGTTACTTTGTATCAACAGCCAGCTGTCCTTAGCCTGCATCCTCCAAACCCTACAATTCTCTGCACACATGATTTCAATAAGGAATGGAACATCACAGTGCAATGCATTGTGGGTTATGTACGGTAGTTCCTGCATGCTGTCTGTAAGATGTGGAGAAGTTGTTACAATTTGTAACATCAATGTTTTAGTCTCTCCTTCCCTGCCAGGATTTCATATTATGCAGAAAGAGAAGAACTTAAACTGCTGGATTGCAGCATAGAAAATGGCATTTGAAGAAACCTTTTGAAGAAACAGATAACTGTGATGGATATATTCGGGGTTTCTGTTTTATGTGGGCCTCTTTATCAGATTTTGATTTGGAAGCAGGAGTTCCCCTTTAAGCACATAATTTTACTATTTTTGTGATTACAATAAGAATTTTGGTGCCTGTTTTATTTTTGTTATGGGAACCATCAAGTAAAGTATACCAGTTCTTTATGAAAACCGTAAAGCCCTGTTATTTGGTCATCACTTTAGATGATCCCCAGCCTACCCAATGGTTCCAAAGAGTACTTTGTACAACAGGGGTGCCAAACAAGTAGTAGACCTTTAGTTGGTGATCAATAGATCTCAAGACACGGACACCAAACAGCTTGACTAAATTATCCCTCTGTTTCGGTCTTATTATTCAGATATTTATTATGTTATGGTTACACAAGCAATAATTGTTTGTTAAATATAGCAATATACAGGTATGGGATCTGTAATCTGGAAAACCATAATCCAGAAAGCTCTGAATTATGGGATGGCTGTCTGCCATAGACACCATTTTATCTAAAGTAAAAATAAATAAATAAAAGTATTTTTTTTAAATCCATCTTTTATCTGTGGTCTCAGCAAACTCCTATTACTTACTTGTCTTGATTAGTCACACTTTATCTCTCTGTGTCTCAAAAATGACATTCAGCTTAGATGTGGGGTGCCAGTAGACTGGAACATAGATATAAATAGTTCCCTTGTCTTTTGCTCAATCCCTCAAACCTGGCAAACACAGCAATTGGAGAAGAATTATCTGTGACCATCATGAGTGAGTAACATTAGTCTGGGGTGGAAGGGTATTCGTATGTGTTTCTTGCCGAATTTCAAGTAAGGAAGCATCCTCAATAGGGCCTGAAACTGTTGCTACAGAGAAATGGGTCAACTGTTAGTTGACACAGACTGGTCTGAGGTACTTCTGGCAAATACATTTGAAAAAAATACATCATAAATTACGTTACAAAAACGTACATTTTAGAAAAGAAATTTAATACAAATAGAATTGAACGAAAATCATTTATTTCAATAATGACTTGTTTAATTTTAGAGTGAAGCGTGTGTAAAAGAATTCCATGTAGTGCAAGTATCGAGTAGCAGCAAGACCTGGAAGCTCCAGAAATCCGTCGATCCAACAGAAGACAAGGGTAAGTGGCTAATTTACCATCATGTCACTAGGATCATTTTCTGTGCAGTGCTCGTAGTATTAAAATGAGCTTCTACTGAAAACCAGCTGAGCAACGTATATGAGTTAGTATCAACAAGTAATCGATTGCTTCCATTTCAATATAAGTAATGACTACGTTTTGGCTGTATACTGTATTCTAATTTTTTTGGTGTCCTTTTGGTGTAGGATTTAATTCCTTTCAGGTCACTCCCCTAAATAACTTACTGTAGGAGCTGCCCCATGCTTATTGATTAGTACATATCACATAGAATCAAATGATCTTTTAAGTATAATGCCTGTATACCTACAAGCTAGGTAAATATATTCTTTATAAGAACAAATGGAATATCTTTAAGGGGGAGGTTCATGTTTTGGACAATAAAGCTAATTTAACAGCCCATGTCATAAAAAACATTTTTGTACTTTATCTTTATTACTTTAAATGTTTCCTTTCAGAGATACATACCATAGAAGCTGTGGATCATCCCTGCAAAAACTCTCTCGGTTCTCTCCTCTGTTAAGTGATTGTGGGACACACTCTGTGTAAGAGATGCTGGCTGCCAAATAAGGAAGTTCAGGACTGGGGGTTGGATGGCTTTTTAGCAAGTGAGGGAATACAGGGTTATGGAAGATAGCTCATAGTACAAGTTGATCCTGGGACTGGTCCAATTGCCATCTTGGAGTCAGGAGGGATTTTTTCCCCCCCTCTGGCAAATTGGAGAGGCTTCAGATGGGTTTTTGCCTTCCTCTGGATCAACTGGCTGTTAGGCAGGTTAAAAAAATTTAAAAGGTTGAACTTAAAGGACGTGTCTTGTTTTCAACCTAACTTACTATGTTATTATGTTACTATGACTGAATCTGCACTGCACATACTCTCTCTCTCCTGCTTCATTTGCATATCTTTGATCCGATTGGCTGAATCTTGCCAGCCAATGGAATTGAAGATATGCAAATGAAGCAGCAGAGAGAGAGCATGTGCAGTGCAGATTCAGTCCCGAACTTCCTTATTCGGCAGCCTTCATCTCTTACACAGAGTGTGTCGCCGATCCCATAACAGAGAAGAGTAGGAATGCACGGAATCCACTATTTTTGATTTGGCCGAACCCCAGAATCCTTCACAAAAGATTCGGCTGAATATCGAAATATACCCGAATCCTAATTTTCATAATTAGGGGTGGGAAAGGGAAAACATTTTTTACTTCCTTGTTTTCTGACAAAATGTCATGTGATTTTTCCCTTCCGCCACTAATATGCAAACTAGAAATCGGTTCAGCCAGGCAGAAGGATTCTGCTGAATTTCGATAAAATAGAGTCTATGGGAGACGACCTTTCCGTAATTCTAAGCTTTCTGGATAATGCATTAAATAGTTGGTGCAGAGTAGTATTCATAATCTGTGAGACAACTGAGAAACACTGGGCTATACAGGTATGGGATCTGTTATCCAGAATGCTTGTGACCTGGGTTTTTCTGGATAACAGATCTTTCCATAATTTGGATCTCCATACCTTAAATCTACTAAAAAATTATGTAAACATTAAAAAAAATCCAATAGGCTGGTTTTGCTTCCAATAAGGATTAATTATATCTTAGTTGGGATCATGTACAAGGTTCTGTTTTATTATTACAGAGAAAAGGGAAATCTTTTTTTAAAATTTGGATTATTTGGATAAAATAGAGTCTATGGGAGACAGCCTTTCCATAATTCTGAGCAGTGGCGTAACTACCGAGGAAGCAGACCCCGCAGTCGCAGGGGGGCCCGGCGGTTCAGGGGGCCCGGCAGGGGCCTGCTTCCTCAGTATGTGCAGCCAGCCAGGATCATTTAGGGGAATGGTGCTGATGATCCGGACCTCTGCGGGGCTTTTGCCATTGAAAACCTAAATGTTTTTGCACAGAGCGACAATGTTATAGTCTTTTGCTCCTGGCCTCCTGCCTCTGTTCCGCCTAACATTTAACAACTTTAAAAAGCATCCGGTGCGAATGCAAAGCGCGTGGGAGGATTGGCCTTCATGAGCTCCTGTAGCTCATGTCTGGCGCATGCTCTGTATTCAGTCTGGCGGGATGCAATAATTCAGAATACCAGAGCTTTTTCTTTTTAACTTGTCAGAAGGTGGAGGGCAGGGAACTGTTGCCCCAACCTTGCCACTGTTTTATTTATGCAGGTTGGCAAGAAGGTTAAGGGTTAAATACAGGCACGAGGGAGCGGAGTGAAAACAAGCAGGAGAAGGGGGTGAGGCGAAAGAAACTCAGCATGTCGGTTTGAAGATAAGCAGTAAGACAAGGAACATGCGGTGCAATGAAAAGGAAACAAGACACAAGAAAAATGCTTGTAGAGAAGAGTAAAGATTTTTGCAGAGAAAAATGCCATAGAGTGAATAAATAAAATTGAGAGAGAAGGAAAGTGGGGCAGAAAGTGCAGCAAGGGCAACAGCAAGAAGAAAGAAAAATTCATATCCAGTGCAGGTACTCAGAGTTTTGCTGAAATCAATATAAGCTCCTATCAGCTTTCATCTGTGCTGGAAGTTAGATTTATAGTTACCGTAGTTAATTGGAGAAGGCCCTGTCAACTGACCATAAACCATTCTGGGGCAGAGATCATTAACTATACTGGCTTTTCTATGCTACTTGTGTTTTTGTTGATTTCCACCAGAATTCCTAATTTTTCTCAAAAAAAAAAAAAGTGTGTGAAAAGTGTTTCTTAAAATAAATGTATATACAGGTATGGGATCCATTATCTGGAAACCCGTTATCTAAATACAGAATGACTGTCTTCCATAGACTCCATTTTATAGAAATAATTCAAGTTTTTAAAAATAATTTCCTTTTTCTCTGTAATAATAAAACAGTAGCTTGTACTTGATCCCAACTAAGATATAATTAATCCTTATTAGAAGCAAAACCAGCCTATTGGGTTTATTTCATGTTTACATGGTTTTCAAGTAGACTTAAGGCATGAAGATCCAAATTACGGAAAGATCTCTTATCTAGAAAACCCAAGCAGTCTGGATAATGGGTCTCATACCTGTACTAGGTCCATGGGGGAAGCCATATAATAAATTAGAGATACAAAGAAAAGAGGGGTACTGCTAGCTGAAGAACAGGAGGAGGAAAAGCAATATGTATTAAGTAAAGAAGTGCATGTATGTATAAGAAAATAAAAGTGAAAGAAAAGCAGTGCATGGGACAAAAACATAAGTTTAGTATTATGTTGCTTTTACATATTTTATATTTGCCCTGGGTAACTTGTGTTCATAGCAGTGTGCTTGTTTTTGGTGGCATGTTGTTGGAACTTTACTTTCCTGGGGTATTTATATGTGAAATTGCGTCTGTGCCATCCTTCTAAAATTATGGGGTATTTATACATGGAATTGCTACTGTACCAGCCTTCTTTGAGTTCTGGGGATATTATACATGAAATTCTCCCACTATTTTGTACAGAGGGGGGCCCTGAAAATTTCTTTGCTGGGGGGCCCTGGCATCCGAAGTTACGCCACTGATTCTGAGCTTTCTGGATAATGGGTTTCTGGATAACAGGTCCCATACCTGTGCTGGGAAAGGGATTTCAATGATGGACCATTACCTGTGCATGTGCAGTATAACTGGAGCTTAAAGGGATCCTGTCATTGGAAAACATGTTTTTTTCAAAACGCATCAGTTAATAGTGCTACTCCAGCAGAATTCTGCACTGAAATCCATTTCTCAAAAGAACAAAAAGATTTTTTTATATTCAAGTTTGAAATCTGACATGGGGCTAGACATTTTGTCAATTTCTCAGCTGCCCCATGTCATGTGACTTGTGCCTGCACTTTAGGAGAGAAATGCTTTCTGGCAGGCTGCTGTTTTTCCTTCTCAATGTAACTGAATGTGTCTCACTGAGACATGGGTTTTTACTATTGAGTGTTGTTCTTAGATCTACCAGGCAGCTGTTATCTTGTGTTATAGAGCTGCTATCTGGTTACCTTCCCATTGTTCTTTTGTTTGGCTGCTGGGGGGGAAGGGAGGGGGTGATATCACTCTAACTTGCAGTAAAGAGTGATTGACGTTTATCAGAGCACAAGTCACATGACTTGGGGCAGCTGGGAAATTGACAATATGTCTAGCCCCATGTCAGATTTCAAAATTGAATATAAAAAATCTGCTTGCTCTTTTGAGAAATGGATTTCAGTGCAGAATTCTGCTGGAGCAGCACTTTTAACTGATTCATTTTGAAAAAACCTTTTTTCCCATGACAGTATCCCTTTAAATGTGATTCAGCAACTACCAGATAGAAGAAGCTATGTGTCCAGGTCTTGCTTTCTTATGGTGAACTAACACAAGTGATGAGCAAATTGAGAGCAGTGTTTTTTTTTATATATAATTATACATTATACTTTTTATAATATATACAATTATACTGGACAGAGAATAAAACATTAGCATTCCCAGTGAAGCTCATGGCAATAAGATGTAACATTCTCCCAGGAAGGAACCGTTTTGCAAATGTTACAGTTCTTATGGCAAACCTATAAGCTTCCACTGCACTGGGGTTTACCTATAAAAGCCAGTTGAGGATTCACACACAACCATAATATTAATATTTAGCTGTGACAAAGGAGACACCACCTTTATGTACTTTATTTTTGGGAATAGTTTCAAGTGAGCCCATTTTCATGGAAATCTTATATGCTACTGGCCAGATTGGACAGAGGGTCCAGGTAAATTACTGTTGCAAGAAATGACAACCAGTGAGTACAAACTTTCTTTAAGCAAACTGCTGGAACTTCACAGTACAGTTGTAAAGAGCTGGAGCTGTGCTGGTACTGCCATTATAATTATCACTTACTTGTATGGGCGCCCGCACATAGGGCACTTGCCCCCCCTGGACGCGCCTTCATTGTGTGAAGCAGAGATAGAAGGGAGGAGGAGTGAGCAGGGGAGACCCTGGGATCGCTTTTTAGGACATCCTCAGGCGAAATCGCTTTCCTGTATGCAATCTCCTATCCCAGAGGAATGCAACGTTGCCTGCTTTTTCACTCACCCATCCTCAAAGGCAGACGTCACACCTCCGTCCTGGGTCCTCACTCCTCCCTGCTCAGCCATCAGCTCTTACTCCTCACTCCTCCCATCTTAGCCATCCGTCATGGGTCCTCACTTCTCCCTCAGCCATCAGCTCTTGCTCCTCACTCCTCAGGAACACCTATTGGCTAAAAGAAATGGCATCACATGGAAAAAAAACGGAAGGTTTAAAAAAAAAAAAAAAAAAAAAAATTGCCAAGAACAAGTAAGTATAATCAGGGCGCAGAGCTGAATGTGCGCACCCTGAGGAGTGAGGAGCAAGAGCTGACTGGTGATGGAGAAGCAAGGACCCAGGACGGATGGCTGAGGAGGGAGGAGCAAGAGCTGAGGAGGGAGGAGCGAGGTGTGACGTCTGACTTTGAGGATGTGTGAGTAAAAAAACTTGCTATGTCGCATTCCTCTGGCTTAGGGCAGCGCATGTAGGACAACGATTTCCCATGAGGATCTCCTAAAATGCATTCCCTCATGCCCCCCCCCCCCCCGGAAAATTTTCTGTGGACGCCTCTACTTACTTGCACACTCTAACAATATGGTGCTGCTGCATTTCTGTAAGTGCAACTATGGAGAGTGTTGCATTATTTTAATCTTTTCTTTTTGTTTGTATCCTTTTAGATGCTAAATTAACCAGCAGGGAGAGGACCAAAATGTGTTTTAAAGCTGTAAGATGCAAATCTTCTCTAGGTAAGGCAAACAAATACAGTATTTTACAGTATTTTGACTACATGCCAATGTGACTGATTCAATATACTCCACATGAACTGCAAAAATAGTCAGTGGTGGCTTGTAGGGCCTGTTGTCAAAAAAGGAGAAGGAGTTTATCTCCAATAGATTTGCCACAATAGTGCAAGCTATACCACTATATTTATTCTGTAGAAAGTTTTACCAACAGCTCTCTGTTTGTTTAGGATAGCAGCTACCATATTAGCTTGATGTGACATCACTTCCTGCCTGAGTCTTTCCCTGCTCACTCATAGCTCTGAACTCAGATTACAGCAGGGAGGTGGGAGAATGGATGGCAGAAAGGAGCAAACTGAGCATGCTCAAGCCCTAGCCCTGGAGGTTTAAATGAAAACAGGAAGTCTGATACATAAGCCCATGTGTACACAATAGAAGGAAAGAAATGAGGTGTTTCTTTTGACAGAGGACTCACAGCCGCATTACTTTGAGGGTTTACTGGTGTATTTATAAAACCTTTCTAATAAAGCTTACTTAGTTTTAGCCTTTCCTTCTCCTTTAAGACAGTTGATGATTCTCATCAAAGGAACCTGCATCTGCAGTCAGATACTATTGAGAATGGTATTCATGTGCTTTGGAGCTATCTTGAAATCCCATACTTGTAATATCGCTAGGAATATTGCTGTTTTCATTTGTTTTTCTTTTTTTATGTCAGGTTCTGCAGCACCAACAGAAAGATATACATTTGGTGACATTGTTTTTGGAGGTGAACAGGTATGACGATATTTGTAATGGATAATGGAAAATTTTAAATCAGAACAGAAGTGAAGCCCATGCATGGAATATTATCAACATTCTGAGCAGTCTTAAATGGGTTCTGGAAAGACTGAATAGGTTTATATTATGTTGATCTGATACCAGTGCTCAATTCCTTTAGTACAACCTCTTGATGCATCTTTGTACTTCAAAATACATTCATGTTTCTCTTTTGCATTTAGCAAGTTATGAGACACTGTTAACCATTTTTTCTAGCTTAGGAAACGGCTAACTTACTTTTTTTAATTTAATTCTGGCCCTTTTAGTGTGTGAGTATTTGTGTATGTTTTTTTGTGCAAATTGAAGAAATCTCGGCAAGCACTCCTGATGCCAATCATGCGATAAAAAGTAACTTTATTACAGCTGATTAAAACATCAATCCTGACGCGTTTCGTAGCGTAAGATATCGTATGACTACGTATCTTACGACACAAAATGCATCAGGATTGATGTTTTAATTAGCTGAAATAAAGTTACTTTTTATCCTATGAGTGGCGTCTGGAGGGCTTGCCGAAATTTCTTCAATTTGTACAGACACCTCTTGCTACGGGTTTGGGGCGATGCATCCGGGCCACTCGGTTTATTCGGTGAGTGCATTTTCCCTTCGTTGCAGTTTTACCTAAGAGTTGGATAATTCACAAGCGTGGGACCTGGGGGTTTCAACACCCAGGTCAGAATACTTATGGGGTGAGCGCTTCTACCAGAGGGGCCTTATTGCTACATTGAGTTGATACATATAATGTTATAGCCAAAGCTCTGATTTAGTAGCAACCTGTATTTACAATTTCAGATTGAGCTGCTTTCAATTTCTGTATGTTTTTTGTAAGCTTGTGAAAAATACCTTTTCTGCAGTTTAGTTCTTAAAGTATTATTATATACATTTTATATTAATATTGAATAGTTTCCAATACCCTGCCAAAACTGTTTTTATAATAAATATATGTATAATGCATTTATATATTGTCCTGTGGACTGACAGCCGGCTTTAGACTACAGTCATGTGAATATTTGTGTACAGCTGATTGCTTTTTCTTATTTGTTTTTTAGTGTTTCATGAGACATCTGTATTTCTCTGTTTACCTCCTGTAGATCGTTAGTTCAACTACTCCGTGTGCAGATTTCTTTTTCCAAAGCTGCTTAAGTCGACCTCTACATAAAAATCAGGCTTCAAACGCAGATGGGTCTGGAAAGTCAGCAGTGGACAAGGCTGTAAGGCTGATACAGAAGTGCAGTCAAGTTGATCTAAATTTGATCATTCTGTGGAAAGTGAGTTCAAGTAAATTGAAAGAAGAGAGCAAAATAAGTCATGTGATAGTTATGGTGCAAAGTTAAAATTGTCCTGTGTCATTGAGTAAAATGTATAAAATTCAGGGCCTGTAATGATATCCTTAGTAATGGTGCAATTACATTGTTCCAATTAATACATGCCCCAGTTTGTCAGCTAGTCATAATATGCTGGTGGCAAGTGCCATAACACTTCCCACCTACTCACAAGTACCTACTCCTTTTCCATAAGAGGACCAGCACATTTGGCGTTCTGGAGCAACTTATTTTAGTAAGACTCTGGAGTGGACTGATGGCATATACGGTAGTCACTTGCCTATATAAAGTATAAACGTGTGTTTATTTGATATACTGTATATATGGAGTAAATGATGGAATAAATTAAAAAGGCATCTATTGTTACTCGTTAGATAAGGCATACCAATACAACATTGATTAAATGACTGTTAGTAGACTGCCATTCACCATCATATAAATGTTCACATTTTATAGGCCTATGTCATTGAAGATAATAAACAACTTATCTTGGAAGGCCAGAACCACGTGTCTCTGAGTACTGTTGGGGCAGAAGCTTTATCTTTCCCTCAGAAACAGGTAAATAGCACATATGACAACTGTTTAAACGAAACCCTAAAAATGAATAAGGCTAAAAATGCCATTTTTTATATCTTGAACTTATTGCGCCTGTGTAAAGTTTCAGCTTGTCAATAGCAGCAATGATCCAGGACTTCAAAATTGTCACAGGGGGTCACCATCTTGGAAAGTGTCTGTGACACTCACATGCTCAGTGGGCTCTGAGCAACTGTTGAGATGCTAAGCTTAGGGGTTGTCGCAAATTATCCAGCAGAAAATGAGGTTGGCCTGTAATATAAGCTGATGCTACAGGGCTGTTTGTTCTGATGGTAATTGCACTGGTTTCTGTGCTGCCATGTAGTAATTATCTGTATTAATTACTAATCAGCCTTATATTGTGACATTTACTGTATATTCTATGTGTACTGTATCTTTTGAGTCTGTCCCTAAGCTCAGTAAGTGACAGCAGCACAGAGCATTCTATTAGAAAAAATGGATGATACCCTTGTTTATTAACTTCCAATTTAAGCACTTGATGGTAGCTGAGGTCTGATTAGAAAATCAGTGTAGCCAAATAATTAAAATAGAGGGGAAAGAAAAAGAACCCCACTTCTATCAATTACAATAACAGGTTTCTAAAAGGTTACTACAGTGCTAATTCCACATTCAACCAACCACGGGAATTTAAGGATCAACAAAATAACTGCAACATCACCAACTTGACCTCCTTAATAATCAGAGGTCAGCTTTCACTTAACATAAAATTTATTGTTAAAGTGCTTTGTGCAGTTGTTACAATTTATAAAATCACTGTTTGCCAACAATTTAATTGGTGCCTATTAATCAATTGATTTCTAAAAAAAAACAATTAATTGTTAAGTATAAAGTGCATATGTGAAAATTCGCTAGGAATTAATTAGAAGATTTGATGTTAATCAATTAATATAGTGCTGTGCCAATAAATAGGAATCAAATTAAAATTCCCAATCGATTATAATTAGTAATAGTGAATTTATTAGTAACCATTAAAAAGTATTTCTCAATCAGCTCAAATTCATAGAGGGATAGTAGGAAAAATGAAATGTAAAGAGGTGGAGTTGTCCCATAAACTGCTGCCTTTAATCTTTGGGACACCACAAAGCTGTAGAAGCCAGGGCAACCGGGACTGTGGTCTTGGATATTTAGCTTGCCCTAAGCTGTAAGGAAAACTAGCTATGACCTAAAAAAAACACAAATCATCTGCCCCCTTAGAGTTTCAGTGCAGGAGAAGAAGAGGGGAGAATTGAATTGAGCGATGGATTGAATACGCACCACCCCACTAGACCAATTCCCAATTAAATATCTAAAAAACGCTATAAGCTTGACCAAATTAATATCAAAGTATTGAGCAGAAATCTGCCAACGCGCTTTGCTAGTTTGGCTTTCTCAAGGCACTTTATACTTAACAATTAAGTTTTTTTAGAAATAAATTGGTTAATAGGCACCAATTAAATTGTTGTCAAGCAATGATTTAATGAATTGTAACAATTGCACAAAGCACTTTAACAAGAAATTTTATGTTAAGTGAAAGCTGACCTCTGATTATTAAGGAGGTTAAGTTGGTGTTGTTGAACAATTATTATTGTTTTGATCCTTAAAGGGATACTGTCATGGAAAAACATGTTTTTTTCCAAAACACATCAGTTAATAGTGCTGCTCCAGCAGAATTCTGCTCTGAAATCCATTTCTCAAAAGAGCAAACCGTTTTTTTTTTATATTCTGACATGGGGCTAGACATATTGTCAGTTTCCCAGCTGCCCCAGTCATGTGACTTGAGCCTGCACTTTAGGATGGAATTACTTTCTGGCAGGCTGTTATTTCTCCTACTTAATGTAACTGGATCATGGATGCACTCACTGTATAGGTATGGGACATATTATCCCAATGCTCAGGTCCAAGGGTTTTCCAGGTACTTTTTTTTAATTTGCATCTTAAAGCTAAAAAAAAACATTTAAACTTTAAATAATACTAATAGGATAGTTTGTTGTAATCTAGTACAAAGCACTATTTTATTACTACAGAGAAAAAGGAAATAATTAAAAAAAAATGTATTATTTGTTTAAAATGGATTCTGTGGGAGATTGCTATCCTGTGAGCTTTTTGGGTATCAGATTTCCAGATAAGAGATTCCGTGCCTGTCTTAGAAATTAATTTTGAAATGATGTGACTACCAGCTGGAATGTACCTTACGAGCGTCTCCTCTATTAACTTGAGAAAAATGTTGCAAAGCTCTGAACTCGTTTGGCACAGGATGGTTGTCTAGGCATGTGTGTCCATAATTGAAGGTCTTTATTTTTCAAATTCTTTATCTGATTTTTCAGACTTAATACTGACTATGTATGCATGTCTACCTAGGAACAGGCAGAAATGGTTCTCTTGAAATTCACTCGGTCTGAAAATAACGCTGCACTTGTTACACCATCACCAGAACAGTTTTCTAACCTAATAAAAACAAGTCTTCACTACCCAGAATCTTTCAGTCATCCATTCCATCAGAAAAGGTAAGTTTTACTGTTACTCACTCCACTCCATAAAGCAGAAGATTACTTACCTAGTTGACACTGGGGCAGTACAGTAGTGCAGTGCTTCGCACAATGGCCTTACAGCTCTGGGTTCAAATCTGCAAGGACTTTGTTAGTTCTCTCACACACTAAACACATACAGGCAGGTAAATTGGACTCTAATTAACAAATGCACAAGGGTCTGGAAAGTCAGCAGTGGACAAGGCTGTAAGGCTGATACAGAAGTGCAGTGAATTTGATCTAAATGTGATCATTCTGTGGAAGGTAAGTTCAAGTAAATTGAAAGAAGAGAGCAAATTAAGTCACGTGATAATCTGGTAATCTGAGAGGTAAAAACTACATTTATTCGACTGTTGGATGAAAACGCAGCATTTTGTTCGGACAGTTGGATAAATGTAGTTCTTACCTGCAATTTTTTCTACACTCCCTGTATCTTCAAGACATCTGACATGTCACATGCGTTTTGTCGCATGGCGAAGTGTCAGCCCGAGCCGCACCTTGGGAGTTCTACCCTTAGTGTTAGGAACCACAATGTTTATTTTCAGTAGAAGCAATGCATACAGTATTTCATACGGCATACAGGCAAAGCTGCGTAGTCCACATTAGTTCAGTAACAGCCCTACCTTATCCATTCAGAACATTTCATAAGCCCTCTAACATTTTACGTTCCCACAGATGATACTGTTCAGGAAAGGAAACATTCATGCCAAAGCTGTATGGAACAAATAAACTTCTTAAACATTTTATACATTATAAATATATGTTTTATGTTATAGATGGGCCTGCTCTAAGCAACTTTTCATTTGGTCTTTGTTTTTTGGTGGTTTTGAGTTTTTAGCCTTCTAGTTCTTCCTTTCTGTGGCCTGCAGCCAATTGTCACTGACTCAGCAAAAACAGTAAATCAATGAAAGTGGTATGAAGTTGCTACAGTGGCATGCCTGGGAGAGGAAAATATGAAATATACATCCTATTAGCCATTTACATTGATACTTGTATGTATGGAAACTGATTTGACATTTCTTTCTTTCAGTCTTTGTTTAGTTCCTGTGACACTTGTGCTTTCCAACAGTTCTCAGGCTGAAGTGGATGTTATTGTTGATCTCAGGCATAAGGCCAGAAGGTAAGTGTGTAATTCTGACATTTTATTGTATGTAATCACACTTCTGAAGTATATTTGTGTATAAAGACATCATCTATAAAATAAGACTGTAATGTTAAGTATGGAAAATACATAAAAACATCTCTCCTCTCTAGCAATGTGTGTATGTGTGTTTCGAAGAGGACATATTTGTACTTATTTTACAGCTTTTCTCTTAGGCAGAAACACCATGGGTTCCAAATACCGTGTTGCTTTTGCAGAAAGTAGTATGATGGAGTAAGCAGACAACTTACTCAGTGTCAGACTGGCCCACTGGGATACCAGGAAAACTCCCGTGGGCCCAGGTATCAGTGGGCCCTTGTGCTGCTAAACATTTTGCCTATTTAATGGCAATCCTCTATTTCTACATGGGAACAAAGAGGATTAATAATGAAATAATAGAGAATAGTATGTAGAGAAAAGAGACTAGAAGAATAAAGAGGCTGAGTGAGGAGAGGAGGTATAATAGTGAGGAAAGTGGGTCTCTGCCATCCCAGTCCGACACTGAACTTACATGTTTGAATAATATTTCTGGGGGTGCTTCAGATACTTATGTGGTTGGATACCTCATGTCGCAATCAGATTATTCTAGGGGCTCTTATATGTAAGTTGTGCACACTCATAGATGCAAACGTACAACCATTGACACAAAACACATTTCCACTTCTAGCTGTGCATCCATCTCAAAGCTTAAAGGGGTGGTCACTTTTAGGTTAACTTTTAGTATGTTATAGAATAACCAATTCTAAGCAACTTTTTCATTGGTCTTCATTATTTTTTTTTTTTATAGTTTATACATTATTCACCTTCTTCCTCTGACTCTTTTCAGCTTTCAAATGGGGGTCACTAAAAAACAAATGCTCTGTAAGGCAACAAATATATTGTTATTGCAACTTTTTATTATTTATCTTTCTGTTCAGGCCTCTCCTATTCATATTCTAGTGTCTCATTCAAATCAGTTCATGGTTGCTAGGGTAATTTGGAGCCTAGCAACCAGACTGCAGAAACTGGAGAGCTGCTGAATAAAAAGCTAAAACTCAAAAACACAAATAATAAAAATGAAAACCAATTGCAAAATGTTTGAGAATATCACTCGCTGCATCATACTAAAAGTCAGTTTAAAGGTGAACAACCCCTTTAAAGTGCACAAAAGAAGATATTTTTCCACTTTTTCCTTTCCTGGCCCTAATTTGCATATGCAAATTAAGATCCGGTTGTCAGGACTGCTCGGTGGTCTCTTTCTTCAGTGCCTCCATCGGCGCATCCAAGATGGTGGCGCCCATTGAAGCCACGTGGGGGCGCCGGCGCGGTGACGTCACGCGTTTGGCACGAAATTCAAAGTTAAAACCCTTCCGGGTCATGGGTTCAATGCCCGAGTATAGCGTTTGTTTTGAACATTCCTGGGTGTGCTATAATTCCTGTTGAACTGTTCTCTGGACTTTGACCCTGCCTGATTATCTACTTTGCTGTTTATCTGCCTGCCTTTTGAACTGTTGCCTGGATTTGGATACGATTTTGCCTGAACCCTTTTTGGACTTCGATTTTGGACTTTAACCCTATAGCTTCCTCCTTGGTCCTGACTACTCCCCGTTGGGAGTCGATAGGCCCCCTGACACCGGTTTCGGTGTTTGGCCAAATCTTTCACCAAGGATTCGGTGCATCCCTAGTTTCAGTTAGTTCATCAGAAATAAAGACTTTGTGTAATTACTTTCTATTTGTGATTGTGTGTCTAATTTTTCAATCTGGGAGGGGGGTCGCTCTGTAACTGTACTAAATTGATACATTAGTTATCTGTCCCTGCTGAGCAAAATCCTTGAGTTTCATTACAGGCAGCTGTTAGAATTGATACAATAGTTGCTAATATTCCACAGATACTGCTGAGAAATGTATCAATTAATATAGCAACTAAACTTATTAAATTATAACAGTTCAGAATCTGCACTTGGATCACTGAGCTGCCAGACCGAAACCCCAGAGACAAGAACATTAAACTTTAAACTTCAATTTTGAATAAATGAAAAACAAGTCAACTGAAAAAGCTGTTTGGAAAGTGAACAACCCCTTTAAGAGTAGCAAAGCTAGGTGCTGTGATGGGTGTTGAATTGTAGAAAAAAACAGCGATTTTTTAAAAAAAAAATTGCATTTTACAGCTGGCAACCTTGAAACCTATTTGTAAAGGAGCCCTAATGTCTTTCTTTTTTCTATTCATAATCATAATTGAGCAAGGGTTTTATTCATGAATTTGTAAAATGTTTTACGCCTGTGTGTTGACCTCCATGGGGCTCATTATTAAAGGAGAAACAAACCCATAATAAAAAAAACCCTACTTTAAATAGACCCTCCCCCCAGCCTAGCTGCTACCCCCGGCAAATGCCTCTAACTCTTTACTTACCCCTCCATCCAGATTCTGTCCAGTGGAATTCACGGCAGCCATCTTCAGCAATCTTTAGAATGAGACCGGCGCTTCAGAAATTTTCATGAGTTTTGGTGCATGCGCAGTTGTTGTGAAACAGAAAATTGCTCCAACTGTGCATGCCCAGCCAGTCTCATTCCGAAGATTACTGAAGAAAAGAAGATGGCTTCCGTGAATTCGGCTGGACAGAATCTGCATGGAGGGGTAAGTAAAGAGTTAGGGGCATTTGCCCAGGGGAAACAGCTAGGGAGGGGGGTCTATGTATAGTAGGGTTTTTTTATTAAGGGTTTGTTTCTCCTTTTAAGTCAAAAAAGACATTTTAGCCCTTTTTGTGGGTATAGGAGAACTAAAGCTAAAAATGAATATGGCTATGAATACAGTTTTTTTGCACAGGATACTAAACTGTACCAGCAGTGAGGTTCAGCATCCCTTTAATAGTAATGATCCAGGCCTTCAAAGGTGACACTGTGAGATTTGAGCTCAGGGATCGTCAGAAAATCAAGTATAAAATGAGATTCATCTGTTAGAGAAACTGATGCTACAGGGCTGCGTATTGCACTCTGATGCACAATACACTGGTTTTTGAACTGCCATATAATGTGAATCTGAACAAAGTAACAATTATCTTTGTATTGTGACTTTTATATTGTGTTTATACTGTAAATTGTGATTTGGTAATGGACAGCAGCCCAGCATGTGCGTGAATGGGCAGAAAAGAAAATGGGGAGCTACTTTCAAAGCCCAAATATTCACTGTTACAGGGACTTAGAGAAATAACCCTACACGTTTTTATTAATGTAATATGGCTCCTTTGTAAGGGAATAGAATTACATAATCTCATGCTGTGGGTTTAATCATCCCATTTACTCATAACTGTTGTTCGTAGAGCAGTCTCACAATTAGAAATGATATATGTTTGATTTCTTTTCAGCCCTGAAGCACTAGAAACCCACGGTTCCTTTACCTGGCTAGGGCAAAGCCAATATAAACTGCAGCTGAAGAGCCACCAAGTCTTTACTTTGCACCTCAAGGCTTGTTTTTTGCACACGGGAATTTACAACCTTGGAACTCCTCGGGTGTTTGCAAAGCTGGCCAACCAAGCCACCATGTTTGAAGCGAATCAGCAGAGTTCAATGCCGGCGCTTATAGTTATCAACAACGTCTGACTGCCTTTCTCTCCATCCACAATGGGAAGGAATGAGTCAGATTAATGTTAGATATACTGGCTTGTCTTGGAATAAAGGGATGAAAGTAATATCCAACATGCAGGAGATTCCGTAGGAATCAATAGTAAATTGAATATTGTCAGTTTCTATATGCAAGATATTTGGAACTGACAAATCAGCTGCCCATGTCATTTATTTATACAGACCATTACTTTTAACCCTGCCAAGGTTTAGCGGTGGACGCATTCCTTACACATGTACAGAGAGAGAATTAGAAGTACAACAGCTCTTATTTGTTCTTTAACTTTTGCTATGTTTCCATTTGCCGTTAGTTTTGTCATTTCTTCTCTCCCCTTACAGGTTTGTTCTAGAGACACGTTTAGCTCCGTGTCTGCTATTCGGCAGACTCTCTAAGTGATTCTCAAGCCCAACAGAGAGATTCATCTCAATCATCCGTGCACTATTTCACAACTTGTCGGAACTGAGCTATCGACCTAATTATTATTTAACTCTAACGACTGAGTTGATCACCTCAATATAATGAAAAATATGCTTTTCAATAACAATGTATTATATTTATAACAAATGTATTGTAAATAGAATAAAACATACACCATATTTGCTGTTCAGAGACCTTTCTTGCATACAACAGACCGTGATATATATACTATTTGTTGCTTCATCCTGTTATCGATATGACAAATGTATATAAAGACATTAAAAGTTTTAACAAGTCTGTGAGTAAACACATGTAAATATCTCTTACCTTTGTAACTGACTTTCATTAGCGGTTGCCTCTTTTTGATTCAGTAACCTTGTGTCTGTGAAGTTTTGCAAGCTATTCTGAAATGTATCCAAAATGCTGGACTGTACATGATATTGCAGTACAGGTATGGGACCTGTTATCTAGATTTCTCGGGACCTGAGGTTTTCTGGATAACGGATCTTTCCATCATTTGGATCCTCATACCTTAAATCTACTAGAAAATCATGTAACCATTAAATAAACCCAATAGGCTGGTTTTGCTTCCAATTAGAATTAATTATATCTTAGTTTGGATCAAGTACAAGGTATTGTTTTATTATTACAGAGAAAAAGGAAATCGTTTTTAAAAATCTGGATTATTTGGGTAAAATGGAGTCGATGGGAAACGGGCTTTCTGTAATTTGAAGCTTTGTAGATAAATGATTTCTGGATAACAGGTCCTGTACTTAAAGACATATACACTCATCACCAAATAAAGTTTTTCAAACTCACAGAATTGCTACTTCAAAATAAGTTTGAAGTTGACAAAACCAGCTTTCCACAATTCCTTGTGTCACTATTAAAGTTATAACACATAGTTTTTTCCATTCAGAGTGTAACCTATCCTGACACACTATTTGTTAACACATCCTCTGGAAAGAATTATGCAAATCAAGTGTTTCCTATAGCCATGAATGAGCTTTCTACATCTCTAATGATGGACCACAGTTCTTTTGCTTCAGGATCTGAAGGGGACACCTGTGATTTTCAGATGCTTCCACAAGTGTTTGATAGGCTAAAATCTGGTATTTTGTCTTTAGCTTTGGTGCTTTCAGAAGAGTTCTTTGGGTCATTGTCCAACCGGGAGACCCATAATCTGTGAAGGAGTCAGAGCTTTCTCACAGCGGGTTCAGTATTACACACTATGATTTCATGATGCCTTGTCACAGAGTCAAGCACCATTAGTGAACCTCTGTCATGTTCGACTGTAAGAAGGTTGTTTTTTTTTCTCTTTGGAGACTTCTTTTTTCCCCCTATTAACAAAGAGAGATGCTGTCCAAAAAGCTATTGTTTTGTCTCACCTGTCCACAGGAGGATTTTGGCTTGTTCTTTGTGTGTTTTATGAACTCCAGTCAGGCTTTATTATACAGTTGTGTTCAGAATCATCCCAGTGTGTTTTAAAAAGTGAATAACGCTCAAAATCCTTGTAATAGCTTTTATTTCCATAAAACTGCTTAGTAAAACATGGGTATATGCTACCCTGAACTTCAATAATTTATATTATTATTTATATTATATCATATACCTGTAAGTGGAGTCTCCCATACTGCTTCTTCTGCCAAATAACATAACATTTCCAGATGTATGCAGCCTGGCTTTATTTTAAAGGGCTCACAAACTTTCAAGCATCACTGTATGTGTGTGTGTATATATATATATATATATATATATATATATATATATATATATATATATATTAGGGATGCACCGAATCCAGGATTCGGTTCGGGATTCGGCCAGGATTCGGCCTTTTTCAGCAGGATTCGGATTCGGCCGAATCCTTCTGCCTGGCCGAACCGAATCCGAATCCTAATTTGCATATGCAAATTAGAGGCAGGGAGGGAAATTGCGTGACTTTTTGTCAGAAAACAAGGAAGTAAACAATGTTTTCCCCTTCCCACCCCTAATTTGCATATGCAAATTAGGGTTCGGATTCGGTTCGGTATTCGGGCGAATCCTTCGTGAAGGATTCGGGGGTTCGGCCGAATCCAAAAAAGTGGATTCGGTGCATCCCTAATATATATATATATATACGATTCGAACGATTTCAACGATCGATCGATGTGTAAAGACTTGGAAAAATGGTCTGGAAGGTCCACATAGGCTAACATAGCACTTCGGCAGGTTTAATTTGGCAAACTATTGAAGGCAAAGTTTTTTTTAAAGAGACAGTACTTTGATTATCGAATATGCGAACAGTACTTTGATTATCGAATATCATAATCATTTATTTATATAGCGCTGTCAAGATACGCAGTGCTTTACTGCAGTTATAGCAAACAGGGAATAAATGGTGGATAACAAACAAGGATTACAGAATACAATAGGGTTAGAAGGATTTAGAGATTAGAGTTTACAAACTAAAAGGTTAGGGTACAATTGAGACATTAGGATTATATAAACACTTTGTCATTTTTGATACAGCAGTGATTAATTAAGGTACATCGAATAGGCCTCTTTAAACAGATGGGTCTTTAAGGAGCGCTTGAAAGTTTGGAAAGAAGGAGAAAGTCTGACAGCTTGTAGCAGAGAGTTCCAGAGAAAAGCAGAAGCCAGAGAGAAGTCTTGTAGACGAGAATGGGCAGAAGTGATCAGAGGAGAAGTGAGGCGAAGATCAGAAGCAGAGCGTAGGTTTCGTGAAGGAGTGTATTTGGAGATTAGAGATGAAATATAGGGAGGGATTTCATTATTAAGGGCCTTGAATGTAAGTAAGTGTTAGTAATTTGAATTTGATTCTAGAAGAGATTGGGAGCCAGTGAAGGGACATACATTTGGGAGCAGCTGATGTTGAGCGGCGAGCTAGATGAATGAGTCTAGCGGCCGCGTTTAGAACAGATTGGAGTTGCGAAAGGTGACTTGTTGGAATACCTGTGAGGAGTAAGTTGCAGTAATCAAGGCGGGAGATGATGAGAGACTGAATCAGTGTTTTAGTTGATTCTGAACTGAGATAGGGTCGTATTCGAGCAATGTTGCGCAGTTGAATACGGCAAGATTTTGCAAGTGTTTGAATGTGTGGTGAAAAAGACAGATGCAAATCTCGGATAACTCCTACGCAGCGTGCCTGTGTGGTGGAATGAAAGGTGGTGTTGTTTACTGTGAGTGATATCTGAGGGACAGGGGAAGATCTTGGAGGAAATATGATGAGTTCTGTTTTAGAAAGGTTCAGTTTCAGGTGGCGCTGTGACATCCAGGAGGAGACAGCAGATAGACAGTCTGTGACTTGGGAAAGGACAGGTCCAAATGACTGAAAAAGTTTTCCTAGTGAAGTTGTATAGAGCGAGAACAGCAGGGGGCCAAGAACAGAGCCTTGAGGAACTCCAACAGAGAGTGGGAAAGTAGTAGAAGTAGAGTTAGAGAAGGAAACTTTAAAGGAATGGTCAGACAGATAAGATGTAAACCATGAAAGAGCAGTGTCCCGAATGCCAGCTGAGTGTAGAATGTCAAGGAAGAGTGTGTGGTCAACTGTATCAAAGGCTGCAGAGAGATCTAGATGGATTAGAATGAAATATTGACCTTTAGACTTTGCCAATAGAAGATCATTGGTTACTTTGGTGAGTGCAGTTTCAGTCGAGTGTGATGGGCGGAAGCCAGATTGCAAGGGGTCGAGGAGGGAGTTGTGAGTTGCTGGATCAGGTGTTTGTAAACAAGCCTTTCTAGTAATTTGGATGCGAATGGAAGAAGGGAGACCGGTCGATAGTTAGTGGGAGAGCTGGGATCAAGGGAAGGTTTTTTGAGGATAGGAGTGATTAGTGCTTGTTTGTATAATGATGGAAAGGTACCAGTAGAGAGTGAAAGATTGAATAGGTGGGTAAGTGCAGGAGAGAGTGTATCAGAGATTGGGTGGAGGAGGCGAGAGGGTATGGGGTCGAGGGAACAGGTGGTGGGTTTTGAGCAGGCTAGAAGTTTGCTAACTTCATCTAGAGTTGCAGGGGTGAAGGAGTGCAAAGTAGATGTGAGTGGACTGCACGTTGGTCTGAGAGTGTTGTCGGACGGTATGCTCAGCCTAATGAGATCGGTTTTTTCATTAAAGAAATGAGCAAGGTCTTGGGCGGTAAAATTAATAGGTGGAGGGGGGCATAGGAGTGAGTTAAATGTGGCAAACAGCTGCTGTGGTTTGAAAGACATAGTAGATATTAGATAAGAGAAGTATTGTTCTTTGGCTAATGATAGAGCTCGGTTATAGCAGGAGAGCATGAATTTGAAGTGGATGAAGTCAGGATCAGTTCGTGACTTTCTCCACCGTCGATCAGCTGATCTACTACATCTTCTGAGGTACCGTGTTACACTAATGTGCCAGGGTTGGGGTTTAGCTGGCCGGCTGTGACGGGTGGTAGAAGGTGCAAGGGAGTCAAGTGCTGTTGAAAGGGCATCGTTATAGAGAGAAGCTGCCATATTGGGACAGGAGAGAGTATTAATATGAGATATGGATTGTGCTGATACTGTTGATAATTGTTGTGGTTCAAAGGCATTAAGGTTTCTGTACGTGTGGGTAGAGAGAGATGGTTGTGAAGGTGCAGGTGAAAGCAGTATCTGAAAGGAGAGTAGATGATGGTCAGACAGAGGGTAGAGAGAGTTAATTAAGTTGGATGGGCAGCATGAGTGGCAGAATATAAGGTCAAGAGCATGACCCTTGATGTGGGTAGGTGAACTATACTATATTCGAAGTCGTAGTATCCTATTTGATACTTGAAGTATCCAAAAAATTACTTTGAATTTAGATTTTTTTTTTACTTCGAAGATTCCCTCGAATTCATTTTGACCCTTGATAAATCTCCCCCTTATTGTACGCGCTGTGTGCACTGGTCTCAAAACTGTATAAGTGAAACAGGGAAGAAAGCGTCAGTGCAGTGTTGTAACTACTCACCGACGGGCCCTGGTACAGGATGGACACCTGGGCCCCCCTATCAGGCCCTCCCCCCTATGAATCACGTGCCAGCGTGCAAGTGGCGTGCACACTGTAATATCTCCCCATGCCCAGCTGTTTCCGGCGGGTCCAGGTGCAATCACACCCCCTGCACCCTGAACTGCTCTGGTTACAAATTGTTAGGAAACAGTTCTAACATGAGCTGATTGGGTAGAAATGTTTTTAATACAATGTTATTTAAATAAATGTGTTTAAAATGAACGCACAGTAGAATCCTGCAAGGGTCCAGTCAAGCAGAACAGTGTCTGACCCGGACCTGCTGACCAGCAACCTGACCCACCACCCGGTATGTTGCCTACCTAGTCCCGCTACCGAGCCCACAAATATATTACGTGCGTTTTAAAATGTAAAAAGCTAATTTGCTGACATAAAAAAGTTTACTTAGAAAACCCATGGAGCCCAAAAAGCACGGGCTGTGCTGTGTTACCCTGTCAGAGGGTAAGAACAGGACACACCGGCACAGCATGGGTAAGTTCAGCAGGTTAAACCTTGCTCGTTTATTGCGGATGCAACGTTTCGGGGCGTGACCCCTTTCTCAAGCTTGAGAAAGGGGTCACGCCCCGAAACGTTGCATCCGCAATAAACGAGCAAGGTTTAACCTGCTGAACTTACCCATGCTGTGCCGGTGTGTCCTGTTCTTACGCTGTTTTTGAGGTTGCCTATTCCCTCTGACATCGAGCACCTGGGAGTCGCTGAAGTCTGGACGGCCAGGGTGTGCGAGTGTAAGTCTTTCTTTTTACCCTGTCAGAGGGTAACAGTGGATTCAGCACTGTCTGTTTGGAATTAATATTATGTAAAGATTGTATGTACTGTTAATAAATTCAGTATTCTTAAAGGAATGTTCAGTGTAAAAATAAAAACTGGGTAAATAGATAGTCTCTGCAATATAAAAATTGTTTCTAATATAATTAGTTAGCCAAAAATGTAATGTATGAAGGCTGGAGTGACTGGATGTCTAACATAATAGCCATAACACTACTTCCTATTTTGCAGCTCTCTTGGTTTCCACTGATTGGTTACAAGGCAATAACCAATCAGAGACTTGGGGGGGGGCACATGGGTCATAACTGTTGCTTTTGAACCTGAGCTGAATGCTGAGGATCAATTGCAAACTCACTGAGCAGTTATGTCCCATGCAGCTCCCTTATAGCCATTGACTAATGCAGAGTTAGAGAGCTGAAAAGCAGGAAGTTCTGTTCTGTTATATTAGACATCCAGTCACTCCAGCCTTTATACATTACATTTTTGGCTGACTAATTATATTAGAAACATTTTTTATTTATTTTGCACAGCCTATTTACTCAGTTTTTATTTTTACAATGAACTGTTCCTTTAACATATCTTATATACTCACTATGTGATCTTTTTCTGCTCCTATTCTCTGGGCTACATTTTGTATTTCCCTAAAATGTCAGGTAAATGCAAGAATCAGCTTAGCTGGAGACAAAACTGAATATACTGTACCTCTGGGGGCTTTGCACCGTTCATGCTTGTGTCTGGGGATAATTAATAATTGATCCCTAAAGCCAGGTTAATTAGCTCTAGTGTGAACAAGATAGGAACCATAGGCTTTATGCTCCACTGGGGCATGGATTAATGTGAATGTGTATAATCTCTATAGTGCTGCAGAATATGTAGGCGCAATATAATTTAAACAAAAAAAACACATATGACTATGAAGATATTCATTCATCCAGGTCATGGTATATATAGTATAGGTCAATCTAAAAACAACTGGACTTGCTGAGTAATCAATGAAGACGTTTCACTACTCATCCGAGCAGCTTCTTTAGTTCAACTGACTGGTGTGGGAAGTTCTCGGCATATAAACTTCCACTAATCCAATCACAAAAACACGTAGCTACTCTATTTAGGTATTGTTATAAATACATTTTTCCACAAGATGGCACTGCATTGGAAAACAAAAAACCTTTGACTGCAAAATTATATATCACTAGAAATGTGGCAGTACTGTATAACTGTATGTGCTCACTAACTTATACATTTGCACATGTGCAGAAAAAAAATCAGATAGTGTATAATACTAATTGTGCTTGACTGATTAAAGCTGTGCTCATTTATATAGATAGATATTAGATAATAGAGATGCACTGAATCCAGGATACAGTTCGGGATTCAGCCTTTTTCAGCAGGATTCGTCCCGAATCCTTCTGTCCGGCCGAGTTCGGTATTTGGCCGAATCTTTCGCAAAGGATTTGGGGGTTCGGCCGAATCCAAAATAGTGGATTCGTTGCATCCCTAATATATATATATATATATATTTCATACTGTCAAATCTTTTATCCAAAAAGCTAAGAAATGTGGGAAGACCATCTCTCATTAAATCCATTTTAATCAAATGATTCTATTTTTTAAATATTATTTGCTTTTTCTCTGTAATAATGAAGCAGTCCCTTCACTAACATATAATTCATTCTTATTGGATTGGAGACAAAACAAACATGGCCCCTTATCTGGAAAACCCTATGTCACAAGAATTTATATGGATAACAGGTCCCATACCACGGAGAGATCCTCTTTTGCTTCATCGGTTTTCAAATTTCCCAGGGCAGCCGAATGCGCAGTGGAGTGAAATAGACAGCTTTTCCATTAAAGTCCGGCTTTCCGATCTACTGTGCCTGCGCAACTGCGAGAAGACCCGAAGAAACAGGAAGATCTCTCCATGGTGGTCGCTAGAAGAACCCCTGGGCCAGTGCAGTTTTCTGCTGATATGAGCGCTGGTCTGGGGTGTCAGATAAGTAAAAGTATTCACTTGGGGTGGCTAACTTTTGGCACCCCCAAGTATAAAATGCTATTTCTTCTCCTTTAAGAAGAGAAGCATTAGCCCAGAGTAGGAGGTTGTTGATTATATTCACTGGGGTCCCTAACAAATTGCCCCCAGTGATTTCTGTTTTTTTTCTCTCAGTAGGATTGTTTTACCATCAGTTTAGGTAAGTGCTAATCAGTCAATAATGAGAAATTGCTTTTTACAAACAGGATATTGCAGGAAATAAAATCTGCTGTATTTTGGAGATTTCTGGATAAAGTTTTCTTTCTTTCTGTAAATTCAGATGCTGTGGAATATTTTGCATTCATATTCCTCATTCATAAATTGCAATGGCTAACTAGCATTACCCGTAAGGGGTTAACCCCGTTTGCTTATGCTCCTGTGGGCCGGTTCCTCCTTTCGTTTCTTTAACTAGCATTACCTAACATTAGTGGAGGTGATTTAATGAACCTTGTCTTGCACCTGATAATTTCATCTCTTTTGGGTAAATGTTGATATTATATCCTTGTTCCTTATTATATGTATTGTGTTGCTTCTGCATAAACTGTGGGATTAGTTCTTTCTGACAGATTGTTTTACTGGCGCAATGTATATTTATGGTTATAATATTTACATTGACTCAATTACATGTCTAATAATCAACCTCCTACTCTGGGCTAGTGCTTCTCTTCTTTACTAAGCTCACTAGTTCAATGCACTTTATGGGGCAGATTTATCAAAGGTTGAGGTTGAATTTTCGAATTGAAAAAAAATTGAATTTCGAGCTATTTTTGTGTACCTCCACTAGGGAATAGTCCAAATTCGATTCGAATTTGAAAAAAATGTGAATATCAAAATTGTACTATCTCTTTAAAAATTGGATGTCAACTATTCGCCATCTAAAATCTGCCGAATTGCTGTTTTAGCCTATAGGGGGCCTCCTAGAACCTATTTAGAATCAGTTGGTGGACTTTGAAATATCAGTTTATTATTTTGGGAAAATGCGCTATTACTTCGATTCGTACGATCCGAATTCAGCCGACTACGGATCTATTTGATCAAAAACAGACCTATTCGGCCAAAAAAAATTTTTTAACTTCATTTCAGTTGGTCTTTTTGAATTCAAATTTCGAAGTTTTTCAAATTCGAAAATCGTCCCTTGATAAAAATGCCCCTATATTGCACCAGCATCTTGCTACCTGCTTCCAATATCTCCTGTTCCACACTGGCTGGCCACATGCACAGCAGAGAAGGTTTTCTGTACCTCTTATGTGGCACAGCCAGGGCCGCCATTAGAAATCTCTGGGCCCCATATAACAAAATTTTCAGGGCCCCCTGGGCCCACTTCGCCCATAAACCCCACCCACCCCAGATCACGCCCACTACAGACCCCGCCCACTCCACACCACAGTTAAAAGACCACACAGGCATCAGCGCTAAAAAAGGTAAAAAAAACCCACACACACAAGTTATAAAAAGCTATTGATGGTTAGGGCCCCCTTGTAAGTTAAAAGAAACTGTAGCACAAGGGTTCCCCATAAAAGTTTTTTTTTTTCAAAAAAAATTGGTGGTCAGGGTCCCCTATAAGTTAAAGGAAAAAATAATGGCGACAGGGCCCCCCATAAATTTTTTTCAAAACAAAACATTGGTGGCAGGGCCCCCCTTACATGTTAAAAAAAATTGGGGCCCCAGAGAATATTTTTTAAAAAAATATTGGAGCCAGGGCCCCCCTTACATGTTACAGCTTTTCACCCTGGGGATGAGGGGTAGGGAGGCCGAGGAAACAAGCGGAAGTGACATCGCGCACAATGAATGTATATTGCAAAGTTGCTTAGAACTATATTTTCTTTTTGGGTTGACATTCCCTTTAAATTTATTTTATTTTCCATCAGACAACACTGTAACTTTGGGTTTACATCCCCTTTATCTAAATACCAATTAAGCCTACCCTATACTTATTCTAAAGGGGTTATATGGCTGTGGGCCCCATAGGAAGTGTAGGTAATGTTGGCAGCAGAGCACACTGCTCATATCTCTGCTGTGCCATTGGTCTTTGGCTACTTGACTATGACTTGAGCAAAAGTTTGCCCGAGTACACTCCCGCTCTTACCAAATGGTTCACTCCCCACATGAACGCACTGATGAGCGGGTCACTGGCCCGGAACACCTTCACTTTCTGCTGCACGAAGTGCTTCTTTTTGGTCTTGGTTTTAGCTGTAGCGGCCGACAAGATCCCCACTGCCGCAGAGGAAGAGGCAGAAGAAACAGCGGCATCGCGCTGGAGGAGGACATGTCACCGCGGGGATATGTGAAATGTCGGCAACGGCCACCATCCCCGAGCCTCCTCCTCCTCTTCAAGCCGGTACCCCGCTGGCCTCCGTAGCCAACTTTCCCCGCCCCCAAGCGACTCACCTGGGCGCCTAGCACGCTTGCGCAAAAGCGCACTACCTACACCCAAGCTGCTCATTGGCAGCTCGATAACCCAATGTCATTCCAGCGGAGCGACAATATCACCATGGAGGTTTGTTTTTATAAGAGCAATGCTGGGACTAGGGACAGTGATGCCATGTTACATTTGGGCATTGGCCTGTGCATTACCCGGAATAGTTTTTACAGCAAAGTCTTAGCGATGACGTGTAGAGGGCGGATCGAGTACATATACATATACATGCTATGCATGCGCACATGCCGGGCCCCCCTGCAGGCCCGGGCCCGGTACAGCAGTACCCCCTGTGCCCCCCTGATGGCGGCCCTGGGCACAGCTATTTTCAGCACAGGCAATACTGTTTTATGCCGGTGCCCAAGGCCTTATTGTTCTTTCCATTCAGACTGAGGTGAAACAGAATTCTCAATTTTCCATCATACAGCGTTAGGTGGGAACCTTGCAGCCAAAGATAAATTCAGTGAATGGACACAGCAGTCTTAAGAGAGATACATATCAACACTTAGTGGTTCTGGAAAGACTCCAGGCACTTGAAGCACTTAGGATACAATTTTATTGACATTGTTAAGTTTTCATTGGCTTCTTAACAAAATGAATGAGCTCTTGTAAATAAGAGTGAGGAAGAGATTAACTCCTTGGCAGCCTTTGTGTACACGAAAATGTTCACTTGTATATTCTATGGAAATGGAAAGCCAACACATAAGGGTAGGACTCCGCAAACGATTTTGAATAAAGTAAGAGATAGAATTGTCGCATGGTGTGGCAGCATTGATCTGATGCGACACGACTGTCGGATCAACGCTGCGACACCATGCGACAATTCTATTTCTTACCTTATTTTTGTTGCATGCGACAAGTCACATGCGTTTGGTCGCAGCGGGTCGGACCGCGACAAAAACGTTCGTGAAGTCCTACCCTAAAGGAACAGTTCAGTGTACAAATAAAAACGGGGTAAATAGATATGTGCAAAAAGAAAAATGTTTCTAATATAGTTAGTTAGGCAAAAATGTAATGTATAAAGGCTGGAGTGACTGGATGTCTAATATAATAGCCAGAACACTACTTCCTGCTTTTTTAATATAAAAGATATTTAAAAGTTTAATATGTGTTTGTGTTTTTTTTTTTTTTCGTTCTACACTAACAAATTTTGTACTAACAAAAATTGATGTTACTGATCCTTTAACAATTCACATAGATAACCAGTTCTGTCATTTTAGGGATTCTTTGCATACTTGCCCTGAGCTGCCAATCAAAGCAGACAGCTGAACCCTGCAGCAAGCAGCTACGGTATAGCCCTAACACTGACAACCAAAACAAGTTTGTTGAATTCAGTAAAATTATATAGAAATGGGAAATGTATTATGCATTATGTGCTGGTGGGACCACAAGGTACTGTTTTATTATTATAGGATTTTTTTTTTTTTTTAAATATAGGAATTAATTTAATTAAATGTAGTCTATGGCAGATGGCCTTCAAGTAATTTGGAGCTTTCTGGGTAATGGGTTTCCAGATAACGGATCCCAAACTTATGTAAGGAAGCCTTAGAAAGCTCTTTCCAGTTCTAGTTTCATTGAGTTCAGACAGGAGGGTAGGGAGCTACAGACAAGTGTTATCCACTTTTCCCATTGGGGCATCTGTCACCTTGCTTCACATATCCGAAATGTACCGAGGGTGCAAAATAACAGCAATATAATATCATGTGAAATTGCACCAACAATACTTCTCAGTCTGAAAGACATTGTTACTGTTGTAGTGCGTTATGGTTCATGGTAGGGTAACAGGTGAGTAGAAGAATATTTTTATTGCAATGGAAAAATGAAACAAATCGCCGCTGGGTTTTATACAACTACAGGCTGCTGGTTAGAGGAAAAGCTGCAATTAAAAATATAAAATGTTATTTTAGTATTGCAGATATGAAAATAAAATAAGATCTTGTATCACATGATAATGAAGCATGGAGTTATTTCCAGGAATAAAGAATGTTGTAGAGCAACTTCAGGAGAATATGGGTGTTAGGGAATATTCCAGGGGAGAGCGAAAAGGTCATTGAACAAAAGTGACCTGTTTTGGATAGAATGTACACAATAACTAGGTGTTAAAGGAGGACTAACCCCTAAAAAAGTAATATGGGAATGCCATAGTTTATATACTGAATTTATTGATCCAACCTAAAGGTTCAGTAGGGAAGGGGTCATAGCAAATCATCATGCAGAAAATGAGGTTTGTCTGTCATATAAGCTAATGCTACAGGGCTGATTATTAAATTCTGATGCTAATTGTGCTGGAGTTACCATTAGCCAAAATAATCAAAATTATTTACCAATTAGTCTCATATTGTGACATTTATAGTAAATTTATTCAGTATATTGTACATTGGTGTCCATGCTCAGTAATTGATAGCAGCACATCCTTATGCCCCCGGATGGTTCAATACCCATATTAGGTGATTGGGAACTTATCTGATTTCTAATTTTAGAAAGGACTATGGTGCAAAGGGAGTGAGGCTATAGTACAAATGGGGGTGGAGCTGGGGTGCTGGCAGCCAAAGGGGAGACAGAATTGGGGAGAAAAGGGGTTGCTAGTAGTAATGGATGTGGAGTGGAGTGAATAATCTGGGTGGATCAAATAGGGTTTACAAATTTACCAGCAAGTACAAAGCCAGTAAATTTGTAATTCCTGCCCGGCTTGTATTTTATGAACTAGTCTGATGAAACACTGGCTGGGTGACAACTCTCCATGCACATACAAGCACTCTCATGCTGAAGGGCTAATGAAGGGACTGCCCCTCCCTAGCTTGCATGTCTGAAAGACTCAAAAGATAGGGGATGGCTACAGAGTGGCAGTAGGGCTTCATGCCCCCTCCTCCTGCCTAGGGTTACCACCTGGTCAGTATTTTACCAACCTGGCCTGTAAAAATGATGGTTGATCCCAATGTTAATAATAGGGAATACAGATAAATGTATAGTAAAGCTATTTTTTTCCAGAAAACGTGGCAACCCTACTCCTGTCTCATGAATGCAGTGAAGCTGGAGGCAGGCAGTGCTGTTGTATTCATGGGGGCAGCATGGGACGTAGTGTGCAAAGCAATATTTGCATTACCACACTGATTTCCCAATTATAACCAAGCTCTTTATTCTGTCTCAGATTCACAATTGAACACACAGGAAGCAGTTGCTTTTCCCTCTTTTACTCACACTAAGCGGAACCATGGTGTGATAGACTTCGACAATGACCTGTGTCAAATAAAATGCCAGAAAAACACAAGAGCAGGCTTACTAAAGTGTGATCACTTCTAGCACTGCAAATATTTCGGCGCACATATACATTATATATGGTATTCATCCCAGGGTACTAAATGAGCTTAGATCTATGATTGCCAAACCATTTTACTTAATTTTTCAGGATTCATAGCGGTCTGGCATGGTGCAGAGTGACTGGCGTATTGCTAATGTGGTGCCACTATTCAAAAAGGGATTCTGTTCTCAGCCTCAAAACTATAGGCCAGTTAGTCTGACGTTATAAGATACTTGACTTCATAGCAAATAATAACACTATGAGTTTGTGCCAGCATGGTTAAGTGTAACATATATTGCCAGAATACTTTAATTGCCTTTTATGCGGAGGTTAACAGGAACCTTAACTCTGGGATGGCAGTGGATGTGATTTACTTAGACTTTGCTAAAGCATTTGATACAGTACCACACAGAAGGTTACTGGTTAAATTAGAGAATGTTGGCCTGGAACATAGTATTTGTACCTGGATAGAGAACTGGCTAAAAGATAGACTACAAAGAATGGTGGTAAATGGAACATTTTCTAATTGGACCAGTGTTGTTAGTGGAGTACCACAGGGCTCTGTACTAGGTCCCTTGCTTTTCAACTTGTTTATTAATGACCTGGAGGTGGGCATTGAAAGTACTGTTTCTATTTTTGCAGATGATACTAAATTGTGCAGAACTATAGCTTCCATGCAGGATGCTGCCACTTTGCAGAGAGATTTGTCTAAACTGGAAAACTGGGCAGCAAACTGGAAAATGAGGTTCAATGTTGATAAATGCAAGGTTATGCACTTTGGCAAAAATAATATAAATGCAAGTTATACACTAAATGGCAGTGTGTTGGGAGTTTCCTTAACTGAGAAGGATCTGGTTTTTTATATAGATAACAAGTTGTCTAATTCCAGGCAGTGTCATTCTGTCGCTACTAAAGCAAATAAAGTTCTGTTTTGCATAAAATATTGCCTGTTCTAGATCTCTGGTAAGGCCTCATCTGGAGTATGAGGTGCAGCTTTGGGCTCAAGTCCTTAAAGGGATACTGTCATGGGAAAAAATGCTTCTTTCAAAACGCATCAGTTAGTAGTGCTGCTCCAGCAGAATTCAGCACTGAAAAAGAGCAAACAGGTTTTTTATAGTAAAAAATAAGGCCACTTAGAATTTGTCTCATCACACTTTAGTAAACATGTGAGTGGTGCTAAATTTGTCGCAAGAATACAGTCATATGAAAAAGTTTGGGCACCCCTCTCAGCCTGCATAATAATTTATTCCACTTTCAACAAATAAGATAACAGTGGTATGTCTTTCATTTCCCAGGAACATTTAAGTACTGGGGTGTTTTCTGAACAAACATTTTTAGTGAAGCAGTATTCAGTTGTATGAAATTAAATCAAATGTGAAAAACTGGCTGTGCAAAAATGTGGGTACCCTTGTAATTTTGCTAATTTGAATGTATGCAACTGCTCAATACTGATTATGGGCAACACCAAATTGGTTGGATTAGCTCGTTAAGCTTTGAACTTCATAGGCAGGTGTGTCCAATCATGAGAGAAGGTATTTAAGGTGGCCAATTGCAAGTTGTGCTCCTGTTTGACTCTCCTCTGAAGAGTAACAGCATGGGATCCTCAAAGCAACTCTCAAAGGATCTGAAAACAAAGATTGTTCATTATCGTGGTTTAGGGGAAAGATACAAAAAGTTATCTCAGAGGTTTAAACTGTCAGTTTCAACTGTGACTTTGGAGTGGGGGTGGGAGTGGCTGTGGCACTTCTACGGAAGAGTTTTGCATGGCAGAAGAAAAACACCTGCTAACTACTGTCAAATTTGGTATGCGGCTGTGTGGCTAGTTCAAGTACTGGGGCCCTTGTTAAAGTCGAGGGTCAGATGAATTCAACCCAATATCAACAAATTCTTCAGGATAATTTTCAAGCATCAGTCACAAAGTTGAAGTTACGCAGGGGTTGGATATTCCAACAATACAATGACCCTAAACACACTTGGAAATCTACAAAGGCATTTATGCAGAGGGAGAAGGATAATATTCTGGAATGGCCGTAACAGTCCCCCGACTTGAATATCATCAAAAATCTATGGGATGATTTGAAGCAGGCTGTCCATGCTCGACAGCCATCAAATTTAACTGAACTGGAAAGATTTTGTATGGACGAATGGTCAAAATACTGCCATCCAGAATCCAGACACTCATCAAAGGCTATAGGAGGTGTCTAGAGGCTGTTACATTTGCAAAAGGAGGCTCAACTAAGTATTGATGTAATATCTCTGTTGGGGTGCCCAAATTTATGCACCTGTCTAATTTTGTTTTGATGCATATTGGATAATTTCTGTTAATCCAATAAACTTTATGTCACTACTGAAATACTACTGTTTCCATAAGGCATGTTCTATATTAAAAGGAAGTTGCTACTTTGAAAGCTCAGCCAATGATAAACAGAACTCCAAAGAATTAAGAGGGGTTCCCAAACTTTTTCATATGACTGTATTAACAGCAATAAGGGGGAATGGTTTAGAAACAGTTTTTATAAACTTTTTTCTAACTTTTCCTTTCACACACACACACACATCCTGGTACCAAAGATAAAAGAAAACCATGTAACAATTATCAGGACTGAAGCAACTGCAGATATTTTACAGAGAATGAGCAGAATCTCAAAATCTATTGTGGGAACCTGGAGTATTTGTACTTGCCCGGGGAGGATTTGTTCCCTTCTACGGAAGTCCATGATAACTACAAATATGATTAATAAAGAAATAATTGTGATGATCAATCCAGGTTTAATTACTGCTTCAGTTAAGTTTATGGAACTTGCCATAGGAGTAAATGGGAGGCAAAAGGGAGGTTTTGGATGCCTCTCCACTAGGTGAAGTATGCAAGGCAAGAAAAGATATCCAACTTTAATTATATACAGTATACAGTATTTACAAAAGTCTATCTGCACTCACTAATCAGTATACATAGGCCGGTGCTCACCATTAATTATATAATCTCGTTATATCTATATGAATATGGAGGAATACATTTCTGTCATGTTGTTGTGCTGTGAGTGCATATAGGAATGAATATGGAAGAATAAATAATTCATAGGCAAGGCAAGATCTGTACTCCTCCTTGCTAGTCACACATGAAAAACTTTAGCAGTTGGTCATTATAAGTCCCTGCTAGACCACATTAAGCTCGGCAACTGGTTCCCTTTTAAATATACTTTTGTCAAACAGGTATGGAATCGGTTATCCGGAAAACCGTTATCCAGAAAACTCCGAATTATGGAAAGGCTGTCTCCTATAGACTTCATTATGATCAAAAAACTTCATATACTGTATGTAAAAATAACTTTTAAAAAATCATCTCCCTTTTCGCTGTAATAATAAAACATTACCATGCACTTGATCTTAACTAAGATCCAATTAATCCTTATTGGAAATAAAAAAACAGCTTATTTGATTTAATTAATGATTACATGATTTTTTAGTAGACTTAGGGGCAGATTTATCAAAGGTAGAAGTGAATTTTCAAATTAAAAAACTTCGAATTTCTAAGTAATTTTTGGGTACTTTGACCATCGAATAGGCGAAATTCGACTGATTTAAATTGAAAAACCTTAGAAAATTTGACCACTCGAAAATCAAAGTACTGTCTCTTTAAAAAACTTCGACTTCAACACTTCACCAAATAGCCTATGGCCTCCTAGAATCTATCTTAGGCTTTTGGGCAAGTTTTGAGAAGTCTGGGTTTTTTTTGAAAAATCCTTTGAATCGTTTGATTCGAAGGGTTACATCGTTCGATCGTACAATTTTATTTTGATCGAATATGGCCGTTTTCGCTAGAAAAAATACTTAGACTATTGAAGTACTCAAATTCGATGGTCGAATTTCGAAGTTTTTTTACTTAATGTGATCCTTGATAAATATGCCCCTTAAGGTATGAATATCCAAATTACGGAAAGATCCGTTATCTGGAAGATCCTAGGTCCCTAGCATTCTGGACAACAGGTCCCATACATGTACTGAGGTTTGCAAACTGAACTTAAAGGGGAACTCCAGCTTCCAAACTAAAATTTGATAAAGAGACCCACATAACACAGAAACCCCTAATATACCTAACACCGTTATCAGTTTCTTCAAAAAGTATGATTAAATGCAATTTTCTATACTGAAATCCAGCGGTTTAACAGTTCCTCTCTTTCTGCGTCATGTGAAATCCTGGCAGAGACTAAAACACTGATGTTACAAATTGTAACAACTTCTCCACAGCTTACAGACAGCATGCAGGGACTACATAACCCACAATGCATTGCACTGTGCTGTTCTGTTCCTTATTGAAATCACATGTGCAGGGAATTGTGGGGTTTGGAGGATGCAGGCTGAGGACAGATGGCTATTGATACAAAGTAACAGTAGTCAGTCAGCTCAGCAAAGTAGTCAGACAGATCAGCAGGAGAGCAGGGGGCTAGGCTTAGGGAACTGTTCCAAACCATTACAAATCATGAAATGTCTGCATATTTTTTAATTGATGTATATTGCAAAGTTGCTTGAAATTGTGTTTACTTCAAAAAGCTCAAGTTATGTTTGTGTGGAGTTCCATTTTAATAAATGATCTGCATGCTTTACATTAGCTGTATACTTACATACTGAACAGATATGTAAATATAAATGTGCTATTACTAGATTAAATGTATATTAGTCATATTAATTTGCATAATCTTCTGGACACGTGATCTAATAATAATTTTGCAATAAAATAAGAGCATACAATTGGCCAGAACAATAAACTAATTTAGAAGTCACTAAGAATTGAGTGACTAGTTCTCTGGTATCTATAGCATCGGGAAAACCCAGATAGAATTAGACACAGTCAGTTTTACTCATAAGAAGCAGTGCTGTATGGTGAAAGCTTTGTTTAAAGGAGACTGAAAGGATTAATCACGGGGGGTGCCAGTTTTTTAGATACACCCCAGAAATTATCATCACTTGCCTCCAACCCTGGGTTGTGCACATCAGTAAAAAAAAATCAGCTTTGTAGTGTAGGTTCAGATTTTACTGTACTATATAGGCCAGCACAAGGAATCTCTAGGACAGATGAAAAGATGGCAGTTCACCTCTCACTAGAATAGTACCCAGGGCCAAAGCAATTTTGTTGAAGTGGGTGGGGTCTGAGGTAAGCACTAATAATCACATGGGGTGCCAAACAAATTGGTATTTACCCTTTTGTTCTTCTTTAGTGAAGAGAGATAAACATAGTTACATGAGAGGGAGCTCCCATCAGAGAATACACTGACTGATCTAGGGGCAAGAGTGCTTAGATAGGGGGCTTTTCTTAAAGGGGACCCGTCACCCAAAAAAATGATTCCAAATCCTATTTATCATGTTAGTCAAGCAAAATGAACTTTAATTACACTTTATAAATTATTTGAATCTTGTTTCCATCAGTCTGCTATTTATAGCAAGCAGGCAGCAGCCATTTTGTGGACACTGTTATTATTATAGAATGGGGGGGGGTCCTCTCTTTGCTGCTCTAACAGCATTTAGCCTGTACTCATCTAGAAAGGTTTCCCACTAGATGTTGGATTATTGTTCGGGACTTGCTTTCATTTCTACATAATTAGTTGATCAGGCTTGGCTCGTATTCTAATATATCAGAAAGGTGTAAGAAGGCCAGAGATCAGGGTTCCGTTCAGGCTAGTTCCACTACCATATCTACAAACCAATTCTGTATGGACCTTACTTTGTGCAAAGGGTTGTTATACAGGTACGGAACCTTTTATCCAGAATGCTACATATACTTAGGCCCATAAATATTTGGACAGACTTTTTCCCCTAATTTTGGTTCTGTACATTGAAGAGACATCGGACAGAAGCATCTGAATGAATTCTGAGGTCTTCAGAGACACTGTCTGCTCAAATCCAGCTAAATGCAGTCAAATTGATTGGGAAATTTTCATAATACAGATGGACAATGACCCAAAACATACAGCCAAAGCAACCCAGGAGTTTATTAAAGCAAAGAAGTGGAATATTCTAGAATGGCCAAGTCAGTCACCTGATCTGAACCCAATTGAGCTGCATTTCACTGGTTGAAGTCTAAACTTTAGACTGAAAGGCCCACAAACAAACAACAACTGAAAGCCGCTGCAGTAAAGACCTGGCAGAGCATTAAAAAGGAGGAAACCCTGAATCTGGTGATGTCCATGAGTTCAAGACTTCAGGCTGTCATTGCCAGCAAAGGGGTTTCAACCAAGTATTACAAATGAACATTTTATTTTCAGTTTTTAAATTTTTCCAATTACTTTTGAGTCCCTGAAATAAAGTGATTGTGTTAAAAAAGGCTTTAGTTCCTCACATTTTTATGCAATCGTTTTGTTCAACCCACTGAATTAAAGCTGAAAGTCTGCAGTTCATCTGCATCTGAGTTGTTTCATTTAAAATTCATTGTGGTAATGTACAGAACCAAAATTAGAAAAAAAAGCCTGTCTGTGCTTGTGTGAGCTGTCCCCCTCCTACTGTGCTGTGGGCAAGCACCACCCCTCATTTGAAACACGGACATGGACCAGAGAACAGCTATAAAGAGCTCCAATAAAGGGGCCATTTTTAAAGATAATATTAATTGTAGCTAGGGTTGCCACCTGGCCGGTATTTTATTGGCCTGGCAGGTAAAAATGATGGTTGATCCCAATGTTATTAATAGGGGAAAAAGATAAATATATATGAAGGCCGGTATTTTTTACCAGAAAAGGTGGCAACCCTAATTGTAGCACCATGTAAAAGCAATACCATATATTATTCATAATTGCCTACAAAATGTTTTTTTTTTTCATTTTCATCCTATATGCCTCCTTTAAAGTCAGTTTTTTGGGGTTACTGCACCCAGAATCCTGGGCCAGTGCAGTTTTCTGCTGATAAGAGCAACGGCCTGGGGATTCAAGTAAGTACATGTGATCACTTGGGAGGGGCCTAACTTTTGGCACCAACCATTTGAAAAGACCTTTCCTCTTCCTTTAAATGGGCAAATAATACAATGGATCCCTGTTGCAATTACATCTGTGGCATTAACAAATAACCTCGGGTTGCCATCTGTTCGCTTTTAACCCGAACAGTTCGGTTTTTCTAAGGCCTGTTCTGGGGTCTCAATTTTCTGTTTGGTTTTCAGCTTTATGAAACCCGAACAATAATCAATAAATAAAAACATTTAAATACGAAGATACTCAACTTAGCATGGCTTAGTTATTATCAAGTACAGTTCATTTCTTATTACAGAAAAGAAAATCATAGTTACATAGTTAAGCTGGGTTGTAAAAAGACCAATGTCCAATCAGTCAAAAATATGCAATTGTATTTCAGAGCTTTATAACCGATTTCTGTATAATGGATCCCAAAACATTTAGAAAACTGAACAGAAATCAAGCCATTTGCATCTAAGTGATGCACTAACCCCACCCTGGCGTCAAAACACCACTGACATCATTGTGCCTTCCTCTGATGTCATCATGCCCATCCCAACATCACTGCCCCGCCCCCAATGCTATTTGCCCCGCCCCCTGTTCGGGTTTAGCAAAGGTGGCAACTCTAAAATAACCCCAGGGTGGTGAGGTCCCACTTATTGGAAATTATACAATTAAAAAAGATCAGTAGAAACTAAAGCTCCGGGTCTATACACTCTCCCACCCCCCCTGTAGCAATGTAAGGGTTATACGGTCACGGCCATATAAAGGGGGAATTCCCCTCAAACTGACGGCGCACCCAAGCAGAAAAAATTCAATCACATCGAGACAACGCTGTATCACCGTTTCTACCAATCCGCGTGCAACAGGCCGGAGATCTCAGTAACGATTGGCCAAGGCACAAGGCACCCGGCACTGTAAGTTTGGAATGTGGGCGGAGCCTTCCCCGGAGCCCTTTCGTACAAGATCGTAGGGAGCTGCGGCTTTTTCCGATTTGCCCACTTTCTCTTAATTGGCTGGGGCCGCACATTGTGACTGGGCGATGGATACAGTTGGGCAGCTTTCGATAGGGAGACATAGCTTTTGGTCTGTTCCTAAGGCGTTGCCCTGGCATGGAGTGCTATTGGGTGAATGGGCCCATGCAAGATAGCTGACAGTCCGGTACTGATCTTTGCTACTTGTTCATCGTTCTTCTTATTGAGTAACCCACCCGCTAACTCACTGTCTCTTCCTTATGCTGCCTACGTCACTGTCCCTCATGTGTCAGGAGCCTGTGCCCCGCCCCCTGCCTTCCACTCCCTGTGCCCCGCCCCCTGCCTTCTAACTCCTTGTGCTATAGCCGCCCTTCTCGAAAGGGCGCACTATACGTTTCCTTCCTGCTTTCCCGGCTCTAGTCGAGCTCAAAGCTCCCTTTACCAGTGCCCAATGGCTTTGCATTGCAGGCGGTGGCCGGCCGTCCCGGAGCTCCATTGAGAGCCTCTGCCCCGCATCCTCCTCCCCAGCCACAATGAAGTCGCTCATGCGGAGGCTGCTGCGAGTCTCTAACCGATCCATATTCGCCTTCATCTTCTTCTTCTCCCTGTCATCATCGTGCCTCTACTTCATCTATGTGGCCCCCGGCATTGGTGAGTGCTGTGTAACCCCGCAATCTATGGAGGGAACTTGAGGGTTAGGAGTGTCCAGCCTGCGGCCCTCCAGCTGTTCAACTGCAGCTCTCTGAACATACAGGGGTTTGTAGTTCAGCAACATCCGGAGGCCAGCGGTGCTGTAAATGCGCTTATGGGAAGAGCATATCTGTAAGGCAGGTCCCTGACATGTACAGCCATCATCATATCTGCCATTACTACTCAGAGGGCTGCAGAGGGCTTCTTGGTGTAATAAAATGTGATGCAAGCTATCCTCCACTAACTCTCCAGCATCAGAACAGATTTTCTGCTTCTATTTTTCTTTCATACGATTGGCTATAGCAGTGCTTGTCGGACTTTTTAGTTCAAGCTCCCGTTGCTCAGGGCCCTTAGAGACGTATAAAAGCACTGATGGATCAGTTGTATTCGGTACAAGAATATTTAGGACAGCAAATGTTTAGTTATCACAATGGGTAGTTGTTCCTGCGGGTGTAGAAAAGCTGATTTCCACTTCTGACTGTGTGTGCAACTGACTGGAATGGGAACAGCCTGTCTCCACACGAACACAGAATAGATTTTGCTGGGAAATTGCATACTTAAGTGTTTTTGCACCAAAATCTGCCCTCTATGTATGCTGACAGGCTGATCCCATGCTTGCCAGTGCACACACATTCAGGAAGCAGATGGCAGCCGAGAAAATGACTAGTCTGCCATTGGGCTCATTGACTGTCAATTTGGGCTTTCAGCTGTATATTGGAGAGAAAGTAGTCATTCTGTTGGTCCTGCAAAAACATGAGTGATTGAAATGCACAGATTAATATTAGGGATGCACCAAATCCACTATTTTGGATTCGGCCGAACCAAAGATTCCTTCACAAAAGATTCGATCGCATACCAAACCGAATCCTTCTTTGCATATGCAAATTAGGGGTGGGAAGGGGAAAACACTTTACTTCCTTGTTTTGTGACAAAAAGGTCACTCGATTTCCTTCCCTGCCCCTAATATGCATATGCTAATTAAGATTCCGATTTGGTTTTGCCGGGCAGAAGGATTCTGCCGAATCCTGCTGAAAAAGGCAGAATCCTGGATTCGGTGCATCCCTAATTAATATATTATTTATAGTCTTGTTAATAACGTACCTTGAGAGCAAATGCGTACTGACTTGCTTATTTTATAATATATTATAAAATATAAAATATTAATATTAATATTAAATATATAATGAAATGGGGTTTATACATGTTTTTATATAACCATGCCTGTGGCCTATTGTATGATATTTGGTCAGTCAGTCTATGCCCTGGGCGCTGTGTGGGTTCCAGGTTGCCAGACTTTTTAGTGCAAGCTCCCTTTGCTCAGGGCCCCTCTTAAGGCCCCTATACATTGGCCCATCTGTGGAGCCATCCGAAGGGCATCCCCGATCGATATCTGGCCGAAAGTCGGACAGATGTTGATCGGGCAGGGTAAAAAATCCAGTCGGATTGCAGCCACATTCATTCATACTGTTCGTTGATGCTGTCCTGCAATCCGACTGCCCGTATGACCTCCATTCTGAACCGATCGTTGGACCCTAGGGCCCACGATCAGATCAGCCGATATCGCCCACCTCAATGTGGGCATATCGGGGGTCGCCAAACGAGCAGATCTCCCTGTGTATGGCCACCTTAAGCCCATGACACATAAAAGCACTGATGTATCCGTCATATTATGTACAAGAATATTTAGGAGAGCATGTTTATTTATCAGAAATCTCACGCTAAAGCCATTGAGATATGGGTTGTTTTCCCTGCGGGTGTAGAAAAGCTGATTTGCTGCTTTCCACTTCCTGACTATGTGTGCATTGACTGGAATGGGAACAGCCTGTCTGCACACAAACACGCAATAGATTTTGGTGGGAAAATGCATTCTTTAGTGTGTTTGCAGCAAAATCTGTCTATGCGTGCTGACTTATATATATATATACAGGTTAACTAGTATATAACAATGGCAGAATCCAAGTATTTTCCATGGATTTGTCTCAAAGTACAGGGCTTGGGCCACACACATCTTTCTATAGATTTCCCCCTGCTTTGAATCACAAGTTGACAAACAAGTTTTTTTGCCATCAGTTGCCGCAACCCTATAGTGTTTGTTCCTCAATGGCACAGTCTTGTTCAGCAGGTATTTGCAGTCTCTCATGATACCAAGTTAATTGTGTCGTCTCTTGAGGCCTGAGTCTCCATTAAGGGCCCATGTGGCTCTTTCCACAGCTGTGGAGTTTCCTGTTGCTATAGTAATGTGAGTCGGCTGTCTCCCACGCCTAGCATCAGAGCTCTCTTTGTTTCAGTTGCTGACTTCCCCGCCGTTCTTTCCTTCAGGTGAAATGCTCATTGAACAGTGCTCTGTACAAAACCATGTGAACACTAACCACAACTGAGATAAGTGGAACTAAAGATGTAAATTTACATGTGCTCAACTTCACTAACCATTACTTAGGACTGCTGTACACCACATCCGGTGTATCAGACTGCAATCCAGGCTGCATTTTTATGACTAAAGCAGGGTTCCCCAACCTTTTTTTTTTTACGTGTGAGCCACCTTCAAATGTAAAAAGAACTGGGGGAGCAACACAAGCATGAAAAAAAAGTCCCCGGGGATGACAAATAATGGCTGTGATTAAGGTTGCCACCTTTTAAGGAAAAAAATACCGGCCTTTTTATATATTTATCTTTTTTCCTTTAATAACACTGGAATAAACCATAATTTTTACTGGCCAGGCCAGTAAAACACCGGCCAGGTGGCAACCCTAGATGTGATTGGCTATTTGGTAGCCCCTATGTGGACTGGCAGCCTATATGAGGCTCTGTTTGCCAGTACACCTGGTTTTTTTTTTCAACCAAAACTTGCTTCCAAAGCCTGGAATTGAAAATGAGGTACCTGCTTTGAGGCCACTGGGAGCACCTCCAAGGGATTGGTGAAAAACATTTTGCTTGCGAGCCACTGGTTGGGGCTCGCTTGCAACCACTCTAAACTGTGTGGCACAGAACACTCCAGGGCAACGCTGATACCACATATGTATGCACCGGAAGGTGGAACGGATCACGCACACAGGGTACAGTGGAAGAAGCCTTGATTTAACAGAACCCCTTGCATTCTGCAACAGAATTAAAAATAAATGTATGCCTTCAGTTTTCCCATATTGTATAGTTTCAGAGGACTATGTTTTAAAACACTTTGGCCTTACTGTATAGATATGGCATCCATTATCCAGAAAGCACCAAATTACAGGAAGTCCAGCTCCTATAGGCTCCATGTCAAGCAAATCATTCATATGGTTAACAATTATTTTGTACTTGATAGTACGGTAACTAAGCTACATGAATCCACATTAGTGGCAAACAATCATACAGGGTTTATTTAGTGTTTAAATGATTTTTGGAAGACTTAAAGGTTTATTCAGCAAGTTATAGAATGGATCATTCCTACAAACTTTTCAGTTGGTTTTTATTTATTTTTTTTGACTCTTTCCAGCCTTCAAATGGGGGTCGCTGACCACAGCAGCCAAAAACTGTTCATCTGTGAAGCTACCATTTTATTGCTATGGTTATTTTGTATTACTCCTGTGCAAGCCTTCTCCTGATTATATTCCTGCTTCTCATTCAAACTACTACCTGGATGCTAGGTAAATAACACATTAGCAACCAGATAGCTGCTGAGATACCGAACTGGAGACTGCTGAACAAAAAGCTAAAAACTGAAAAACAATAAAAAATCAAGCCATAAAGACAAATTGCCTTACTTTTAATATGATGTAGACATTGATATTCTAAGTTTAATCAACCTCATAAGGTATGGTGATGCAAATTATAGAAATATCCCTTATCTTGAAAACCCCAGTTCCTAAGCATTCCAGCTAATCCATTATCCAGAAAGCTCTGAATTACAGAAGGCAATCTCCCATTGACTCCAATTTAAAAAATGATTTCCTTTTTCACTGTAATAATACAACTATACATTGTACTTGATCCAAACTAAGATATAATTGATCCTTATTGGAGGCAAAACCAGCCTATTGGGTTTATTTAATGTTAACATGGTTTTCTAGTAGACTTAAGGTATGAAGATCCAAATTACGGAAAGAGCCTGCATGGATCAGAAAGGAATGTCCAGTCAGTGAGAGTTGTAGTGGGCTGAATAAGATATTGTGAAAGCAGATATCATGTTTTGAGAACATGATTTTGGAAGAGTTACTGTAAGAAATAATAGATAACAGATCTTTCCGTAATGGAAAATGGATCCGAATGGATCTACATACCTGAAGTCTACTAGAAAATCATTCAATCAATAATTAAACCCAATAGGTTAGTTTTGCCATCAACAAAGATGAATTATATCTTAGATTGGATCAAGTACAAGTATTACGGAGAAAAAGGAAACAGTTTTTAAAGATTTGGATTAATTAATTATAATGGAGTCTATGGGAGATGGCCTTTCCCTAATTTGGAGCTTTCTGGATAACTGGTTTCTGAATAACGGATCCCATACCTGTATCAGGTTCAGTCCTACTAGTTAAATGCTAAAGACGCTCTTCAAACCACGTGAAAGTGAATATCTCTGCTCTGAATCTGATTATGTTTCATGAAAGCCTGTACTATAGGGTTGGGGCAGACGGGCAGATTCGGGGAGATTCTGCGTGCCGACAATCTCCCCGAACTGCATTCCGTCTGCTTGAATGAAGAATCGCTTGCGCTAATGCACTCGCGCTTCGATTTCCGAAGTCGCCTGAAGTTGCCTCACGAGGAAACTTCGGGCGACTTCATAAATCGTGACTTCTAATATATTTTATAACAGAGGGTACGTAAATATAAAAAAAATATTAAAAAGAACCCTATATATATGGGACCTATTACACGTACACACATGCTCGCTTGGGACCTGGGGTTTTCTTGATAATGGATCTTTCCATAATTTGGATCCTCATACGTTAAGTCTACTAGAAAATCATGAAAACATTAAATAAACCCAATGGGCTAGTTCTGCTTCCTATAAGGATTTATTATATCTTAGTTTGGATCATGTACAAGGTACTGTTTTATTAGTACAGAGAAAAAGAACTTTTTTGAAATTTTGGATTATTTGGATAAAATGGAGTTTCTGGATAACAGATCCCATACCTGTGTGTAGTATGTAATGTAAAACAATACAACAATATATGTAGAGCTCATGCATTCCCATATATTCCTACCTATATACTTACTGTTTGTTGCTCGAGGCCACTGTATGATGTAAATAGTAGACAGACAATTATGTAACACGTTGTAAGGCCGTATCTGTTTGATTTACATTGTGTATTTATGCCTGAAAATGAAGCTGTTATGATGTTACTATTACCAAGGAGTATTATAAACTGCTAACATGTTCCCCATAACACTAAACAATAGAAGGGTGTACACATCAAAAGTACAGCTTATATACAAATACTGGCTGATGTCATTAGTGCTTACAGTGTGTAGTACTGGTGTAATTATACAATATTGCACAACCACAAATTGCCTTTGAAGTGATAACATTAAGGGTGGTGGCAGACAGGGAGATTACTCACCCAGCGACAAATCTTCTCTACTGCGGGCGACTAATCTCGGACATTGGAAAAGGAATCTCTTTATATGGCATCCCGCCGGCGATTAGCTTTCTTGCCGACGGGAAGGCATTTGGGGAGATTATTCGCCTGCAGTAAAGAAGATTTGTAGCTGGGCGACTAATCTCCCCGTCTACTACCACCCTAAAAGGATAGTTTTCTTTCAAGTTTTCATTTGGTTTGTTGCAGAATGTCCTATTCTTATACTTTAAATTGGTCTTCATTTTAGTATGAATGCTATTCTAAGGCAATTTGCAGTTGGTCTTCATGTTTTATTTTTTTTATTTTTATTTTTTTAATTATTTAGCTTTTTGTGCAGCATGTCTCCAGTTTGGCATTTCAGTAGCCCCTCATTCTGCTGGAAGATTTAAATGACAGACTCAAAGAGGAATAGGGAACAGAATTATAGCCTCACGGAGCAATGTTTATTTGCTGCCAGGGCCGGTGAGCCTCATTTGAAAACTGGGAAGTGGCACAAGGGGAAGGCAAAAAATTCTGAAACAACGAAGACAAATAAGAATAAGCCATCCGATAACATTCTAGAAATCAACTTAAAGGTAGTGTGTGGAACGAAGTGTGTGAATCCTAAAGGGCATGTAAAGGAAAAAAAAAACAACCCATTTTTACTTTCTTTAATGAAAAAGAAACCTATCTCCAATATACTTTAATTAAAAAATGGCACCGTTATTACAAGAAATCTGACTGTATGCAGTAAAATTCTCCCTTCATTTACTGCTGTGGATAGGAATTGTGAGACGGTCCCTAACTGCTCTGCAGGGAAACAATCATACTTATGAACAGCAGGGGGAGCCCCCACCTTACTTCCCAGCCATGCAGAACTCAAGCAGCTTTGTTTTTTTCCCTGTAGAGCAGTCGGCAACTGTGTAGAGATTTGTATGTATTTTATTTTTGCCTTTCATCCCCTTTACTGTTTCCAACTGCAGCTGCAGGGACAAAGATCATGGAGCCAGATTTAACTGATAAACTGGGATTCTATTTAGAGGATTATTTTGCTGCAGCCACTGATTCTGCAGAGTTGGAGAAAGTTTGTATCAAACAATACAAAAAATAAAATCCACATAAGATTACATGACAACACAGTGCAGTCTGCCTATTCTGATTATTAATCAGTCTTGCTGTATCAGCTTCTGTCAGATATTATTTGACTTGTGCTGTTTTGATAATTTATGACGATCCCTAAGCAGACCACACTGAGCATGTGCATGGTCTTGGTCTTGCAAAGATGTTTAACAAAGTTACAAGATGGTGACCTCCTGTAGCCAACTTTGAAAGCATAAATCATTTGTTTTATTAGGCTTGTGGTGCAGTAAGTTCATGTTTATGTTTAGTATACAAAATACAGCATTTCTAGCCTTATTCTATTTTAGACTTTACTTCCCCTTCATTTTAGTAGGATAAATAGTTTTTTTGTTATTTCACATTCTACTACCCAATGTATAAATAAACTCAATAATAACAAGATTATATAAGCAGGTCAATTCTCGACCCCAGTTTATGATAGTACAGGTATAGCATTTGTTATGCAAAATGCTTGGGACCTTGGGTTGTCTCGCTCTTTTCTGTAATTTGGATTTATAATTTTGAGCTTTTTGGATAACGCAATACCCCATAAGGGATCATATACCTATTAATATAACAGCCATCATTGTAATAACAATTTAAAGTTGTGAAACAATACATTTCATTAAGGGGGTTATTTATCAAAAGTCGAATTTTTGAGTAATGTGAATTATTTTAAACTCTAATAAATTTGATTTTATTCACTATTTGAATGGTATATTATTTATGATAAGATTCGAGCGTCTCAAATTTGATCGAATACTCCCAACCCAAAATTTCATTAGAGTTTTCCTCTGCAAAAAAAAACTTTTTACGTGCAACATTTTTTTTCTCCCATTGGAATCTATGGGACATCATTTTCACAGCGAAACTTGCCAGAAATTTGGCTCATCACTACTATTAACACGTTCAAATAGTTCAAGGGACTTCTGCCATTGATTCTACATGAACTCAGGCAGGTTTAAGGTGGTGAATATTCGAATTAGAACTGTTTCCAGGGTCGAGGCGTGATAAATTTGAGTTTGTTGTTTTAAATTAGAATTTGTGAGTTTTGACCAATTTACCAGTAAATCTGCCCCATGTGATACGTCAGCGAAAAAAAAAAACTGGTATGTTTGTATGTATACAATTGGTACTTGTTCTGTTAATAATGCAGCATGTAGTGGAAAGTCACAAGCTATCAATCACAGGACTCCTATTTCATATCTTCATTCATCTAAACACCTTCATGAAACTGAGATATGGAATTTAGCGGATAAAAATGATACAAGTGTGGGGCTGGACCTGGGGTTTTCCAGATAAGGTATCTTTCTGTAATTTGGATCTTGCTACTTTAAAGAAGAATCCAACCCTAAAGTTAAAAAAACCCTACCCTACATAGACCCCCTTCCTCCTCCCCCCCCCCCTTCCTCCTTACCCAGGCAAATGCCCATAATGTTTTACTTACCCTTCGGTGCAGATTCAAGCATCGGAGTTCACGGATGCCATCTTCAGCCGCTTCGGTAATCATCGGAATGAGACCGGCGCTTCGGCAATCTTTGTGAGTTTTGGCGCATGCGCGGTTGTTTCACAACAGAAAATTGCTCCAACTGCACATGCGTTGCCACGCCGGTCCCATTCCAGAGATTTTTTAAAAGAAGAAGATGGCGGCCGTGAACTCCGATGCCTGAATCTGCACCGAGGGGTAAGTAAAACCTTAGCTGCATTTACCTGGGGTAACACTAAGGCTGGAGGGATGGGGGTCAATATAGGTTAGGGGGGTAGGTTTTTTTTTAACTTTAAATTCTCCTTTAATTCTACTAAAAAAAAGTATATTAACATTAAATAAACCCAACAGGCTGGTTTTGCCTACAATAAGGATCAATTATATCTGTTTGGATCAAGTACAAGGTTTTTTTTTTATTATTACAGAGAAAAGGGAAATCTGTTTTTAAAATGTGAGTTCTCTGATTAAAATGGAGTCAATGGGAGACGGCCTTGCCGTAATTTGGTGCTTTCTGGATATTAGGTTTCTGGGTAACTGCTCCCATACATGTTGGTTGATAAATACAGGGCATATAGTATGAGCATGTGAATGGCACAGTCTGTACATGCAAATGTTTTGTTTTTATTTTGCATGTGTGCTTGTACAGGGAGTTCAATTACCTTGTTTCCTAGTAGCCATTGTCAGCTGATCTTGTCAGAGCAGTTCCATAGAATAGTGAGCTCATATGTATACATACCACGGTTACTTTTCATGCTTATTGCTACTGAGCTATTTCAGGTATGGGACTAACAATCCAGAATACTCATGCTTTCTTTTATTTGGATTGCTAGGTATGGGATCCATTATCTGGAAACCCGGTATCCAGAAAGCTCCGGATTACAGAAGACCATCTCCCATAGACTCCATTGTATCCATATAATTCAGATTTTCTTTTTTTTTTTTTTTAAGATGATTTCCTTTTTCTATAGAATAATTAAACAGTACCTGGTACCTGACCCAGACTAAGATATAATTAATCCTTATTGGAAGCAAAACCAGCCTATTGGGTTTATTCAAGGTTTTACATGATTTACTAGTAGACTTACAGTATGAAGATCCGAAGAAAGAGTTAACCAGAAAACCCCAGGTCCAGAGAATTCTGGATAACTAGTCCCATACCTGTACTAGAAGTCTGTTAAAAAAATGCATTTAAAGTGATACTGACACTAAAAAACTACATTAAAAGTTACCTATAGGTCATGTTGATCATTTTTTTTCTGAGATGTTTGTTTTAGTGAGTAATTGTTAGTTGAAGTTCCTAAACCGGACTGTTTTGCCAACCTGACTGTCCCATCTCAGCCTGTCAGTTAGAGTTTCTAATGCAAATGGACTCCTGATGCACAAATATGGCAGCCCCCTTATAGTTAAACACGGGGAATCAGATAGACAATGTAAAAGCATTGTGCAAATACTTTAAGGCAAAGTTATAAGTAGCTTTTAAAGGCAATATTATGATAGATGTAAAAAAAAAAAAAGTTTAATTTCTGGTGCCAAAATTTCTTTAAAGGGATACTGTCATGGGAAAAAAATGTTTTTTCAAACTGAATCAGTTCATAGTGCTGCTCCAGCAGAATTCTGCACTGAAATCCATTTCTCAAAAGAGCAAACAGATTTTTGCATATTCAATTTTGAAATCTGACATGGGGCTAGACATATTGTCAATTTCCCAGCTGCCCCAAGTCATGTGACTTGTGCTTCAATCACTCTTTACTGCTGTACTGTAAATTGGAGTGATATCACCCCCTCCCTTCCCCCTCCCAGCAGCCAAATAAAAGAACAATGGGAAGGTTACCAGATAACAGCTCCCTAACACAAGATAACAGCTGCCTGGTAGATCTAAGAACAATACTCAATAGTAAAAACCCATGTCTCACTGAGACACATTCAGTTACATTGAGAAGGAAAAACAGCAGCCTGCCAGAAAGCATTTCTCTCCTAAAGTGCAGGCACAAGTCACATGATTGGGGGCAGCTGGGAAATTGACAAAATGTCTAGCTCCATGTCAGATTTCAAAAGTGATTATAAAAAAATCTGTTTGCTCTTTTGAGAAATGGATTTCAGTGCAGAATTCTGCTGGAGTAGCACTATTAACTGGTGCGTTTTGAACAAAACATGTTTTCCGATAACAGGATCCCTTTAAGCATTAGCTAAACCTGGTAGGATTGTTTTACCTTCACTAAGGAGTAATAATCTCTTAGCTGGGGTCAAGTACAAGGTACTGCTTTATTATTACAGAGAAAAAAAGGAAATATGATTTAAAATTTTGAATTCCAGTTATTCTGAACTTTCTGGATAACTGGTTTGCAGATGACAAATCCCACGCCTGTATTTTTATCTGTGTTTAATAGCATGCAAGTTTGGGTATAGAATGTTTCACTAAATAGTTTTTTTATGAATATTATAGGATCTCTATAGCTTTTTTGCTCATTTCATTTCTTTCTGCAGTCTAAATGATTTATCTTTCCATCTCACAGCAAATACCTATCTCTTTATGGTACAAGCTCAAGGAATTATGCTGAGAGACAATGTTCGGACCATCGGGCACATGATCAGACAGTACACTAACAAAAATACCACACTAAATGGAACAGGTAAGATTTTATTTAGTCTGTGGAGATGGCTTGCATTTCCCGAGGCCCAACTTGTGCAGCTGCCCACTGTTTTTGGTTTACCATATATATATATATATACGCTCAAAATATTCCGTTCCTTCCTTTAAAGGGCCAGTTCGCCTTAAATTAACTTTCAGAATGATGTTGGCAGTAGAAGATTGGAAATTAAATGACAAAGGGATTGTACAGAATTGTGCTAAATATATTTCACAGTCTACAGTCAGGATAAATCAGTTCACACAAATAACATTTTTAATGTGATGCTTGAAAGCAGTCTTGGGGTAGAAGAGATGGTTCTAAAATAGAATTATTTCTGAACCTTTTAGGGACCAAGACTTTGGATGCAGCATGAAATAAAATAGACTAAGCACATTGAATCACAAATCTGGAGTGCTGGTTCCTCTTCTTGATAATATAGACACCTATTAACGGTGCACCCAGGAAGCAAGGAGTAAGAGTGTGGACACTTCCCATTATATATTATATATATAGGGTCATTTCCCTATGGGACCAGACTGTAAATTATATCCTTATAAATGGCGCGTTCTGACATCACCGGCGAATTTGACGCCGCTGCATTCAAATTGAACGACCAGAATTGGCCTCCGACCCCCTCCCGACATTTCACACAAAATGTAGATTATAATACATAATGTACCCCCTACTGAAATTTATAAAGATATTAGAAGTCACCTCGGAGTTATGTGACCTGTATAAAAGTGACATAACATCTTTATAAATTACAGTAGGGGGTACATTATCCACTATATAATATCTGCATGATGTGCGGGTCACCTATAGAGACATAACAATTCAAGAAGTTTTTCTTTTAATTTTTTTTTTTTTTTTTTTTTTAGATTTTCCTGACGGTACCAATTCCACAGAATTCACTGCTCAGTCATCGGTGTATCTCCCTGAAAACTTTACTTTTTCAAAGGATCTTCCTTGTCCCAAAAAGCTGCCTTTTATGCGTAAGTGCAGATGCTTTTAATTGCTTTAAAAGGGTTGGACACATTTAAATTAACTTTTAGTTTAGTATTTATTATTTAGTATTTCTATGGGTGTTTTGCAGTTAGTTTTTTTTCCCAGCAACTTGGTTGCTAGGGTCCAGATTACCCTAGCAACCATGCATTGATTTGAATGAGAAGAGACTGGAATATGAGTAGGAGAGGCCTGAATAGAAAGAAGAGTAGTAAAAAGTAGCAATATCCGTAAAATTGTAGCCTTACAGAGCATTTGGTTTTAGATGGGGCCAGCAACCCCTAGTTGAAAGCTGGAAAGAGTCTGAAGAAGAAGAAGAAGAAGAAGGCAAATAATTAAAGCAGTATAAAAAATGAAGACCAATTAAAAAGTTGCTTAGAACTGGCCATACTATAACATACTAAAAGTTAATTCAAAGGTGAACTAACCCCTTTAAATTTAAGTATGCTATAGAATGGCTTATTCTAAGCATGCTTTTATATTGGTCTTCATGTTTTCTTTTTTCATATTTTTTCATTATTTGCCACTGCCTCTGTCCGGCTTTCAGATGGGGGTCATTGACTCCTCTCTAAAAACAAATGAGCTGCAAGACTACAAATGTATTGCTACTTTTTATTACTCATCTGTCTATTCAGGCCTTTTCCTATTCATAATCCAGTCTTTGATTCAAATCAATGCATTGGTACAAGTGCAATTTGGATCCTAGCAATCAGATTGCTGAAATTGCATACTTTTACACATACATAGTATTTTTCCAAGAAGTCATTTTCTGTACAGATTGTTTATATTCTGACTTTAAAAGTATCTTACAGGTATAGGAGGTGTTATCCAGAAACCAATTATCCAGAAAGCTCTGAATTACAGAAAGGAGGTCTCCCATAGACTCCATTTTATCCAAAAAAAATCCAATTTTTTTCTCTGTAATAATAAAACAGTAGCTGGTACTTGAGCCAAACTAAGATATAATTAATCCTTATTGGAAGCAAAACCAGCCTATTGGGTTTGTTTAATGTTTACATGATTTTCTAGGAGACATTAGGTATCAATATTCAAATTACCGAAAGACCCGTTATCCGGAAAACCCAAGGTCCTGAGCATTCTGGATAGCAGGTCCCACACCTGTACTACTGTAACCAAATAATGCAATATAAAAACATACTGGGTGTTTTGGTTTTATTATAATTAAACTGGAACTGTTAACACCACAAATAATATCTGTATGCCGCTCTAGAATTGATTTGTTTTGAGTTGTTCTTTGATCAGTGCTGTGCCGTGTGTTGTCTGGCAACATGTGGTATAGCATATTTCCATTTGTCTCTACTTTGGTGCTTAATATGTCTAATAATGATGAACTCAATACTTTTACAAATTCAGGAGGGCAAACAAGTGTCAACATGAGTGAAATCGGTTTAGAAGAAGTATATCAACTTTTATCCCAGGATACAGACATTGGGCGAGGAGGACACTGGAAACCAAATGACTGCATTCCCCGATGGAAGGTATTTAGGTTGCAGAGAGTTGCATTCATATTTATGAACTGTAGCAAACCAAATCCTCGTTTGCATATGCAAATTGTGGGCAGGGCGGTATTTCACGTGACTTTTCATCACAAAACAAGGAAGTAAACCAATTTTTTACCACATTTTCCTTTTCCACCCTTAATTTGCATATGCAAATTAGGATACGGTTCGGTATTCGGCTGAATCTTCCACAAAGAATGCGGAGATTCGGCCTAATCCAAAATGGTGGAATAGGTGCATCCCTAGTAACCTGTGAGCACATCCCATGCCATCAAACATAGCATCCATTATTGTGGATGGCCATCTTGTATGGGAGTTTTATTAGCAATCAAGGTTACACGCAGGGAAATAGCATTACCATTTTTTTTTATCAATACGGACCCAATTGTTTCAGTATAGAAATGATGACATAAAATTGGCTTTAAAAGCATACTATTTGCCATTCCCACATATGCTTCATTTGTATAGTTAGAACATGCTCTACAAATATTATAAATAATACATTCCCTGCCCCAGTGGAGCTTACAATCTATTGAACTATATCAATTGTTGTGCAACCAGCACATCAATATGGGCACGACCGTTCATTTCAAATCACTTCCAAGGAGTCAGCTGGAGGAATTGTATGGGACCAGTAACCTGGATGAGCAAACTACAGAGACCAGAGCTGAATGGATAACCATGGCCGCAGCTTGTTTATTATTTATATGTATATATTAACACATACATTGTAATAAATGAAAATAGCATGAACATAGCCAGCTAGAATAACAAATCCATGTACAAAAAGAGCAATCGGTAGCACCCTCCATTGATTGAGAAATTAGTGTTGTGCAGGGGTAGAGAAAATATAGGTAAAGCTAGGAAAGGCATATAGTGGATTAAGTTATAACTGGGTGGCTGATCTCAGTTAATATGTTAGTCTCCTTTATTATACAGAGCTATATATATATATATATATATATATATATGGCGGCTCCTTTTGTCTAGAAGATGTATTAGAGCTCACTCTATTAAAATCACCAGACATTGTGTCTCTCTACATGTAGAATTTGAGCAAAAGGCAGTTGTTTTGTTAGATTTTGTTTGTACTGAAATCCGTTATTTGAGTGAGCTCTAATACATTTGCTAGGAAATGAAGCCCCCCTTAAGATATACCGGATCATTCGTCTGACACCCAACTGCTGCATGAAGAGAAACAGATGCTGAGAGAGGAACAGTGAACATAAACTTGATTATTTTAGAAACAATGCAGAATTTTTAATTGATTGTATTCAGAAGGTTTCTTACATCCATATGAGGAAGCTTTATATTACATTTTCTTTTTCAAGATCTTTACCCTTTATCAAGAAAGCTGTGCTGTTAACATTAACCCTTAACAACAACTACCTCCCCCAGCTGCTGTCCCATGATAACTACTGACCTAATCTAGGCCCCCCTTCTGCATGGGGCAGATGTACTTCGAGAAATATAGGTTGTATTTACTAATATTTGTTAAAAATTACACTTGAAATATGGGACTTTAATAAACCTGACATATTGCTCTCATAGACATGTGGCCTTTATGTAGATGTACTTCATCAATTTAACAAAAACCCTTTACTCTTTCTTATATTGGCGAATAATTGTAATGATCACATATCTGTTACATTTAAAACACATTCATGTATTCATTTTATACTGTAATTTACAGTAATCTGAATCTGTATAAATGTGGGTAGAAAAAGAAAATCCTTCAGTCTGAATAGTTATTGTGGTTTATTTTTCTGCAGGTGGCCATTCTTATTCCATTTCGCAACCGCCATGAACACCTTCCTATTTTATTCAGACATCTGATACCCATGTTGCAGAAACAGCGATTGGAATTTGCCTTCTATGTTATTGAACAGGTAAATATTCCTTCCATTTGGGATTAACTGCCTGTCTTTCAGAAACGTACATTTTTCATCAAAGAAAAATTAATTAAGCAGTTGCGGGCATTTTTTGTTGTTTTCAGTTCAGATAGCAGTCTTCTTAGCTATGGTTTATTATATAGCCCACTGTGTAACAAACCTGAATTCCCATTGAGATCACCCCCTCCTTTGGCTGTTTGGGCTAAAATCAAGAAGTGTGTAACCAAAGTTCCATGGAAAAGATAAAACAACCTTTCAGAAGCCACAAATTGCACAACATATAGCGAACTTACATAGAGCTTTATGTGCACACGATATTTCAGTTGGAAAGAACTTATGGTCACTTTTTAGATTTAAATAGGGCGTAATAGCTCCTGTTAATAAGGATCAGTGGCCCCAAAGTCCATACTGTGGCACTGCCCCTCCATGGGCAGGAGAGGCTCAACCTGAATAGCCATTTGGCTTGATAGACTGTTTGACAGTCATTTCTTTATATACTGTGTGTCTTCTCACAAACCAGTCCTGTTTTATAGCTGAGATGTTAGAAGATGTTTATAATAGCATTTTGGAAGAGCATTTAACAACATTATCTTTAGTGACAAGTCAGTGGTTGTCACAATGTATTCTGAACTTTTACTTGCATTTTAATACGTAAATATAAAGGTAATTGTTTAAGTGTGGTTACTCGTACAACTGTGTGTATGCTATCCATGGTTCTTGACTGCAAACTAAGAGTAGCCTTGCACAGTGCAAGGGATTATTTTTTTTTTCCCATACTCGTCTCTCTTACATATTTCCAAACAACCAACATGCAGTTGTTTAAATTTTAATGAGCAGCAATTCCTGGCACAGGGCAGCAGAGCAGTTCAACGTAATAGAGAAGGAAACCTGTCGCTGAACTAGGGATGCACCAAATCCAGGATTCTGCCTTTTTCAGCAGGATTCAGCGAATCCTTGTGCATGGCCAAACCGAATCAGAATTCTAATTTGCATATGTAAATTTGGTGTGGGAAGGGAAATCGCGAAAAACAAGGAAGCAAAAAACATTTTCCCCACCTTTTCCTTTCCCGCCCCTAATTTGCATAAGCAAATTAAGATTCGGTTTGGTATTCGGACAAATCTTTCATGAAGGATTCGACCGAATCCCAAAAAGTGTATTGTGTGCATCCCTACCCTGAACCGATTGCTATTTTCAAACAGAAATATATCCTTAGTATATGATAAATTATATTTTTCACATACAAAGAAAAGGCATTTTGACATTTGGCCATTTTTCTGGGCACCATAGTTTTGGATTAATGTGCCTTTTCCATTCTCCTATTTTTCTCTTAAGGCAGGTACTCAAACATTCAACCGTGCAATGCTATTTAACATTGGGTTTAAAGAAGCTATGAAAGACAGAAGATGGGACTGTGTCATTTTCCATGATGTGGATCATATTCCAGAGAATGATCGTAATTATTATGGTTGTGGTGAGATGCCACGTCACTTTGCTGCAAAACTTGACAAGTACATGTACATGTAAGTGGTCTTTTCTTAGGAAACATGGACATCAAGTTAAAGGAAAACTATACCCCCCAAACAATGTAGGTCTCTATTAAAAGATACTGAGTAAAACAGCTCATGTGTAAAACCCTGCTTCATGTAAATGAACCATTATCATAATAATATACTTTTTTAGTAGTATGTGCCATTGGGTAATCATAAATAGAAAATTGCCATTTTAAAAAATAAGGGCCGCCCCCTGAGATCGTAAGATTCACTGTGCACACATACAAACCACATGTAAGGTCATATGAGCCAATTAACAGACAGAATTCTGCCTTTTGCTTCCTCACTTCTTCCTGTTACAGTTAGTGTTGTAGTATTTCTGGTCAGGTGATCTCTGAGGCAACACAGATAGAGTCACGAAATGGTGGCTCAAGGCAAGAGATGTAAAAGGGCAATATTTATGTAAATATATATTCCAGTTTGGTAAGATTCTTTAATATGTCATTCAATTTGATATAAACTATCTGTTGCTTAAGTATTCATTTTGGGGGTATAGTTTTCCTTTAAGTGTTTCCTAAATTCATCACCTTGGCCCACCCTTTCATTTGGGATTTTGTAGTAAAACAACAAGGATAAGCTTTGGTTTCATGTGATGTTTTTGGTGTTTAAGTAATTCTTGTGTTCCCGCTCACATTTAATACACCAAAGTAAATACAAAGTGGAGATGGGAGGACAAGTAACATGGCATGCAATGTTTTAAAGACAATACTTGGTTCCAGCAAGCACTTCTGATCCAACTGCACTAGCTCGCAGCACCCACAGGCCAAATGACCGGTCAGCATATAGTGATTTGTAATAATTACTATTCTGCCTTTGTAAAGAGTGAAACTTCAGCGATGTCTACGTTTCTAGATTTAATGACCCCAGCAACCAAAATGCAGATTGTGAAGCTAAATCTGCCATATTTAATACGGTATTGGACCTGTTATCCAGAATCCTCGGGACCTGGGGTTTTCCGGATAACCGATCTTTCTTTTTGCATCTTCATACCCTAAGTCTGCTAGAAAATCATGTAGACATTAAAGAAACCCAAAAGTCAGGTTTTGCTTCCAATAAGGATTAATTATATCTTAGTTAAGATCAAGTACAAGGTAGAGTCCTGCGCGGAAACAATTTCTAAGATCCGACTGGACCTGAACCCGCAGCCCACAACCCGAACCGCTACCTGCATATTTACCCACTTTGAGCCCGGACCCACAACTGCCTTATCCCCGACCCGCAACCCACCGACCACCTCTAGTACAAGGTACTCTTTTATTATTACAGAGGAAAAGGAAATCTTTTTAAAATTTGGATTATTTGGACAAAATGGAGTCTATGGCAGATGATCTTTCTGTAATTCGGAGCTTTCTGGATAATGGGTTTCTGGATAACAGATCCCATACCTGTACTTTTATTACAGCACTCTCCTATTCATTCTTTATTCTGACATTCAAACAAATGGCTCTGACCAGTGAGCCTTACACAAGTACAAGTATTTCTGCTGTGGCAACCCTAGGTGTAACCTAATATTTACTGGGGCTTCCTGCCAGTTGGCATGAGTTAGAGTAAACTAGAATACACTTCAGGCTAAAAGAAATGCAAGCCTTGCATCTTTACATATCCAGCGTTACTGTGCTTTATGTTTTTGATTTATTTTGATTGGGACATAGAATGCAGAAGTACATATAGCAATCGGCTTATTTATCTAAGTTGTCAAAACACAAAATGTTTCCCTCATTTGGCCAAGTTGAGATGAGGCAGAATTTCCATCCAGACTGATCAGAATCTTAATCATTTCAGTGAGATTTCAGCTTGTTTTTGTTTCATTAATAAACCTTTAAGTCCGTATCTGCCTATGTATCTGTGCCATAAGAGTGTAATTAAACTATTGCACAAACAGCCAAGAGTTCCTGTGGGTGCCTCTGTTCTTCCCTTCAGTCCCTCCTTCTGAGTCTCTGCTTTTTTTAAGAACATATTTTCTCTTCCTTTTTCAGCCTGCCATACGAGGAGTTTTTTGGAGGTGTAAGTGGCCTAACAGTTGAACAATTTACGAAAATCAATGGTTTTCCAAATGCATTCTGGGGATGGGGAGGAGAAGATGATGATCTATGGAACAGGTGAGTCTCATGCTACCCTGGTTTTGGGGGGGGGGTGGTGGAAGGGTGTGTGTATATGTATGTATATTTGAAGCCTATGATTAAGGTAGTTACTCCCAAAACGCGTCAGGTGATGTTGGTCGGTGACCTGTTGGAATAAACCACCTTTTTATCTTACCAGAGTGCCGCCTTTTCATCCTTTGAGCAATTATGTATGGATATAGATAGATAAATCTAGATAAGATCAAAACTCAACTGTGCCATTGACCATTCAGCGTAATGGAGACTCACTTTAAGCAGAGCTGTGCTAATGTGCTGCCTTTATATTGATGGTGCATTAAACCAAACTAAATAAACTGTGTACTTTCTTCTCATACCTTCTGTTGTCCTTTCTGTGGTATTGTCCCTGTCCTGTTGCCATGTTCCAGCTTCCTTTCCTCTCGTTGCGCAGTTCTGAAATGCTTTCTGAAATGCTAATTGGCCTTTAGCTTGGTTTCCTACGAGTATCGTAAAGCAAATACTGTATGTATTCTTGATAAATCTTACCTTAAATAACCTTCAAACTGGATTCTCTGTACAGTGCAGGAATTACTGATAAACAGTGCCTTGAAAAAGTATTCACCCCCCATGGCTTTTAACCTATTTTGTTACATTCCAACCTGTAATTGAAATGTTTCTTAATCTTATTTTATGTGATGGATCTGCACAAAATAGTCCAAGTTGGTGGAGTGAAATAAGAAAAATATATATAAAAAAAGAATTAAAAAAAAAATTAAAAAACTACAAATTGGCATGTGCATATGTATTCACCCCCTTTGGCTTGAAGCCCCTAAAAAATCCTGGCGCAACCAATTACCTTCAAAAGTTACATAATTAGTGAAATTAAGTTCGCTTGTGTGCAATCTAAGTGTCACATGATCTGCCAGTATAAACACACCTTTTCTGACATGGTACCACAACAAACCTGCCAAGAGAGGGCCGCCCACCAAAACTCACAGACCGGGCTAGGAGGGCATTAATCAGAGAGGCAGCACAGAGACCAAAGGTAACCCTGAAGGAGTTGCAGAGTTCCACAGCAGAGACTGCAGTTTCTGTCCATAGGACCACAATAAGCCGTACACTCTATAGAGCTGGGCTTTATGGAAGAGTGGCCAGAAAAAAAGCCATTACTTAAAGTTAAAAATAGGAAGGCATGTTTTGAGTTTGCCAAAGGCATGTGGGTGACTCCCCAAATGTATGGAGGAAGGTGCTCTGGTCAGATGAGACTAAAATTTAACTTTTCAGCCACTGAATAAAATGCTATGTCTGGAGCAAACCCAAGACATCCCATCACTCCAAGAACACCATCGCAACAGCGAACCATGGTGGTGGCAGCATCGTGCTGTGGGGATGTTTTTCAGCAGCAGGGACTGGGAAACTGGTCCGAGTCAAGGGAAAGATGGATGGTGCTAAATACAGGGATATTCTTGAGCAAAACCTGTGTCAGTCTGCCTGTGATTTGAGACTTGGACGGAGGTTCACCTTCCAGCAGGACAACGAGCCGAAGCACACTGCTAAAGCAACACTTAAGTGGTTTGAGGGGAAACCTTTAACTATGTTGGAATGGCCTACTCAAAGTCCAGACCTCAATCCAACTGAGAATCTGTGGTCAGACTTGAAGATTGCTGTTCACAAGTGAAAACCATCCAACATGAAAAGCTGGAGCAGTTTCGGGTGGTTGGGTATTTATGCGTCTGCTGATATGTTCTTTTATACATTTGGAAGCACTTTTTTTTGTTTTTATCAAAGATTGAAAGCTTTTATATTTTAAGTTGCTACTCTAACGGGGTTATCTATCAAAATCCGAATATTTTATGAAATCTACTCCAACCAAATCCACACTGGTTATTTCCCCTTAGTTCCCCTATAAAAACTCAAAAAAAATAGGTAAAATATTTAGAAAAATTTAAATCGTAAGAATTTTTTGGATTTTCTGCCTAAAAAAAAACAGATTTTTTACACAAAACCAAACGCAAATCAGGATATCTTCGGGACTTCTCCCATTGACTTATATGCAAACCTTGGCAGGTCTGAGATACCCGATTTTTGGATTCTGACTTTTTCCATCTGAAAGATCTATTGAGTTTTCTTTTTTTTTTTTCACTAAAAATTCAGATTTTATAGTAAAAAAAAACAAAATTTTTCAAGTTCTTGGCGTTCGGACTTTAATAAATAACCCCCATAATGTCAAAATATTTTTATATAAAGGTACATTTACTATCCCTTAAAAACAATGATCTTTTTTATCTGTGCAGGGTCCACTATGCTGGATATAATGTTTCTAGGCCAGAAGGAGACATCGGGAAATACAAGTCAATCCAACATCATCACAGAGGAGAAGTTCAGTTCTTAGGTCGGTAAGTTCAGCTGTATCTCTTGCGGTTAGTGATGTGTGGGCCCGGCACAGCTATCTGCCCACTTCCCCTTCTAACCTGATCTCACACAGTGATACACGCTCAGATTTGGGAGATTTAAGGTGGCCATACACTGATAGATCCGCTCGTTTGGCGATGTCGCCAAACGAGCGGATCTCCCTCCGATATGCCCACCTTGAGGTGGGCAATATCGGGCCGATCCGATCGTGGGCCCTAGGGCCCAACGATCGGATCCTAACGAGGCCTTATACGGGCGGTCGGATCGCGGGACCGCATCAAAGAATAGATTTTCTGTCCCATCCGATCGAGATCTGGCCGACTTTCGGCCAGATCTCGATCGGTGAAGCCCGTCGGGGGGCCCCATACACGGGCCAATAAGCTGCCGACACGGTCTGTCGGCAGCTTTTATCGGCCCGTGTATGGCCACCTTTAGTCGCTCTACGATAAATTGCCTTGTCTTCCGGCCAACTAATCTCTCCGAACTGCCTCCAGCCGGCTAGAATCTAAATTGCCGGCAGGATGGCACTCTTCCGAAGTCACCCGTGAGGAAACTTTGGACGACTTTAGAAAACAATGCGCACCAATTGCCATCCTGCCGTAGATTTTCATTCTTGCCGGTGGGAGGCAGTTTGGTCGCTGGGCGACTAATCTCCCCAAACTTGAGCGTGTGTCTCTGCCCTTAAATCTCAGGGGTAAGGGCTTTTTTAAAATAAAAACATAGCGGCAAGCCTAATAAAGTAATGTAAAATCCGGAAAAACAAAACATCAAAAACGGGAATAGCACCCATAGAAATGCATTGAGACTGGTGGGACCACAAAAAAAACATGTAAAATCCGGGGACGTAAATTCGGGGTTATACTGTATATAACAATGTTGTCTTTCTTTTTCTTCTCTACAGGTATAAATTATTGCGCTACTCTAAAGAACGGCAGTATCTAGATGGGCTGAGCAATTTGATCTATGCGCCAAATATCTTTATTGACCATCTATATAAGAATATCACTGTGCATCTTGTGCCTGAACTGGCGCCAGTGAAAGACTACTGATGTATGCAAACTGTACGAATGGGACCGACGGGAGAATTAACTTAAAGAAGTCCAGGCCCTCCTTTTTAGTCCTGGTGGCTATTATGAAAGTCCACCATTCTGAATGTATGACCAGGCATTACTCTCCAACCCCAGCAGCTGCTATATCCATGTTTACAGCAGAAGACGTCTCACAGCGCAAGCCTCGTCCCACCAATCGTTTGATTCGAAAAAAGCGATTAAACTGAAAAGCTGCGCCTTTGGTCTGACAAGCGGTTATTTTTATTTTCTGCCCCAGCACCGACCAACTGTAACATAAGTTATAATTATTGCTTTCATTTTTTTTTTTTTTTTGGTTGATGACTTGAAGTTTTTTTTCATTGCCCAATTGTATAGATTTTGTATATATCCGTGTTTTTGTATATTGGCTATATTTGTGTGTATGTATATATGAATATATAGAGAATTCGAGTCCTGCACACCTAGAAAGTCTTGTACAAGAGCTTAGGTACACCCAATGATTTTTAAGGACCATTTTCTACATGTATTTTTTTTTGTATATGTGTATGAATGATATATGTATGTTTATATACATATTGACTACTCCGACATATGAGATGTATGATATATACATGTATATGTAGACTTTTTTTGGGGGGAGGGCATATTTATTTTGATGCACACGTTTTCATTGTTTGCATGATACTCAACATGTAAATATATTACAGTTTTAAATAGTGCTTCTAGTTAGTATCCAATTTAACTGCTAATTACAAAAGGTCAGCTATGATTGTAAACTATTGGTTTGTGAGCTTAAGGCCTACTATGAATGGGTTAATCTCTCTATTGGAACTAGTGCATCTTGGCCTTAATCATACGGATTGCCTTGTAATGGAACTCCCTATAACATTTCTAATACTGATTTAGTCTGTGGCATTTCTATCATACAGTGTATGGCAAGATAAATATCATAGTCTAAATGCTCCTAATGTGCCAACTGCATCTAATATCTGGGAGCTCATGCCAAGAAGAATGCTCTTTTATGTTCTGTGTTTTCAAGTTGCTAATTGAATTTTTTTTTGTGTTTGGGGTTTTTATGATATGTTTTATTGTAGCGCATACGTTTAGTCAAACTCAGAATGAGCCAAAACGTTTTCTTCCGTGGAAGAATTACAAGTAATATTGGTGATGTTTTTCTAAGAGTACGAACGAGTTAATTTTTGCATAAGAAAATGCATATTGAGTAATTTTCCTCCATTTTTGGAGATATATATATATATATATATATATAGGGGTGTTTATTTTTTTTTTCTTTCTGCATGTTGCCAAAATTATTATTTTTCTTGGTAGTCAAGAAAGCAAAAGAGATTGATTAGAAGGGGAAATAATAATAGTAATCAGCACTATAGGGCCAAAACAGGGCAATGGGAAAATGGAGAGAAAGTTTGAATATTAAAGGAGTCATTTGAAACATGGAAGGCATTGGCAAATGTACAACTGGGACAGTCCCCGGTTTCTTGCACTTTGAAGGCTGCAACAAGGCTCTGTGTTGTGTTTTTGAACACAGAGACCCACTTCTGCCCCATAAATGCAGCACTGTAGGCGTCCCGCCCCCCCTCCTGTCCCCTGACAGGCATGTTAGAGTGCATCGACGGATGCAGAACTTATCATCTGCCCTGTGGCTGATACTCTACACCTTGTGCATCATTTTTTTTATCTGGTGTAAAGGTGCAGAGCCCATTCAGACCTGGGCAGAAACGCTCTCTGTATAAGCCTGAAGGTGTGTGTTCTTGAACCCCTCAGCATGTCAGCTTGGGGTCATAGAAATGACACTTTTAGTTAACAAAGATTTTCTGCATTTCTCTATGCATTGCTGTGTTTTCTTTGATAATGCCTCCTTTTATTTTCCTACAAATATATATTGGCTGTCCTAAGGGTGGTGACACACGCTAAGATTCTGGGAGATTTAGTCACTCGGCAACAAATCACCTCTTCTTCGGGCGACCAATCTCCATGAAAAGCCTTCCCGCTGTCTAGAATCTAAATCGCCGGCAGGAGGGCACTCGGATAGCTTCGTTTTCCCAAGTTGCCTCACGAGGAAACTTTAGGTGTCTTAGTAAAACTAAGAGCTCCGAGTGCCATCCCACCGGTGCCTTTGTTTCTAGCCGGCGGGAAGGCTTTTCGGGGAGATTAGTCGCCCAAAGAAGAGGCGATTTGTCGCCGATCGACTAAATCTCACCGAATCTTGAAATGTGTGTCACTAGCCTTATAAAATACACCTTTCTTTCCCCCCAAATGCACTTTTTATCCTTAATAGTTAATTTCATGACCACATTGTTCCAGGTCATGATTTACTTTACTGAATGTTAAAATAATCATATCTTCAGTTGATAGTGCCGCCCCTATTCAAAAATGCTGTACTTTCCCCTTCTCAATCTAATGTAAAAATAGCAAGAGTTTGTTAGTCCGTTGACTACATTCAGCCGTTGAAGCAGCAGCTTTGCTCTCTCTTAACAATTCAATAATGTGAATCAAATCTATATAATGTTGTCTGTGGAAGGTTCCAAGAATAAACAGGAGCCTAGTGTGCATGGGTTATTCCTACAGAGACTAGAGAAAATAAATTAGACTTGATTTTGAGGCCGTGTGTGTGTCTGTATTTTAACATAGAAATTTAACCACGTATCACACAATATACTGAATACTCGCTGCTAAGTAGCCTCATATCAGTACTGCTTTGTTCCTGGGAGCAAATATGCCCTTTTTTACAAGCAGTAAAAATAATTTGCATGCTAATCATGCTACAATGAATCGGCGTTAAATTTACACCATTATCGACATTTTTCAGGAACTTGTCCCAGTGTTAGTTGTCGCTGCCGCTGAGCTCTAACACCAGAATGCAGGCAAATCATTTTATTTAGCTTGCTTGAAAAATAATGAAAACCGAGAAATGCTCTTTATAAAACCTGCACTTTTCTATACTTGAATTCCTTACTCTCCCCTTCTCCATGCTCTCTATGCATTGCAGTCACGGCACAAGATATTGTTGAGCATTTCAAAAGCAAAAGTGACACTCTCAGAAATGACATTGCTCAACAACATCCTCCTAGCCATCCACTTTCTTTTTTTTTTTTTTAATTTTAATTTTTATTGATTTACTACAATGCAGTATAGAATGCAAAACATGGTCCATCAAGGAGACATCAGCATATGTAACGACATGGAATGTATCTAACCAGCATATCATAATATTTAGTCTCCATGAATAGGCTATTAACATAGAAAATAGTGATAATGCGTTCATCTATGTATGTTCATCAAATTTGAGGCAGCATGCCCTGCACAACCTACTGTATGTGCAATATCTTACAGTGCAGTAGCTGTCCCCATTTTAAGCAGGTCCAGGGATGCCATTCCAGCTCCACCTCATAACTGCTGTCCAAAAGTCTGGCTCTTATGGATTCTTGATTGTATTCCTGAGATTTGTGTCTGTTTCCAATTAGCTGCTAGTAAAGATCTTGCTGCCGTTAGAATATGTGTAGCCAGCTTGTGTGAACTTTTGGAATGTATTGCTTGGATTCTCATGCCTAAGAGAAACGTGTGTGGGGAGGCTTGTATAGAGAGGTGGAGGATCTCGGAGGGCAGTGTGGCTACCGTCCTCCAAAATTCCTGGGCTACTGTGCATGTCCACCAAGTGTGTAAGAATGAACCCTGTTCCCCACAACCTCTGAAACAGTTTGCAAGGTCGGGATTGCCGCTAAGTTTACTTATGCACATTGGGGTATAATACCACCTAAATATAATCTTATATGCTCTTTCGTTAGAGACTGTGTCCCATATGCATGACCAGGGTTTGTCAGAAATTGGAAAACCTAGCTCTTCCTCCCATTTTGTCATGTATGGTTGATGAAAGTTTGTGGTGTCAGATGCTATATTGCAATATAGCTGGATATTGCTGGAGATCAGGTGTGTCGGGTATGATCGGTTGTGACAGATGGTTTCAAAATATGTTAGCGTATCGTTCGTTTTAGTCTTTAATGCAGTGTCCATGTATTGTCTGATTTGCAAATATCTGAAGAATTGCGAGTGTGGAATGTCATATTTCTCTTTGCATTGTTGAAACGAGAGCATTGTCCGGCCCACAAGAAAGGCGTTGAGGGTAAGCAGATTTGCCGCTATCCAGGGAGTGAAGTCAGTTGGGGTGCAACCTGGCGTAAAGTCTGTATTGTAAAAAATAGTTCTAAACCTGGAATTAGAAGTAGTCAAGCCCATTTTTATGTATATTGCATCCCATAGGTCTAAAGCCTGTTGTGATGTGGGTAAAATATTCAATGAGTTAATTCTGGAAGCTTTTGGTATCCAGAATAAATGAGCTAACTGAAGAGGGCATATAAAGTGATTTTCAATCTCTTTCCAGGGTTCGCTGGTTGGGGCGTGTATGTGTATCATGGCCTCCAATCTACTAGCTACTTAGTATCGATGTATGTTAGGGACCCCCAATCCTCCCATAGACTTAGGCTTGGTCATGATCGCTGCCTTGATTCTAGGTTTTTTACCTCCCCAAATAAAGTCTGATATTGCCTTTTGTAGGGCATGTGCTGTCTTTTCCAGGAAGCATATTGGCAGTGTCCTGAATAGGTACAATAATCTCGGTAGTAATGTCATTTTGATCGCTGCGATTTTACCAAACCAAGAGAGGTGATAAGTATGCCAGGTGAGCAAGTCTCTTTTGAGTTTGTCCAGCAGTTTGGGATAGTTGGCCTTATATAAAGTGTCGTATGATGAGGTCAATTGGATCCCCAAGTACGCTATGGATTCTGTCTCCCATTTGTAATCAAAGTTGAGCTGCAACAATTGCAGTTCTGATTTTGACATTTTTAATGGGAGTGCATGAGATTTCGTGGGGTTAATTTTATAACCAGAAATACGTTGGAACTGATCCAGAGTGTGGATTAGATTTGGTATTGTGGTTTGAGGGGATGAAAGTGTGAGAAGAATATTGTCTGCAAACAGGTTTATCTTATGTATCTTGTCACCTACTTGAAGGCCTTTGATGTTGGGGTTATTTCAAATGGCATGGGCTAGGGGTTCTAGGGATAAAGCAAACACTAAAGGTGATAAAGGGCATCCCTGTCGTGTCCCACCGCTAATCTCAATACGGTCCGACTGGAGGCCCATGTTCACCACTCGAGCTGAAGGAGCTACATATAATTGTTGAAATCCTGTAAGGAAAGGTTTTGGTATTTGTAGTTTTTCCAGAACCTCAAACATGTACCTCCAGTCCAACCTATCGAATGCTTTTTGTGCATTTAGAGACAGGAGGCGGGAAGAGGGTTGTGCCCTCGAAGCCAGGCTTATTAGATTTATTGCTTTCCGTATACTATCAGCTGCTTGGCGACCTGGTACGAATCCTACCTGGTCTTGGTGGATGAGCTGTGGGAGTGTTGTAGAGAGTCTATTGGCCAATATTTTTGCAAATATTTTGACATCAGTGTTGATTAGGGAGATGGGTCTATAGCTATCACAGTTTTGGGGATCTTTTCCCGGTTTTAAAATCATGATAATGTTCGCCGTCTGTATGTGTTGTGTCAAAGGTGAGCCTTCCAGGAGTGCTTGAAATAATTCCTTTAAATGTGGGATTAGGTGGTTGGAGAATTTTTTTATAGTATTTGGCAGTAAAGCCATCAGGGCCGGGAGCTTTATTCAGTTTAGAGTCTTTGATGACTGCTTTTATCTCCTCAGTATCTATAGGTGCAGCTAGCATTTCCTGGTCTTCCTCAGTCAAGGGAGGAGGAGTCCAATCGGACAAAAAATCTGAGCGACGTGCTAGTGTCGCGCCTGGGGCTTTGTCTGTGTATAATTTAGAATAAAAAGTGTGGAAAGTCTTAAGAATTTGTTGTGTATCCCTAGTTATTGTCCCGTCCGATGACCGAATAGCATGGATAGTTTGTGAGGTTCATAAAGCTTTAAGTTTACAGGCAAGCATGGTGTGTGGCTTATTAGCGAATTCATAGTATAAATGTTTAGTTTTCTGCATAACAAATGCCACTTTATCTGAGAGTACTTGGATTAATTGTGCTCTTGTATCCTGTAATTTCCTGAGACTATCCATGTCCGGATTACGTTTGTGTGAAACAGCTACAGTAGGTCATGTAGTTTGAGCGAAAGACGTTGAGCTTTCTCCTCCCTAATCTTTTTCAATTGTGCGGCGTTTGATCAGTATTCCCCGGATCACTGCTTTGTGTGCATCCCATCGAATTGCTGCAGATGTCTCTGATGGGCTGTTTAGTCTAAAGTATTCTGTGATGGTGTTTGTGACTTCAGTGCACGTGTCCACATCTAAAAGTAAAGATTCATTTAGTCTCCAGCTCCCTGTCCCTCTCAGCTCATCCCATTTGGTGAACATAATCTCTTTCATACCGTGATCTGACTAAGTGATGTCGTGAATTTTGGCCGAATGGACGTATTGTGTTTGTGTCGCTTTGGTGAAGATAAAGTCAATGCAGGAGTAAGTAACATGAACATTAGAGTAGTATGAATAGTCCCTGTCTATTGGGTGTTTCTCTCTCCAAGTGCCTACTAGTGTCTCAGTTGTTAGATGTTTAGCCAAGTATTTGGAGTCTCTGTCATAAGCGATGGGAGTCTGAGGATCCAAAATAATTTGTGATCTGTCCATGTTGTTATTAAAGTCCCCCCCCCCCCCACTATGACTCTGCTCTCCGAGAGTTTGTCAAAGAAATTTTTGAAGAATGCCTGTTTAGACGTGTTAGGGGCGTAAACTGATGCTATTGTGGTCAGCTGGTTTTGAAGGAAGCCCGTGACTATAATATATCGGGCCATCTGGGTCAGCTTGCTTCTGTTTAAGTTGAAACTTAATCTGTTTTGCCATAAGAATCGCCTCTCCTTTTGTTTTGGTGGGTGAATTAGCCAAATATACCTGGGGGTAGTGCTTTGAGAGATATTTAGGTGAAGATGTTTTGCTAAAGTGTGTTTCCTGCAGCAGCAAGATGTCTACTCTTTGTTTGTGATAATCTGAGAAGGCCATAGTGCGTTTTTGTGGCGTGTTTAGACCATTGACATTGTGTGAGCCTACCTTTAGGTCAAAGGAGGAGGAGGAGGGGGCCCTGGGACTCATCTTGAGTTTGCCTGGGGTACTCTGAGATGATAATGTGTTGAATCGCAGCTGAAAGTATAAAGGAGAAAGGGTAAGAATAGATCAATAGTACAGTAGTTAGGGTAGGGTAACAAACCAACAAACAAATATAAACTATGCGTCGCCTCTTAATGCGAGGCGACTTCTGGTTTCCAAGGGGGGGAGCAAGTCAAATGCAGCCCTCTAGGAAAACCCGTTTTGTATGGGGGGGTCACGGAACGGAGTCGAAGAAGAGTATTCATCCGTATATCCCGCCGTACAGATAGTCATGTTATAGTCTCATATCTAGAAAAGTGATCCCCTCTACCTATGAGATACCTACTTAGTATGCTTTTAGAAATCAACAAATATATACACATATCAAGGAAGTAAACTCGAACTATTGTAATTGCCGTAAGGGGAAGTCTCGTCTACTAGGTAGTGGCCAGCTAAATATAATTGGGCTATAAATCGATCCACATCATCCGTGACTATAGGGTATCAAAAAACTTGGAGCATGTGTCTTCATGAGCTGTCCGAATATATTAATCCTCGTGGTTCCTATATAAGGGCCCAAAAAGGAGAACTAAAGAAGCTAAGTGGTCTGATCTTGCTGCTCAGTCTCTGCGGAGGTGTCCGCGCTGTGTTGGAGAAAGGGTAAGGCTTCCTCAATATCATTGGGATGTCGAACTGTGTAGATGAGCCCATTTTGTTGATATACAAGTTTGAATGGGAAACCCCATCTGTAGGGGATGTTTTTTTGGCGTAGGACATCAGTCAGAGGCTTTAATTCTTTCCGCTTTTGCAGGGTGGTTTGGGCCAGATCAGCATAAACTTTCGGACGAATCCCATCCACGTCCACTTGAGAGCTCCTAGACGCTTTCAGTATAGCCTCTTTAGTGTGGAAGTAATGGAAGCGCACTATTATATCTCTAGGAGGCAAATTCGGTTTTGGCCTGGCTCGTAACGCCCTGTGTGCTCTGTCCAATAGAAGGTATTTTTCCTCATTATCTGGAACCAGGGCTTTAAAAAGTCTGGGCAAAAAAGAGTCTATTTGTACAGTTTCCAGTATATCACGAAACCGTAAATTATTCCTCCTGGTGCGATTTTCTAGATCCTCGTGGGCATCTTGGAGATCTCTCAGTTGGAATTGTAAATCCTGGACTAAGGTTTCCATATTGGAGGCGGATTCTGGGATTGAACTTTTTACTTGTTCCAGATGTTGCACTCTACCGTCCATTGCTGTGAGGTCCGATTTAATCTCTGTGAGGGATTGTTTTATTTCGCTCTTAATTTCATCCTTAAAGCACAGAAGGAGCGATTTCAGTTCGTTCATATCTTTTTTGGTGCTTGGGGCCTCCGGGTCTGATTCTGTTGTAGAGACGAGTTGTCTGGTGGTCCTGGACGTAGTGGCCCTGCTTTACAAGAAATCTGCCGTTTCCTCTGTTTGATTGGCGGTCTGTTTTTGTCGGCCACTTGCCATGATGGATAAGGCTCAGAAGACAGAACAGACAATGTGTAAGATAGTGCGACTTCTGCAGGTTGAAGTCCAAAAGAAAGGCACTGTCTTACTGTGTCCCTATATAAGTGAGCTCAGGAAAGATTTTGAGGACAAAAGGATTCCTGTCGTTATTTATGTAGCTCGTAAGCTCGGTAGGGCCGGCGAGGCCTGTGGTGAAGTTAACTGTGGAGGGGAATGGAGAGCGCCAGAAGCCAATGTGGATCTCTGCAGGCTCGAAAGAGGAACCCCTTCTCTCAGTCACAAATCTTGATGTGTGTGGTAACGGTGAAATTTTGCCAGGTTAGGCTGTGCTAAAAGTTCCGTGTGCATGGAGTTTAACTACACGAGTTCTCTGCCGACCTCCGGACTAGGCCGGTACTTGGAGTGGGTGGGCCTTCAGATGGTTGCCAACAAAGTATTAGCACTTCCACCACTACTCGTGTAGCTGTGATGCGTCCCAGAGTCTAGTGTGATGCACTATTGTAACAGTAGTGTGTCACACTGATATCCACCAGCAGTCAATGCAATTCCCCACTGCCCTCCAGATTAGGCCTGTGTCAGGTGGGAGCGTGCCTGTGATATTGGTATGGCATCACCACTTTACCGCCAGCGATAGGGCCTCACCTCCTCCTCGTGGCGTGATTGCCCGTTCAAGATAGGGTCATGGGATTGCCGATTTCCCTGTATCTGCTGACAGGGCTTCAGACCTGCAGTCCTTGTGCGCAGTTAGCGATGTGCTGCCTCTCCGGGGGAATTGGCACTCCTTTTCAATGATCGGGTGAGCGCTCATTAAAATAGGTGCGGCCCATGCAATGCGTAGCTCACTCACCGTCCTGCACATACAGCGTCGGCACCGTTGCTTGTTGCTCTCTGTGCATCCACAGAATCCCTGCAGCTTAGTTGGCTGTTTAGTGAGAGAAAGCAGACTAATTTGGGGTGCTTATGTGAGCTCAAGGCGGGTTTTGGCAACGGAGCTAAGCTTTAGGCAGCCATCTTCCACGGCATCCAGGCCACCCCCCCCCGCCATCCACTTTCTTAACACATCAGTCTGTTCTGTGCTCCATCTCCCTGTAACTGTTTCAAAATATCAGGTTTCTTCATGTTACTAACTACCTGCGTTTTTTGACATACTGTATACCTTCCAAACTGCTATCACTCCCTGTTTAATCAAACCCACATATTTAACTGTTCCATCTTATACTGAATCTTCCTCTCCCAGTTACAGTATAACATACACAAATCAACCCTGGTCTGAAAAACCCCTCTCCTGATCCCTCCAGTTCTCTCTGTTTCCCTTTATCTCTAAACCTCTCAAGTGCTTAAGATAGAACCTACCGACCTACTTTCTCCATGATAATGGCATACTTTACCCTTGCAATCTGGGTTTCAGCTAAGACGCTCCACAGAAACTGCACTAACACTAGTCATCTGGTATCAGAAAATCCAAAAAACCCAGCTATGACTACATTAATCATTTTAGATTAGCGCAACCCGACCTTCTTCCATAGCGGTGGACCGGAACTGGCAGCAACGCCGTACAGTACAGAGCACAGACGCTCAAAGCGTTGCTTAGCAACACGTTCAGACGTTTCTAGGTCTGGGAACCAAAGGGCATGTACATTAGCATGAAGCAGGAGTTGTAGGTGTGACAGGACATGCTGTATTACATGCTCATAGCAATCGCCCACCTGCTACGATCAGAGGGATCCCTTACTAAATACACAGTTAACAAGGGCCCTCAAAAACTCACAGGCATCGCTGTTGGCTGCTAAACCACCCATGAATGACTCTGCTACTCCAATCATTTTTACCACCACATTCTCTCCTGCCTCTCAACAACTCTCAGCGAGTATCAAAAGGAACTGGCCTATGTTAAATATGGAAAAATCACTGTCCTTATACCAAACTGAAAAACCAATGGGAGGATATAAGAGACCGGAGCCTGAGGGACTTACTTGTCCGCACTGACTTTTTGAAACTAGACTCCACTAACACCAATTGGTTAACTCAACAGAAGAAACTAGGATGCTACAAATGCCCAGATTGTGTGACCTGTAGGTGTCTACTAACTGGGATAGATTTCCCTCATCCTCATACGGACAAAAGATTTAAAATCCTACATGGTTAAGTTGCACATCGTCCTACGTGGTTTATATCATTACCTGCCCATGTGGTATGCACTATGTGGGCAAAACAAGCACAACACTGAAGGAACGCATTGGCAACCATAGATCATCTATCAGCAAAGCCCTAAAGGTGGGAAGAGCTCTACAACCTGTTGCCAAACATTTTTTTGCTTAAAGGACATTCATTACCAACTTTTCGCTGCATGGCCATTGACTTTCAGCCCCCCTTGGATAGGGGTGGCAATCGTGATCAGGCACTACTAAGAAGGGAGTCTAAATGGATCCACAGATTGGACACTGTGACCCCCCGGGGCCTCAATGAGACTTTGCCCTTGGGCTGCTTTATATGATTGTTTTAATACTATGTACCCCGTATTTTTCGAGATACCCTGAATATTCCCCCTTAGTAGTGGTCCTGTCTCCCTGATACTACGTGCTATCACAGTTACAGTCCCGTCTGTTATAGATTAAAACAGTTCACTCTCTCTCCCGCTAGTGCTTTACATTTTGCCATTATTACATATGAAACTTTTTGGTCAGGGGCTTGCCCCACTATTGGTGTCCATTGTGGGCATCCTCTAGAATAATGTATAAGAGGCTCCATTGCGATGCATACGTGAATACCCATATCCCATATGTGGACAGTCGACAGTAATGAGAAAAAATGCTTTTTTGTATATATTTTTTTTTCTTCCCAAAATGGGCACGAGCATAAGCAGCACGTTGATTGGCTCTTGGCTCGCTTTAACTAGCAGACCAGGTTCCCTACATACACTGCTATAGTCTAACATACAATACAAGTTCGGTATGGACAGTAGTCTCCGTTGTAGCGTTGTAATGGGTCAATGCAGTACTGAGAGTGGACCATGGTAGGCCTTAAAGGAAAACTATACCCCCAAAATGAATACTTAAGCAACGGATAGTTTATATCAAATTGAATGACATATTAAAGAATCTTACCAAACTGGAATATATATTTACATAAATATTGCCCTTTTACATCTCTTGCCTTGAACCACCATTTCGTGACTCTATCTGTGCTGCCTCAGAGATCACCTGACCAGAAATACTACAACTCTAAGGGGCCGATTCACTCAGCTCGAGTGAAGGGTTCGAATGAAAAATACTTCGAATTTCGAAGTATTTTTTGGGTACTTCGACCATCGAATTGGTTAAATTCGATCGAAGTCGAACGAAATCGAACGATTCGAAGTAAAATCGTTCGACTATTCGACCATTCGATAGTCGAAGTACTTGCCCTTTAAAAAAAACTTCGACCCCCTACTTCGGCAGATAAAACCTACCGAAGTCAATGTTAGCCTATGGGGAAGGTCCCCATAGGCTTGCTAAGCTTTTTTTGATCGAAGGATTTTCCTTCGATCGTTTGATTAAAATCCTTCGAATCGTTCGATTCGAAGGATTTAATCGTTCGATCGAACGAAAAATCCTTCGATCGATCGATCGAATGTTTAGCGATAAATCCTTCGACTTCGATATTCGAAGTCGAAGGATTTCAATTCGAGGGTCGAATTTCGAAGTATTTTTAACTTCGAAATTCGACCCTTAGTGAATCTGCCCCATACTGTAACAGGAAGAAGTGAGGAAGCAAAAGGCAGAACTCTGTCTGTTAATTGGCTCATGTGACCTTACATGTGGTTTGTATGTGTGCACAGTGAATCTTACGATCTCAGGGGGCGGCCCTTATTTTTTAAAATGGCAATTTTCTATTTATGATTACCCAATGGCACATACTACTAAAAAAGTATATTATTATGATAATGGTTCATTTACATGAAGCAGGGTTTTACACATGAGCTGTTTTACTCAGTATCTTTTAATAGAGACCTACATTGTTTGGGGGGTATAGTTTTCCTTTAACTAGCTTATCGTGGCCCATCCAAGCTTCGCTATGTACCCCATAGATTACAGCATGTCCTGTCACACCTACAACTCCTGCTTCATGCTAATGTACATGCCCTTTGGTTCCCAGACCTAGAAACCTCTGAACGCATTGCTAAGCAGCGCTTTGAGCGTCTGTGCTCTGTACTGTACGGCGCTGCTGCCAGTTCCGGTCCACCGCTATGGAAGAAGGTCGGGTTGCGCTAATCTTCCGCAAGGAGCTTAATCCTCTGCCCCACTCACAACTTTGGCAAGTATGCACTATGCGGTTTTGTTTTTAACCTATTCCCCTACACTGGGGTGTTTGCACTACACACTTTCCCATGTTTATTGGTTGCTAGGATTCCCTAGCAACAACTTTTGGCGCCAAACTTTGAATGTTTAAAGCGCCATCTTGTGCACTGTTTGGTGTTTGTTCCCTGAGGAAGATTCTAGTATAAGAACCGAAACGTTGGATATAATAAACCTGATTTAATCAGCAACATTGCCTTTTTCAACTTTTGTTTTCTCTGGGAGTGCCCCGTCACCTGTATGTGTGTGTGTATATATATATATATATATATATATATATATATATAGATATATATATATATAATATAGGATAGAGCTTGTGTTGATAGATAGTTGATAGATATTTTACCAGTATAAAATCCACTCCGTTTACCCTTTGTTGTTACTGTTTTGTTAGTTAGTCCATTATGCAGGGAGATTATATGAGCACTGGGAATTTAATTATAGTATCTGCCTCACAACACCCAGAGGAGTAGCTTTAGTTTCCCTGTTTCCCCTGCTTAGCTCAAGAAATAACAAAAAACAAGTTTATTCAGCACAAGCCCTATTCGTTGCACTCATGTTGAACAAGGGGGTTTACTGATCCTTTAAAAATGTAAATGAATCATTTTTTCCTCAGAACTATTCTGTTGTTCTAAACAATGCAGACTGTTTTGAAGCACAAATTAAAATGACATGATCTAAAATTCATAATAATATAAGCAGCCTAGTAGCATTAATATGCACTAAACTGAATAGTTCTATAATTGTCTTTTTTTTTGCAAAGCATTGCATGGTTTAATTAATTAGTCTTTATTTCCGCATTAACAACCTCTAATTAAACTATGGGGAAAACCCAACATGTTTAGTTTATTACCCTTGAGTGTTCTCCACTTGTCAATAGATTTTGCAACTACATAGTATAATTTCATGCTTAGGATAACACATTCTAGACTTGTTGAATGCACAGTGCTGATAAATGTTTTATTTAAATTGGAAATTGAGCTTTTGGCTTTCATATATTAATTAAACTGGAGATCTTTAAACATGAGATATTAATTAAAGAACTGTAATAAACACTGCAATAATTAGTGTTCCACTGCTAACATTTGGTACTACAGGTATGGGACCTGTTACCCAAAATGCTCAGGACCTGGGATTTTATGGATAAGGGGTCTTTCCGTAATTTGGATCTCAGTACAAAAAAACGGAAAAAAATCATTTAAATGTTAATTAAACCCAATATGATTATTTTGTTTCTAACAAGGATTAATTATATCTTAGTTGGCATCAGGTACAAGGTACTGTTTTATTAGTACTGAGAAAAAGGAAATCATTTTAAAAAATGTTTGCTTAAAATGGAGTCTACAGGAAATAGCCTTCTCGTAATTCTGATCTTTCTGGATTATGGGTTCTGGATAATGGAGTCTGTACTATAGACAAGTAACATCAGTTCATTGCCATGACAAAATGATGGGTGCTGTCTTCTGAATGAACCCAATATCCATTGAGATGCACCCTTCTAATACACAATATGCCAACTAATATATAAAGACCTTTTTTGCCATCTCATTCCCAAACCATTGGTATTAATTTCATGGTATTTGTTTCTATAACAGCCTCTAATCTTCTGGGAAGGCTTTTCATTAGATGCTGGAATTTGCTTTTAATCACCTGTAAGAGTATTTGTGAGATTGGGCACAGATGTTGGGACCAAACCTGGTTTACAAATGGCATATGAATAAATCCCACAGGCATTTGTTTGGGTTTATATCATGGCTCTGTACAGGTCAGTCCATTTCTTCCACTACCAGCTCAGCAAACCTATTCTATACAGACCTTGTTTTGTGCACAGAGACATAATTGAGCTGAAATAGCAGAGATCTTTCCTGAAACTGTTGCTACAAAGCACTTACTGTTTACTTTCAATAGAACCAGAGGCCATCACCCAAACCATTAAAAATAGCTCCCAAATATTATTCCTCCTCAAGCAAACTTCACAATTGGGTTGGACAGGTTCCGGCCGACTTCCAAACAATCTTTGCTGGCAGATTCAGTCTGAATGTTATCATGCGCCCATGTCAGGTTGTGGATAAACCCTAATAAACCAATTTATATCCTAAAAACTATTAGAAACAATTGTGATAAATAAATGAGATTGCTGATCCCTAAGTACCTATTGGTTTTAAAACCCAAGGCCTATAGGTCAGTTTATTTTTGGCCTGCACTAATTGTATGTGTGTTCCATTTTAAGCTTAGACTCCCTTTGCATGTGAGCCATGTCTAACTATTATTTTATAGTTAGCTTAAAGTGGACCTGTCACCCAGACATAAAAAACTCAATAATAAAAGTCCTTTTCAAATTAAACATGAAATACACTTTATATTTTTTATTAAAGCATTCATAGTTGCTGTAAACTCATTTAAAAATAGCAGCTGTCAATCAAATATTGTCTGCCCCTCCTCTATGCCTTAGGCATAGAGGCGGGGCAGACAATTACTTTCACTTTCCATTCAGCACTTCCTAGATGTCACTGCTCTCCACACATTCCCCCCCCCTTCTATTTTTACCATTTAATTGTGTAGTCAGGGCATGGGGATGGACATCGGGTTCCCCATTCTGGTGCACAAACAAGATTCAGTGATGATGCAAGGCTTGTCTTAATAACAGTGTCCACAAAATGATGCCTGCCTGCTTGCTATAATTATGAATTCCCAGACTGAAGGAAACAAGATTTAATTAATGTATGTAGTGTAATTAAAGGGCATGAAAAGGTAAAAAAATAAAATCCCATTTTTACTTTCTTTAATGAAAAAGAAACCTATCTCCAATATACTTTAATTAAAAAATGTGTACCGTTTTTATAAGAAACCTGACTGTATGCAGTGAAATTCTCCCTTCATTTACTGCTGTGGATAGGAATTGTCAGACGGTCCCTAACTGCTGAGCAGGGAAACAATCATACTTATGAACAGCAGGGGGAGCCCCCACCTTACTTCCCAGCCATGCAGAACTTGTTTATGATGATCCCTAAGCAGCCCAGACCACACTGAGCATGTGCACAGTCTTAGTCTTGAAAAGATGTTTAACAAAGTTACAAGATGGTGACCCCCTGTAGCCAACTTTGAAAGCATAAATTATTTGTTTGATTCGGCTTGTGGTGCAGTAAGTTCATGTTTATATTTAATATACAAAATACAGCATTTCTAGCCTTATTCTATTTTAGACTTTACATGCCCTTTAAAGTTCATTTTGCTTGACTAATGTGATAAAATAGGATTTTGAATAATTTTTTTGAGTGACGGGTCTCCTTTAATTTGAGTTGAAAAAAAGACAAAAGTCCATCAAGTTCAACCCTTCCAGATGAACCCCAACAAACACATGCCTATTGTATATAGACCTATCTATACATATATAAACTTAGATTGTAACCATCTGATTAAGAATTCACTAGCACTTAAGAATTAATTTCTCTATTAATTGGAAATATATCACATTAACACCTACTGACAGTCTATACAAAATTAAAAAAAACCGAGGCCCAAGGACAGGTTTGTTTCAGAAGAGTGGTTTATTTAGCAGTGGTTAACATAACCTAGAACTGGACTGGAAGAAGTTGTACAAAGATTAAAAAAGAATAATGTTAGTTAAAAAACACTGTATTATGCTTAATCAGTAAAAGAAGACAATTTCATTGCAGATCATCGTGTGGTTCGCTGACAATAGCAGTGGAAGAGAAGGAGTAGGGGGTGAGCATAACCGCAATAGTGTAGTGGCGATGCCCGGCATCATTAGCTGTGAACACCACCTGAAAGAATAAAGAGCATTTTGTAATTAAAACTTGTACAAAATTGTTAAATAAAAATCAAGCTACAAAATTAGAAATCAAAATGCTTTTCAGGATATATTAGTATATAAATACAGATGAAGCCACTTGGATTTGTGAGTTAAATGCGTCATGACTCAGGGGTAATTGAAGAAACTGTGTTATCTTAAGTCATCTTAACTCATTTAATGCATTTAACCTTTTCATTAGCATACCAAAGCTCCATTGTTCACAATGGTGAATGCTTTAATTAGATGGGATGTTGTGACACAGTTTTCTGTGTTAAATGAGATAAATGGGATGTCTGTGTTTAGCTATTCTGTGTCAAACAGACAAACCAAAGTGGCTGCATCTGTATGTGATATGTTGGGGCTTATTTACCAGTGGAACAGGCACAAGTGCAGGAACGCCAATGGCTCCTTCGGGCCTATACATGGATCACTTGCACCTGTACCAGTTAGAAGCGGTGATCTACACCCAGGACCAAAACTAGGGGTAGGCAGAAGAATCACATACCTAGGGCGCTACAGTGGGGGGAGTTTTTACAAATTTTATTAAGTTTTGCTATAAACAAGCCAGCTTTTAACAGATGTTCAGTGATGGATAATGAAAGAAACCTACACAATTTATGATGTATAATGTCCAATACATTTTAGAGAAATGGTGATGACTACACCTAAACTGTTTCTAAGGTTAAGATAAGAAAACTAAATGAAACCAAAGCTAACAACGCTCAGCTAATATTGAATTTTGATCAAGACAAATAGTATCTTACAAAGACAGGAACAGTTAAGTAGCTATCAACACACCACTTGACAAAGTTGCTATTACAGAACAGTTATAATTGTAGCAGTCCAAGTGAACGGGGGTTGCAACGAGAGTCAAATAGATCCCAATATATAGACCAAAAGTTAATATAAGCTTGTTTAAAATGGGGTTCGGCAGTCTTAATTCTTATCGCTTCTTGCCAGCAGAGATGGTTCAAGTGAGACAAGATATCTTTCATTGTCGGGGTAGTTTCAGATATCCAATTTAAGAATAAAGGTGGCCATAGACACACGGATCCTATCGTACGAATCAAGGATTCGTACGATTTTCGGATCGTGTGTGGCGTGTGCCAACATCTTTCGTCCGGCGGAGATCGGTCATTTGGTCGATCGTCAGGTTTGATTTTGACCCGACCGATCCCGCCGGAACCCAGGGCACATCGTAATTGGATCGTTCGGCCATACGGCCAAACAATCAGATTACACCCGATATAGCCATGTTTGTTAATGGCATACCGGGGAAAGATCCGCTCGTTTGGCGATGTTGTTAAACGAGCGGATCTTTGCAGCTATGGCCACCTTAACAGTTTCTTTGTAGCCACTGTAAACATTGTGATAACATTATACGATGCATTGTTTTGAGGTATTGGTTGTGATTTCAAATTGGATCCTGAGTAATGTAGGTGAAGTAATGCCTTGTCTGGACTTAATTTGATATGATGTTTAATGTTCAAAAACTTTTCCAAGCTAAGCCAGACTTTACAGGCTTCAGGGCAACTCCACAAGTAATGAAACAAGTCAACATTTAATTGGGGGCATTTAGGACAGAAAGACTGAGAACTGGGGCCTGCTATCTTTTTGTACCTTTTCCCGTAGCCCAAATGGATCCGTTTAAAATGTTGAACTCTCCAATTTTCAGGTGTAAATTTCATATTATACTTGGAAAATGGAATTTGAAAGTTGGGTAGGTGTGATTTCTTTTTGTAGACAATTTATTATTGAGGAGGACATATATTTTCTGTTGCCTACCCCTAGCCTGGGCCCTTGTCCCCCCACTGCCCACTCATTTACCTAGTCAATATGTGCCAGCAAGTGCTTGTTTGTATGTGCAATTATTCATGTATATGTGCGGGGCATTGGGCTGGCAGACTCTAACATGCAATGCAGTCTAAAGCCTACAAGGTGCACAAAGAAGAGTGCAATGAGCAAATCTGAACAGGGCAATGTACAAAGTGCAAAAAACAAGGTGTTTGCCCCTGGTTATGTCAATATAGTAGCATATATACAGTATATATTCAAATCAAATGTACAATGTATGTAGCGACTCATTTTACAACACTGCCAACGTGACCCAGAAACACAAAGAAACCATTTTTTTTTTTTTGCCAGATACCTTTGCTATAAATTTCCCAGTGGGTTATGGGAATCAACCAATAACAGGGAAAACAATGGCTATACTAGAGCAACTGTAAATCTACTGCAAACTGAATAGCTAACCAGTGCACAAAGACCCAACCTGAGGGGAATAAACCAGACAAATCAGTTCTATTCAGTTTCACTAGTTTCTAGGCTGGGGTCACATACATTACAAGGTTGCTCAGAGTGGCTTACTTTGTTGATTGGGGTGGGGAGGAGATGTGACCCCCTATGATGTCAATGCCAATGTTGCACACTATAATAGAATAACATTTATTGTATATCATTTGTGTGCTATGGACATTTTTTGGCCAATGGGCACTACAGAGGTCAAAGTCCTAAGAGTAATGTCCTTCCTGGTCTGCCTTAAAATGAACATGGGACATGGAGCATGATATTTGAGAGATACAGAAATCAGAGTTTTTGTTGTGGTTTTCTAGTATAATTTAGCAACATCCACACTTACATCAACGTATTCATGGAATGGAGAAAGGCCAAGTTTTCCCCAGAAAGCCTTTGTTGCGAATTCAATTTTGTAAACTCCTTCTGTGAATTGTTCGTCTGTGGTGAGATTATGGATTTCTCCAAGCTCGGTGGTTTTCCTAAAGAATGAGAGGAAAAGGATTTATAGATTATTTATGAAGAAACCCTGATTATAATAATGTTTTATCATAAATGCCACAGGCTGTTCTATATTAAATTCTCTTTACATTTATATATATATATATATATATATATATATATATATATATATATATATATATATATACATTATATTTGGCATGTTAATCTTCTGGCTACTACTAGCAGGTATCAGGACAGTATTGGATGGAACTATTTAGATGTACAAACTGTTAGTTTAATTCTTAACTGGCCCTTAAAATAACACTAAAATCACAAATTTAAAAAACTACAGGTGGAAAAGACAAGAGTGACCAAATAATATTTTCAACCTTCTCTCATAAGCTCCCTGCCTACAAATAAATTATAGATATATAGTAATTCATTATCAGGCCCAAAATAATCCCCTTTTGTCCTACACGGCCCAAGGCACATTTATTAATAATCGAATTTCGATTCCATGCGAGTTTTTCTAAAACGCTGTTAAATTCGAATATACTCAAAATTCGACTAGGGGGTTCATTATTAAAAAAAATGTGAATATCTAAAATTCGGATGAATTTTACAGACTCAAAAACTCGAATCGAACTCTAATCGAATTCGACTAAACTCGATTCAAGTTTTTTCTCAGAGAAAGACTCGAATGTCAGGAAGGCTACTAATATGTCCAAATTGGTCCCTGGAGCTCTCCCATTGACTTATACATGAACTCGGCAGGTTTTAGGTGTAAAATAGACGAATTTGAGTTCTTAAAGGGCCAGAGTATGATAAATCTCAAAATTTGAATTAAGACTCGAATCGAGTTTGGATAATTCACAATTCGAATTTGAGAGTTTTGACCATAAAAAAATTCAAATTTTCAATTCAACCCTTAATAAGTCTGCCACTAAGGGATAGTGCGTATTTTTTATATTTTCAATAAAACAATAGGCGGCACATATACAAAAAAGAAAACACTTATAATATGCTCTTTGAGTCTTACATTAATAAATGAAATAGCATTTGTATTTCATGTTCAGTTCCTTACCCACTAGTGATCAGCTCCCAGTTTCCGTCTGTCTGCCTGAAAACGTTCACTAGCAAATTGCCGGCGGGGATTCCTCTCACTGCATCCAATACTTTTACCATAAGGGGGCACTTGGAGTCTGTTTCACCATGGGACGCATGCCCCTATGAGATAAAAGAGGATAGACAATTATGTTGTCAGTTAGATTTGAATTATTATTAGCCTTTATTTGTATAGCACAAACCTATTCTGCAGCACTTTACAGAGATTATACACATTCACATCAGTCCCTGCCAAAATGGAGTGTACAGTTTAAGATCTTTATCATATTCACACAAAACTAGGATCAATTCTGTCTGTTTTAACCTGCCTGTATGTGTTTTGGATACTGAAGTACTGGAAGAATATATACTGTCAATACCTTGCAGATAGTGCCCAGGCTGGAAATGACCCAAGGACCCAGTAGCGTCACTAGAGGGGGGCGGACCCTGGTGCATGACGCGCAGCTGGGCCCCGTCCCCTCCATTTGGCTGCATTTGTCAGTGGCGCGTGCGCTGCCGGGGAGCCCTGAGGGGGTGCGGGCCCTGGCCTGCTCGCACCCCCAGTAGTTCCGCCACTGCAAGGACCCCAACTCTGCAGCAACACTAACTACTGCTGCGGTTGCTTCTCGAGAACCAAAGTGCAAAAAAATCAGAACGATTCTGTGGTGAATATTTGTGAATAGTAGGAGAAAAAAAATCCTATTTATTGAGGCTGTGTGTTGCACCCCTTTGTCACCTGAAATATTGCGCTGCACCCTTTAAAGAGGCTCCATAAATGTGCTTGTTGCACTTTCATGTTCAGATAAGTGACTACATGATGATATTCAGCAGTTTTGCCAGGGTGTCTGGGTATACCTGAGATATGCGCTTCCTTCCTTATATTAATAAATACAGTAAATAGAGTGCTGTATGTTGATATTGACTTCTGTGCATTCTTGAATCCCCAGCGTGGAATTGTGGGATTGAGGAGTAGTTAAGATGTGCTAGGCCTCTTTAATTAAGACACACTTGACTAAATGTATTTTTTTTAATATAATTATAAATATTGCTTGGCCCCACCTTGGGAACAGTGAGTCACTGGAACCTATATGGCAAATCCTACTGTTATTAATAAATCAAAAAATCGTCGAAGGATGTGAAATTATTTTCTGCAAGCATGTACAATCTTTATAAAGAACATGTAGTAACACATAAGGGATTACTACATTTTTCATGCAATTATCTACTTTATCATATTTAAGTGGATAGTACCATGTTGAGACATGAGTCTGAATTTATTTTGCTATTCACACTTGTTTGTGACCCACAGTTCATAAACTGAAAGAGCTGCAATAAGCTATAGGTAGAAGGATCAACAGATAGGGGCAGATTTATCAAGGGTCGAAGTAAATTCGAGGGAATTTTCAAAGTAAAAAAATTGGAAATTCAAAGTAATTTTTTGGATACTTCGACCATCGAATAGGATACTATGACTTCGAATTTACTAAAAATCGTTTGACTATTCAATAATCGAAGTACTGTCTCTTTAAAAAAACTTCGACTTCAATACTTCGCCAACTTAAACCTGCCGAATTGCTGTTTAGCCTAGGGACCTACTGTGTGTTTTGCAAAGTTTTTTTAAGGAAAATCATATGATCGTACCATAAAATCGTTCGATTCGAAGTACGATCAGAGTACGATCGTACGATGTATAAAATCCTCCGACTTCGAATTCGAATGTCGGAGGATTCTATTCGATGGTCAAATTTCGAAGTTTTTTCTACCTCGAAATTCGACCCTTGATAAATCTGCCCCATAGAGTAGGAAAGAGTAGAAGAAAATAGGAACAGGTAGATAATTAGATTACCAGTGCACAGATAATTCCCCTGCATAATGGAGTCCTGTTAAAACTTTCACAACACAGGGTAAAGACAGGGGGTTGTATACTGGTATTTTATAATCTAAACATATAGATTTACTCTATATCTCTGTATATTTTTATCAATAGTATGTTCAACCCAAGCCCTATTTACTGAACTCACGTTAAACATGAATAGAATTATCACAAAAATGCTAACCATGCTGCATTCAGAGTTAACCTCCATAGGGCTCAAGAAATGGGTCCCATTGCCCCAAGCTTCATAAATGACCCCTTTAATATTTTACTCAGATGAGCCCAATAATAAATACAATATATATCACCTTAAGAATTATATACACGTATCATAGAATGGTGCTAGAATTAAAGGGAAAGCAAAAGTTGTTATCCCCAATTTACTCACCGGTGGTGCAGCCTCTGAGACAATTGCCAGCAGGGCTAACAGCAGAAAAGACTTGAGAGAAGCCATTGTTGTTCAGAAGTAGTAGGTTATTGTGCACCCTGTGCTAGCTGGAGAACAACTGGGGGAATTTATACTGAATCCACAGATAAGTGCATATATATAATGGGGAAACCTGCTGATTCAGATTATTTACTTAGCACACAATAAGAGAATGAGTAACTCACACATAGCCTTTATCTGGGGAGATTTGTTTGCTACAGGATTAAACCTACACATTTATTCTTGTAAGTTTTAGCTTTAAGCACATAAAAGTTATATAGGCTGATAACATTGGGCACTTTTTTAACTAAACATGTCACCTTTTTTTCAATCTATTTAACAATTACATAGACAAACAGAACAGTATTTATGTTTCAAAGTCTTCAGAATGATGTTAGGGCTAGTCCACACGAGGAGATTCGGGGAGATTTTGTCGCCTGGCGACTAATCGCCTCGTCTTTTGATTATATAAGTATTATAATTTAGACTTTTGTAATGAGTTGTGATGTTTTCAGGGTTAGCACAATCTGGGTATAATCATTGCCCCCCCCCCACCAATGTTCCCTTTAATTCTAGTGAGTGCTTACAATAATGATTTTTTGTGTTTGAAATATTTTATTTGGTTTTCACAATAAACAATAACAATCAATATGATAACAAATAGTATACAGAATAAATATTTTTTTATTAGCATGGTTTAAAAATCTTTGTGCATGATGAGTGATGGTTGGATTGATCCACTACTGAACTATGCATGTATATTTAAGATTTTCTCATACCTCCCAACATTTTGGAAGTAAAAAGATGGACGTTTTTTTTCTGCACATAGCACGGCAATTTTTTGACCACACCCCTTTCTGTGGCCACACCCCCTAATTACCAGGTTTGTTTTACAAAATTTGGCAGGTTATGAAAGTTTGAAAATATTTCTCCTTATCTAAACTGTGTTTTTGTGTCTCAAAATTGTTACAAAGTATCTTATTTGCACCCGTTAGCTGTTCTGGGCTCTCTGCTAAAAGCCAATTAAGTGAGAAACTTTGTTTCTTTTTCTGGCTGTTCAATGCAGAGAAAAGAGGGACTTTCCAGTACAAATGAGGGACTGCGGGTTGAGCTGTCAAATGAGGGACTGTCCCTCCAAAAAAGCGACAGTTGGGAGGTATGTTTTCTGTGTGCACTATAATTTGAACGTTGCTCTTGCATTCTGTGGGCGAGAGCAACTCACGGCCCTTTGGGTTTAGTATGTGTATCACTGTGCTGATCTTAAACTGAGCAACCACTATTACAATCATTGCTGAGAACAATCTCGGAGCACTTGTGAATAGTAGGCGTTCTATAGTAGAGTTTGCCTGTATGGTCATGGAGATTCTGCTTTTGGTAAGTTCTTATAGAACATGAATATATATGCATTGTGTAAATTGTGTAAATCAGGGGTTATCATAAAGTTCCTTGTTAAAATATTTATGTGCTGAAGAATGGATTGACTCCTTGGATCTTGAAGGCTTTCTTCCATATGAACTGGTTGGAAAACAGAAATACAGGCTTTCCATGCTGGAACCACTGGTACAATTATCCCTTGCTATATGAGTTCTTTACTTGCAGTTGGAGGGAACCATCTGAGAGACGCTCACTCGCAGTATCAGAGTTTTAGCCTTTTTTCCAACATGTATCATATAGGACAGAGTTGCAATCTGAAATTTAATTGGCCTCTGCCTCTAGACTACTTTATTGTCTTGGATAAGTAGGATCTAAATCTTGATCTCCAAAAGTGATGGCATCTGTAAGATTGAATGTTGCAACATTTCACAACATTTTTTAATGATACATGTGGGAGGCTTCTTACTATATCTTCTTTGTTTTTATTCCACCAGCAGATCCAACTCAGAGGTAGGGAGTCATCCTGAATCTGAAGGTTCAGTAAAATGTTTTTTTTTTTTCAGAGCTTGATTCCTACGACTCTTCCCGCTAAGGTGATTAATGCAACAGTTTTGTCTAAAATACTCACAGAAGCCAGGGCCAATGCAGAACAAAAACCAAGTCCAGGATTATCTTAGCATGTCCTTTTGTAGATTTCTTGTAATTGGTCAGTAAGGGCCTCTCTGAAGAAGGCTTGAACCCAGAAACTGCTACCATATATATTTCTTTGTAAGAGCTGCTTCCAGTGTCGGACTGGGACACCAGGGGCCCACCCAAAAACCTTAGACCAGGGGCCACTCTCAGTACTATTATTCTTCATCTCCTCACTGAGCCTCTATTCTCCTAGTCTCATTCTCCTGAAATAGAATGATATTACACTTGACCATATATAATATAAGGGAGTATGTTTACAGCTCAATGCTAAGAGTGAGACAAATTTGCAGAAGGGGTTATTAGGAAATACACATAGAAAAAGTTTTAAGAGCTTTGTTTATTATTTTTATATATTAATCCTGTAGGACATTGCAAGACACTTTACAGAGAATGTTCAGTCATTTATTTCTGTCCCAGCAAGACTTATTTTTCCCTACCGAAGGCACATTCATTCATACATTTATTTATTTCAGTCCGTTTATCAGGAGCCAATTAATCTGTCTCTGTGCTTTTGCACTTCGGAAGGAAACGGAGAAACCCACATAAAACCCTTACAAACTTCCATCGGCATCAAGGACTTTGCACTTGGGAGATGGGAGAGTAACTAGGAAAAATATGCCACACACTAGAGTCCTGCGCGGGTCCATTTTTTGGGACACCTACCTGACCCGTACCCGCAACCTGCAATCCACAACCCGGACCCGCAACCCGAATTCTTACCCACTTGGAACCGCTACCCGACCCTACCCGCAAATACCTTATCAGCAACCTGGACCCGCTGACCATCAAGAATCAGGAAGTGCTGTCATTGTAAACCGGAAGTGACATCATCAGAAGTAGACGCGATCAGAGTAAATATCGCTACTGAGAAGACACGCGGCCCGACCCGCGACCCGCAAACCCACAGAACCGCTGATCCGCGTCTTTACCTGCAGAACTTCTCCCCTCAACCCGACTTGCTTGCCAAATAAATAAATCATTATTTCACACCACCAAAGGCCTGGCCTAATTCATTGAGGCCAATAGCACAAATTGAAGCAGCAGAGAATGAGCATGGAAAGTGGTGCAAGAGTAAAAATTAGTAGAACGTAATGCTGCGCTTATGTGATTTTTCCTCAGGCATTCTTTCTTTTTATGATCACATTTTTAAACATCTATATGTGATTTTACATCATGGCATAGTATGGCACTAAAATGACGAGGGTTCATATAAGAAGATCCCAGATGCAAATGCCATTTAGGTTGGCCTCAAACAAACACGTCAAATTGATCCATTTTTCATATACCATTCTGTACTTAGTAATGAGTACAACAGATCCATCAATAGCACATTAACACTTGCATTAAACACTGTATGTTCATATTTGCAATATATAAACATGGATGAACCTTGGATGGAATTGTAAGAAGAGAAATTGATTTAAAAAAAATACACATTTATTTGCTCTCTGTCAAAAATCCTAAAGGTACTTTATTCCTTTCAATTTCTCCAAACAGTTGAACTTATTTGCATTTGATGGGGGCAGTTAAGGGTGACACTACTAAAACACATGACGTAATACTGCAAACAATGCGGTCCAAATGGAAGACCAATTGCTACCTCCTGTGGATTTTTGGCCCCCAGCCTGACCATAGTTTTTTTTTTATTTTTACAAAAGTCTGACCCTTGGCATGTAGTAGGTTGGATAACTAAGTTGTCATATACCTAAATTTATTGGTGTAAGACCTAAGAATAATGTTCTATCAAGCACCAAAAGCCTAATTAAAGGCTATCCTCATGTCCAAGCACACCCAACATATATACAGATATACAAGGAACAAACATGGATTCACGTTCACACTTGCAAAGTCACAAGTAACACAAGTTGGCCCTAAAATGATGGCATGGGTAAGTGATTTGTGGCAAGTAAAAAGAAATAGGAAAACAAAAACACCTTTTCTGCTTGTGCCCCTTAGGAGCTGTTGTTGTTTCAGTATTTAAGAAATGTATTGCTGTGTCTAGCCATTTCTGTCTGCTCAAAGTTCAGCTGGTACCTGTGTTTTCCATTGTCTGTGGGTTTGTTTGGTATATCTCTTATCGACACAGAGTTTGCAAGGAGCATAGGTACAAGAGGAACAAATATTATAAAAAGATGAAGATTAAACACTTCTTATAGTTTGTATTGCATAAGAGATTAGGTTAGTGTGTTTCCACATCTTTAGATAAATGCTGCTCAAAATGATCATTAGCTCTGAATACTGGGCAATTGCACAAATTCAGTTTTTTGCATAACGCCATCTTTTTCTGCCATTTAACCTACAAATGTTATTTTTTATTAAAACCATTTAATTCACCCTCTAGTTTTTATATAGGTTTTATTCTAGAGGCAGAGTAACCAGAACCAAAGTGATTTATAAGTGCCCATATAATCACATTCTGTTTAGTCATTGCTTGATTTACTCAAATTATCTGCATACTTACTTTCAAGACATTTGAAGCGTTGTCTTGTCCCTGCTTTTCATTCTCTCCTTTCATTTTCTAAAGTGGGATGAAATTACTAGCATAAAGCTGTACAGTAGTGATGGGCGAATAAATTCGCCTGGCACGAATTCAAGTAGAATTTCCGCGTTTCGACGCTGGCGAATAAATTATCAAATCTTCCCCGGAAATTCGGCAAAAAACTTCCTAAAATTACCTTGCGTCTAAATCGCCGCACGCCAACATTATTCGGATGCCCATTGACTTTAACGCCAGCATCAAAATTGACGCAAACTACTTTTTTGGCAATTTCCAATTTTCACAATTTTTCTGTGAAAATTTCAGATTCCCGTGATTTTTCGTGAAACTTTACGTTTTTTTCATGAATTTTTCACCGTAACGGGAGAAATTTGCCCATCACTACTGTCCAGCACTAACAGTGGTGTAACTAGATGTTAGTGGACCCAACAGCAGATTAAGTTTAGGGCCCCCCAACATAACCAGATATTGTCTTTTTTTACCAATATAAGTTGAAATGGCTGATTATTTAGGGCCTCATGGGCCCCTATACTTCCTGTGCCCCCCTATTACTCCCTCAGTGGTAGAACTACCGGAGCAGCAGGGGATGCAATTGAGCAGGGCCCACACCACTGAGCACTACTTAGAGGTGAGTAGAAATTAGAAAGAAAATGGTAAAAGGGGGACATTGGAATACTATTCTTTAAAGCCAGTAGCTCACATAGCTTTCTATTGCAGAGTCTATTTTTTAGTGATGTTGTCCCATTTTAATCTACATCCATAAAAAACATTGTTGGCATTCTGTTTCATGGATAATGTTACTTCAATATTATATTGATTTATGAGACAATGTACAGGTATGGGACCTGTTATCCAGAATGCTCAGGACTTGGGGTTTTCCAGATAACGGATCTTTCCTTAGTTTGGATCTTCATACCTAATGTCTAGGAGAAAATTATTTAATCATAAACTAAACCCAATAGGCTGGTATTTTAGTTTGGATCAAGCGCTGTTTTATTTTTGTTTTATTACATTATTACAGTGAAATAGGAAATAGGAAATCATTTTTAAAAACTTGGATTACTTGGATAAAATTGTATCAATGGGAGACAGCCATCCTTTAATTCGGAACTTTCTGTGTAATAGATTGCTTATGTTACTTTAACATAATAAATATATTACCTGACAACAAGTTGTTTGCTAGTATAGTTACTGTATATAAAGTCAGGGGCATAACCACCGGGGGAGCAGGGGGTGCAAATGGGCCAGGGTCCGCACCCCGCAGGGCCCCCCCGGAAGATCGTGCGCGCTGCAGCCGGCTGGAGTCGGCTGCAGCGGCAGAGAAAAATCGTGCAGACGAGGGTGGGGGCGGGCCCGTCTGCACAGCCCGCACCAGGGCCCGCCCCCACCAAGTTACGTTACTGTATAAAGTCTATATACTTCAATCCCAGAGAAAGAAGGTATACCCTATGTTGAGGGAAGCACTTCTAAATGCAGGTATGGGACCTATTATCTTGGGACCTGGAGTTTTTCAGATAACAGGTCCTTCTGTAATTTGAATCTCCATTCATTAACTCTGCGAAAAAGAAATAAGAAACTAAATAGGATTGGTTTGCCTCTAATAAGGATTCATTATTATTTTAGTTAGGATCAAGCACAAAGTACTGTTTTATTTTTAATGAGAAAAAGCAAATTCTTTATAGAAATGTGAATTATTTGATTAAAATGGAGGCTATGAGAGACGGCCCTTTCTGTAATTCTAAGCTTTCTGGATAATGGGTTTCTGAATAATGGATACCTATACCAACTTAGATAACCAACTTTATATATCTTCTACTTGACCAAAAAAAAATGATTCCAAGTTTGAGGATTCTGTTGGCATAAGCAAACCATTGCAATGGGTTCTTCAGTCACCCCCTCTTTTCCCAATATATTTGTGCACAGACTGGAAGAAAACTTGTTTCTAAATCATAAATTGGGAGAACACATTGTCCTCTGTTTAAGATAGAAGATAATATGTTACCAGAAATAGTAAATGAAGCTAGTATTAGCCACGAATCTGTAAAATTTCCGTTAGACATGTTGGGTATAAGCCTACATTTCTTAGATGTACAATTTGGCATTAGCCCATTAATAATAGAAAACCAGCCAGTCTGTATAGAAAAAGTATAGTCGGAAACAACTTGTTATGTGCCAGCAGTTTTTATAGCCCAAGCACCAAAGCTTTACTGAAAGGAAAGTTCTTACTCGCTTGCATACTCGGATGAGGACTAGAAGACATCTAGTCGAGCCTTGCTTATGAAAGGGTTTATCAAAATTTCCGTTAAAACCATGAAAGAATTTGAGACAGAGACGTCATTTGCCGTATCAAAGTAAAAAAAGACGACTAGAAAGGTTCACATTCATTTGATCTCTAAATAGTATAGAGCTATGGAAATACTGGCCAATTCCACAGGGGCTTAAGAAGGAAAAGTATTAAGGACATATAATGCCTTGCTAAACTCCAGGAAAAAAACGAAACAAATATTCTTGGGAAAGAAAGAAAGAGGTGCCTTTCCATGCCTGCATTGTTTATGTTGTACTTCTAGTGACATAAACCACCCAACACAAGGCATGTAGATTCTACATTGTTTTCTTTACAACACTGTTGCATGTGGGTCTTCCTTATTGCTAAATTACATTGCCTGCTACCTGTTCTTTCCTTTGGAATTACACCACCTATGCCCCCATTTCTCCTTTATTTTTGACAAATACGTCCAATCAGTTAAACGCTGAACCTTTGGATTGTTGTACTAAATACTCTGATGTGAACTGTTTCAACCTCTGTCAAAGACAGAAATCCACATGACTTGCACATGTAGTTTATAGTGGAAACAAACCACCAGTTACTTTTGAATTGAGTAAAAACTGTTTGAAATTGTTTTAGTAGAATTGCACAGACCCCAATTTAAGGAGAACTCTTTTGGGCCAGTTTGTAGATGGGGGAAAGTTGCACTCATAAAATAATTGCATCCAGGCAGGTCATGGCCATAGCCATATACTGTACTTTTATGCCTTTAACTATACAGTATGTGATTTTGTAGAAGCAAAAGACTCATGCAAACATAAAGGGAGCCCCAAGTCTACATTCCGTCTAGCACTTTCACATTTGGGGGCAGTTTACCTAAAGAGCGAAGTAGCTAACGCTAGAAACTTTTCGCCAGCGTTGCCACCTGCAGGGACATCGAAGATTCACTAACAGGAGCAGGCACCAATTCGCTAGCAAAAGGGACCCATCACTATGTAGAGAAGTTCTTTGTTTTTCTGTGCTTTGAAGAGATATGTCTATGCTCTCAAGGCACGGACTGGCAATCTGTGGGTTGTGGCAAATGCCAGAGGGGCTGCTATAAGGTCCCATAGAAAATCAGTATTTAGTGGGCTGGTGGGGGCTGTTTGGACCTCTATGTTGGCTGATTGGGCCTCTGTGTACCTGAAATGCCAGGGCCAATTTTAATTCTCAGTCCGGACCTGATGCTCTCCCATTGGTAACTCCCTTTTACTTTTGTATTTGTATGTTCTCATGTGCTAGTCTATAAAACCTTGTGATCTCTAAGTTCTGGGTTCTGACTCTTTGTGAGTTCAGAATCCACGGAGCTTGTGTAAAATAAACTTTGTCCTTCTTCTCAAGCTGTTTTTGGTATCCGAATTCCCCCCGACAGAGCTATTGTACTATTCATACTAATATTCCCAAATCAAGAACTCTGCATGCCCAGCAGGTGGCAGCAGCCCAAAAACACCATAATATTTCATATATTGTACTATACATTTCCACTGCGAGTTTGTTGCTAGGGTCCACAGGTGGAAAATTGAGGGAAAGCATTATCAACACAGCCTCAATAATTTGGCTTAAAAGGTATACAGCATATTGTCCCTTTTGAAACCTTTTTATTTAATGTAAAACAGAGTCTGCCTCCTTTTTGACCACCTCAGCCTAAGATTTTTGGCTTTTCTACTGAGACCAGATCAAATACATTAGGGCTCATTTACGGCCACAGGCACCAATTTTATCAAAGGTACTTGTGTCAAAATGCACTCCTTGCTCACCTCTGTATAGTTAAGCTGATGCCGAATCGGGTACTGGGGAACTTATTGAGGCAGGGGAACCCTGAATCTACTGCCACCTCCAGACGGGGCATCAATAAGTGCCGTATACTTGGGCCTAAAGAACACCAAAAAGTATGCCAGCAAACACAATAAATAATATTCTGTGCAACTGTGCCTGATTTGCAGCAAAGAACATGCGGAGCTGCATAGACTCAGATACAATTATGGTGGGTGCAGTGCAACTGTGTCAAGAGAATTGCACATTTGCTTCTGCAGTGACACCAGAATTCTGGCAAAAAGTGGGAAAATCTCACTTTGCATCATGTTAATTAAGTAAATGCTCCCTATTGTGAGCTGCTGGCCTTCACTGTCTAATTTTTGTATATCCTTGAAAATTGTGTTTGTGATTTCTTAAAAGAATGATACAGGCCTGCACCGTTTACAAAACAATCATTGCAAAGGTTTAGCTTCTGAAAGTTTTATGACAGGCAGGGGCATATTAAAATGAACCAGAGCTTTTATAAATGCATTTACTGCTTTAAATGGGAAGTAAAGTCTAAAATAGAATAAGACTAGAAATGCTGTATTTTGTATACTAAACATAAACATGAACTTACGGCACCACAAGCCTAGTTAAACAAATAATTTATGCTTATGATTAAGTTGGTCACAGGGGGTCACCATCTTGTAACTTTGTTAAAATCTCTGCAAGACCAAGACTGTGCACATGCTCAGTGTGGTCTGGGCTGCTTAGGGATCATCATAAATTATCAAAACAGCACAAGTCAAATAATATCTGTCAGAAGCCGATATAGCAAGACTGATTAATAATAAGAATATACAGACTGGACTGGGTTCTGTGTTGTCATGTAATCTAATGTGGATTTTATAGTTTTTGTATTTTTTAATACAAACTTTCTCCAACTCTGCAGAACCAGTGGCTGCAGCAAAATAATCCTCCAAATAGAATCACAGTTTATCTGTTTAAATCTGGCTCCATAGTCTTTGTCCCTGCAGCTGGAGTTGGAAACAGTAAAGGGGGTGTGTTAGGCAAAAATAAAATCCAATGCAAATCTATACACAGTTACCGACTGCTCTACAGGGAAATAAACAAAGCTGCTTGAGTTCTGCATGGCTGGGAAGTAAGGCGGGGGCTCCCCCTGCTGTTCATAAGTATGATTGATGGTTAGGGACCATCTGATAATTCCTATCCACAGCAGTAAATGAAGGGAGAATTTCACTGCATACAGTCAGGTTTCTTATAAAAACCATACACATTTTTTTAATTAAAGTATATTGGAGATAAGTTTCTTTTTCATTAAAGAAAGTAAAAATGGGATTTTACTTTTTTGCCTTTAAATGCTCTTTAAGTTTTATCTTGATTCATGCAAATGTGATGGACTGCATTTAGCTTTCTAAATCTTTTCTGTTAAATTGGACTTTGTGCAAGTCAACTGGGGCTTAAACATTAGCAAAAGTTATTTCCCCATGTTGTTAACAAATAGTTACAGCTAGAAACAGAGTTTGGTATACCATAAAGTTGGGGTCAGTTTTTACTAAGTGCCCATTGTTACTGCTTTCATTATAAAAATGCTGACAGTTAAACAACCAGCTCCTTAGGATCAAAACACTGGTTTGGTTCGAACATATTATTAAGTTATTACAGGTATGGGATCCATTATTCAGAAACCCATTATCCATAAAGCTCCAAATTACGGGAAGTCTATCTCCCATAGACTCAATTTTATCCAAATAATCCAAACTTTTTCTCTGCAATAATAAAACAGTATATTGTACTTGATTGGGTTTATTTAATGTTTAAATGACTTTCTAGTAGACTTAAGGTATGAAGATCCAAATTACAGAAAAATCCATTATCCAGAAAGCCCCCGGTCCAAAACATTCTGGATAACAGGTCCCATACCTGTACTATACCACTGGAAAGCAAATAATAAGCCTTAAAGGAATAGTTCAGTGTGAAAATAAAAACTGGGTAAATAGATAGGCTGTGCAAAATAAAGAATGTTTCTAATATAGTTATTTAGCCAAAAATGTGATATATAAAGGCTGGAGTGAACAGATGTCTAATAAAACAGCCAGAATCCAACTTCCTGCTTTTCAGCTCTATAACTCTGAGTTAGTCAGCGACTTGAAGGGGGGCCACATGGTACATTTCTGTTCAGTGAGTTTGCAATTTATCCTCAGCATTCAGCTCAGATTCAAAAGCAACAGATATGACCCATGTGGCCCCCCCTCAAGTCTCTGATTGGTTACTGCCTGGTAGCCAGGGTAACCAGTCAGTGTAAACCAAGAGAGCTGAAAAGCAGGAAGTAGTGTTCTGACTGACATGTTATACATCAAATCACTCTAGCCTTTATACATTACATTTTGGCTAACTAACTATATTAGAAACATTTTTTATTCTGCACAGCCTATCTATTTACCCAGTTTTTATTTTTACACTGAACAATTCCTTTACAGGTAAAGGAAACATTAAAATAATAGACCACTTCAATTCACAGATACTATGGGTTTACCAAAAGATTTAATTGTAGCAGTTTTGCATTTGGTTTCCTGCGAAGTTGCATTAGTAAGTGTTCTGTATGGGCAGCTTTTTAAACAAACATGTTGCAATTGCTTCACAGTGTGTTGCAATAGTCTGTGTATTCTTTTGGGTCAGTGAAACTGCTGTCGTTGCTACAGGATGATTTCATTCTGTGCCTTAACATGCAACCAGCAGAAAGGTGCAGTCAAATAGTACATTTTTTGTTTTAGGCAATTTCAGTAGGATGCACAACCTCCAAATGTTTCCACAAATGAAATCAAATATGCTGATTGGGGGGCATGTACTGGTCAAATATAAACTACAGACAATAGTGCATTGGACAGCTGATCTGCTCCTGCAAGAGGTCTATTCAAATGACTGTATTGTAGAACTGCCGATGTTAAAACAAGGGTGGACATACAGGCTAATGGCACATAAAGGGAACAAACTCCAGTCTTTACTTCTTTAATACACTTTGGACGCGCACTGCAGGAACTCCTCGGACACGGTGTAAGATCAAAGAAGAAACTTTTATTTCACATCAAGTAACACCTTATGCGTTTTGTGTGTTTCCACATGTAATCACTGGTGTGAGCGTTCAATTTAGAAATGTATAAATGCAAAACGAAGTGGAATACGAAAATGTATTAAGTTTGTAGCACCTGTACTAATCTGGTATTAGTTTTCACAACCTCCAGTCTTTGCCTGATAAGTGGGCTCAGTTGTTTGAAGTGTGCTCTATTTGCTACTGCAAGCTATGCAAAAGTACCAGGCAATGCAGTGAATACAGACAGACAAACAGACTGTATAGCACAGAATGCAGAACACAGATATGTAACCTAAGTACTAGGGTTTGGACATATCTATCAATGAAGGCAGACTAATTTATTAATTTATTGATTTATTTATAAGATTAACCTCACCTGTGCCCATATCCTGCAATAATGAAGGATCATTATGAAATAAGAAATGATTTCAGTACATAATAGTGTCCTGTTCCCAGAAGTCCTATGTTACTTACTAGGTGAATACTGTTGTTGCGCAGCTTCATTTGCAGGTTGTACAAACAATTTAATTTCACACATTTTTCAAAATGCAGGGAATATTTGCTCTCAGATCTTACATAGATACATAGTAAGTAAGGTTAAAAAAATACACCTGTCCATCAAGTTCAACCTTTTAAGTCTATATAAAACCTGCCTAATGGCTAGCTGATCCAGAGGAAGGCAAAACCCCCATTTGAAGCCTCTCCAATTAGCCTCAAGATGGCAATTGGACTAGTCCCTGTATCAACTTGTACTATGAGCTTTCTTTCATAACCCTGTACTGATAAATAAAGCATTAGAGAGATTATTATATGATCCTCTTATATATTTATACATAGTTATCATATCACCCCTTAAGTGCCTCTTCTCCAGCGTAAACATCTCCAATTTGGCCAGTCTTTCCTCATAGCTAAGATTTTCCATACCTTTTACCAGCTTAGTTGCCATCTTCTGTAGCCACTCTAATTCAATTGCCTAGTGCAGTCCCATTAAGGGTAGAAGTGGCTTGGATATTTTTACTTTTATTCTTAATCCGCGAAACTGAGGCGACAATGCGATGTTGAAAAATTGTCGCACACATAAAAATTGTTGCAAGTCAAAATTATTCGGACACCCATTGACTTGAATTTGGATCAAATAGTTCAAATTTGACAGTTTTCCTCCAATCAATTGATACCATACAGAATAAAAGTGAGTCTGAGAAAATAGAAATTCTAAAATTGAACTAAGCTCTCTTAGTACCTGGGGGTTTATTCCATCAGACCCTGGTACCTTGTTCACATTAATTTTCACTAAAGCTTTATAAATCATATCCTGAGTCAGACCCTCACTAGGGGTGAGCTGAGCCAACAGTGCAACTATGAGGTGGGTCTGGGAACTCTGACTCCTCTATTGTATCCTCTATATAAAAGAACTGCACATTTGCCTTTTCTGTATCTGTTACAACCATACTGGTACTATTATTGTTATTTAACAACTTCCCTCCTTCAACAATAGGAGACTAGACAGCTGGTCACTACAAGTAGTTTAAACCAAGACCCTCTGATGGTCTGGGGTGAAAAAGGCAAAACTATAGAATAAAATAGGAAGAATACGTCCTTTCTCCACCCCATGTGTTACCCACCTCCATTCCCACTGGAGCTGTGAGGAGGCCAGCTATATTGGAGCTACAGATGGGCAGTGTTTTATTGCCTGCAAAGTGGTGGAACTGCAAAGGACTGAGTGGATAAACTGTAGGGATGTAGCGAACGTCGGGAAAAAAGTTCGCGAACATATTCGCGAACTTGCGTCAAAAATGCGAACGGTTCGCGAACGTCGCGAACCCCATAGACTTCAATGGGAAGGCGAATTTTAAAAGCTAGAAAAGACATTTCTGGCCAGAAAAATGATTTTAAAGTTGTTTAAAGGGTGCAACGACCTGGACAGTGCCATGCCAGAGGGGGATCAAGGGCAAAAATGTTTCTAAAAAATCCATTGTTGACACAGCGCTGCGTTTTGTGCTGTAAAGGGCAGAAATCACACTACATTTCTAAACCTGTGTAATAAAATGCTTTAAAACGTCCGGCGTCTACATGCCAATCAAGTCGTGTAAAGGTTACAGCCTGTTCACACGCAAAGACGAAACGCGGTGCTTACTGCAACGCAAAAAGACGCAAAGAGCTTTAATGAATGATACCGTCAAGTGAGCAAATAATAGTTTTTAATTACTAGTTGCTTGTCACCTCCAGGATGTTCGTCCTGTTGGTGGCAATATTTCTGTAGTGGTGTGTTTAGCAGTCACCGTGCTTGTGCGCACGTGCACGGTCAGGCAGAGGTAATTCAATGTACAGTGAAGTGAACCAAAAAACACTGATTCTGCAGTGTGGGCCCAGTTTTGGTCTACTTTATTGATCACCTGCGGTGACCATAAAAGATGTGATTTTGCCACTGTTGCAGAACCCTGAAAAATTAGGCATGTGTACTTTCCTGAAAAATTATCTTTTTTTTGTCGCAGCCACTGAAGCACAGAGGCCAGAAAAAATATGCCATATAAATGCTGAAAATATTAATTTTTTTTTGTCGCAGCCACTGCAGCACAGAGGCCAGAAAAAATATGCCATATAAATGCTGAAAATATTATTTTTTTTTTGTCGCAGCCACTGCAGCACAGAGGCCAGAAAAAATATGCCATATAAATGCAAACAATATTAATTTTTTTTGGTCGCAGCCACTGCAGCACAGAGGCCAGGAAAAATATGCCATATAAATGCTAACAATTTAAATTTTTTTTGTCGCAGACACTGAAGCACAGAGGCCAGAAAAAATATGCCATATAAATGCTGAAAATATTCATTTTTTTTGGTCGCAGCCACTGAAGCACAGAGGCCAGAAAAAATATGCCATATAAATGCTGAAAATATTAATTTTTTTGTCACAGCCACTGAAGCACAGAGGCCAGAAAAAATATGCCATATAAATGCTGAAAATATTCTGTTTTTTTTGGTCGCAGCCACTGAAGCACAGAGGCCAGAAAAAATATGCCATATAAATGCTGAAAAAATTCATGTTTTTTTGTCACAGCCACTGAAGCACAGAGGCCAGAAAAAATATGCCATATAAATGCTGAAAATATTCTGTTTTTTTTGGTCGCAGCTACTGAAGCACAGAGGCCAGAAAAAATATGCCATATAAATGCTGAAAATATTCTGTTTTTTTTGGTCGCAGCCACTGAAGCACAGAGGCCAGAAAAAATATGCCATATAAATGCTGAAAATGTTCATTTTTTTGTCACAGCCACTGAAGCACAGAGGCCAGAAAAACTCAGGATTTACCTGGATTCAAATAAAACCAGTAGGGTTTGCACCCTAGTTTGTAACGGTGGTGGAGGGAGGAGGACGCTAAAGGACAGCTGTATGTGGAGTCATGAGGCGTGCAGAGAAGGACAGCTGCATGGGGAGTCAGAATCAGAAACTCAGCACAAGTCTTCCAGCGTGCAGTAACCCTCCGAGATCCACCCCTCATTCAATTTAATAAAGGTCAGGTAATCCACACTTTTGTGACCTAGGCGAGTTCTCTTCTCAGTTACAATCCCTCCTGCTGCACTGAAGGTCCTTTCTGAGAGGACACTTGAGGCGGGGCAAGACAAGAGGTTCATGGCAAATTGTGACAGCTCTGGCCACAGATCAAGCCTGCGCACCCAGTAGTCCAGGGGTTCATCGCTCCTCAGAGTGTCGATATCTGCAGTTAATGCCAGGTAGTCCGCTACCTGCCGGTCGAGGCGTTCTTTGAGGGTGGATCCCGAACGGTTCTGCCGCTGCCTTGGACTGAAAAACATTTGCATGTCTGACGTTACAGAGTGGCCAAAGTGCTTTGTCCTTGCAGGTGCGCTCGTGGCAGGATTACTGGCACCTCTGCCCCTGGAATGTTGATGAGTTCCTGAAGTGACATCACCCTTAAAAGCATTGTACAACATGTTTTGCAGGCTGGTTTCTATATGCAGCATCCTTTCAGACTTGTGGTATGTTGGTAACATTTCTTCCACTTTATGCTTGTACCGAGGGTCTAGTAGAGTCGCGACCCAGTACAAGTCCTTCTCCTTAAGCCTCTTGATACGGGGGTCCTTCAACAGGCATGACAGCATGAAAGACCCCATTCTCACAAGGTTGGATGCAGAAGTATCCATCTCCGCTTCCTCGTTATCAAGGACTGCATCATCCACGGTCTCCTCCCCCCAGCCACGTACAAGACCAGGGGTCCCCAAAAGGTCACCACTAGCCCCCTGGGAAGCCTGCTCCTGTTGGTCCTCCTCCTCCACAAAGCCACCTTCCTCCTCTGACTCCACTTCTGACACCTCTCCCTGCGTTGCAGCAGGTGCCTGGGTTCGTTCTGGTGATTCTGACCAGAAATCGTGCGCTTCCTGCTCCTCGTCACGCTGGTCTACAGCCTCATCTGTCACTCGTCGCACGGCACGCTCTAGGAAGAAAGCAAAGGGTATTAGGTCGCTGATGGTGCCTTCGGTGCGACTGACCATATTTGTAACCTCTTCAAAAGGGCGCATGAGCCTGCAGGCATCGCGCATAAGCACCCAGTAACGGGGTAAAAAAATCCCCAGCTCTGCAGATCCAGTCCTACCACCCAGTTCAAACAGGTATTCGTTGACGGCTCTTTGTCGTTGCAGCAGACGTTCAAACATGAGGAGCGTTGAATTCCAGCGAGTCTGGCTGTCGCAAATCAAACGCCTGACTGGCATGTTGTACCGCATTGAATTCCAGCGAGTCTGGCTGTCGCAAATCAAACGCCTGACTGGCATGTTGTACCGCTGCTGAATGTCAGCAAGGCGTGCCATGGCTGTGTAGGACCGTCTGAAATGGGCCGACACCTTCCTGGACTGCCTGAGAACGTCCTGGAATCCTGGGTACTTTGAGACAAAACGTTGTACTATTAAATTCAGAACATGTGCCATGCAGGGCACATGTGTTAAATTGCCCAGTCTCAGTGCTGCCAACAGATTGCTTCCATTGTCACACACCACTTTTCCGATCTTCAGTTGGTGTGGGGTCAGCCACCGATCGGCCTGTGACTGCAGAGATGACAGGAGTACAGATCCGGTATGGTATTTGCTTTCCAGGCACGTCATCCCCAAGACAGCATGACAATGGCGTACCTGGCACGTCGAATAGCCTAGGGGGAGCTGGGGGTGCACAGGTGTGGAGGAGGAGGACCCAGCAGCAGAGGACGAAGAAGAGGAAGAAGACGAGGTAGAGAGCGAAGGAGGAGTAGAGGTGGTGGCAGAACCGCGTGCAATCCGTGGCGGTGACACCAACTCCACTGTCGTTGTTGAGCTACACATTCCCTGCTTCCCAGCCATTACCAAGTTCACCCAGTGGGCAGTGTAGGTGACATACCTGCCCTGACCATGCTTGGAGGACCATGCATCAGTAGTCATATGGACCTTTGGCCCAACACTAAGTGACAGAGATGCGGTGACTTGGCTCTGCACATGGTGGTACAGGTGTGGTATTCCCTTTTTTGAAAAAAAATTGCGGCTGGGTACCTTCCACTGCGGTGTCCCAATTGCTACAAATTTGCGGAAGGCCTCAGAGTCCACCAGCTGGTATGGTAAAAGCTGGCGGACAAGCCAGCTGTCAGACGCCGGGCAAGGGGGTGACTCGCAGACATTGGCTTCTTACGCTCAAACATGGCCCTCACAGAAACTTGGCTGGGGGCAGATGACTGGGAATGGGAACTGGTGGTCAAGGTGGAAGGCGGAGTGGAGGGTGGTTCAGACGGGTGAAGGACAGCAGAGGTAGAGCAGTAAGATGCTGGACCAGAAGGAGGGTGGCTTTTAGTTTGCCTGTTGCCTTTGAGGTGTTGCTCCCAAAGTGCTTTGTGCTTGCCGTTCATGTGCCTTCGCATAGAAGTTGTACCTATGTGGCTGTTGGGCTTCCCAAGACTCCGTTTCTGACTGCACTCATTGCAAATGACAACGCTTTTGTCAGAGGCACACACATTAAAAAAATCCCACACTGCTGACCTTTTTGAGGCTGGCAATCTGGCGGTAACAGCGGCAATGGCGGGTGCGTTGGCCGGCTGACCACAGGTGCCGATACATGTTGTTGCCCTACTGTTCCCTGCGAGCTGTCCTCCCTGCTTCTTCTAAGTCTTATTCTCCTCCTGCCTCTCTGACTCTCCGTCTCTCCATCTGAACTATCCTCCTCTTGCTCTCTTCTACTGGGCACCCATAAAACATCAATCTCCTCATCCTCATTCTCCTCAGATGCATCAATTTCTTCTACCAGCTCACAGAAGGAAGCAGCAGCGGGGACCTCCTCGTCATCACTCATTATGTCCATCTCTGTTGTGTTCTCTGCCAGAATTAAATCTGGTGTAACGTCCTCATCTCCTTCATCTTCTTCTGCCAATAATGGTTGCGCATCACTCAGTTCAAGAAACTCATGTGAAAATAACTCCTCTGACTCCAGTGAAGAAGGGGCGCCGGTGGTGGAGGAAGTGTTACGTGGGGTGCCCATAGCAGTGGAGGATGAGGATGTTGTGGTAAAGTTAGAAACGGTAGAGGATGGGGTGTGCTGTGTAAGCCAGTCAACTACCTCTTCAGCATTTTGGGAGTTCAGGGTCATTGCCTTTTTAAAACTGGGCAATTTCCTAGGGCCACAGGATAGCATAGCAGCACGGCCCCTAGTGCCTCTGCGTGGCGGCCTGCCTTTGCCTGGCATTATTTTTAAAACAACAACAACAACAACTCAGGTGGTGTTTCTAGAGACGGTATTATTATTGATATTTAGACAGAATGTGAACAAGCTCACACAGCTAAGTGGCAGTGGTTTGAAAATGAAGAAGAAGAACACACTGGGCAAACAAGGCCTACAAGGTCAACGTATACACTACTACAGCAGTGGATACGGAATATATTATTGCTGCCTGAAAAACGTCACTCGGGTGGTGTTTCTAGAGACGGTATTATTATTGATATTTAGACAGAATGTGAACAAGCTCACACAGCTAGATGGTTGTTGTTTGAAAATGAAGAACACACTGAGCAAATAATGCCTACAAGGTTAACGTATACACTACTACAGCAGTGGATATGGAATATATTATTGCTGCCTGAAAAACGTCACTCGGGTGGTGTTTCTAGAGACGGTACTATTATTGATATTTAGACAGAATGTGAACAAGCTCACACAGCTAGATGGTTGTTGTTTGAAAATGAAGAACACACTGAGCAAATAATGCCTACAAGTTTAACGTATACACTACTACAGCAGTGGATACGGAATATATTATTGCTGCCTGAAAAACGTCACTCGGGTGGTGTTTCTAGAGACGGTATTATTATTGATATTTAGACAGAATGTGAACAAGCTCACACAGCTAGATGGTTGTTGTTTGAAAATGAAGAACACACTGAGCAAATAATGCCTACAAGGTTAACGTATACACTACTACAGCAGTGGATACGGAATATATTATTGCTGCCTGAAAAACGTCACTCGGGTGGTGTTTCTAGAGACGGTACTATTATTGATATTTAGACAGAATGTGAACAAGCTCACACAGCTAGATGGTTGTTGTTTGAAAATGAAGAACACACTGAGCAAATAATGCCTACAAGTTTAACGTATACACTACTACAGCAGTGGATACGGAATATATTATTGCTGCCTGAAAAACGTCACTCGGGTGGTGTTTCTAGAGACGGTATTATTATTGATATTTAGACAGAATGTGAACAAGCTCACACAGCTAGATGGTTGTTGTTTGAAAATGAAGAACACACTGAGCAAATAATGCCTACAAGGTTAACGTATACACTACTATAGCAGTGGATACGGAATATATTATTGCTGCCTGAAAAACGTCACTCGGGTGGTGTTTCTAGAGACGGTATTATTTTTGATATTTAGACAGAATGTGAACAAGCTCACACAGCTAGATGGTTGTTGTTTGAAAATGAAGAACACACTGAGCAAATAATGCCTACAAGGTTAACGTATACACTACTACAGCAGTGGATACGGAATATATTATTGCTGCCTGAAAAACGTCACTCGGGTGGTGTTTCTAGAGACGGTATTATTATTGATATTTAGACAGAATGTGAACAAGCTCACACAGCTAGATGGGAGTTGTTTGAAAATGAAGAAGAAGAACACACTGGGCAAACAAGGCCTACAAGGTCAACGTATACACTACTACAGCAGTGGATACGGAATATATTATTGCTGCCTGAAAAACGTCACTCGGGTGGTGTTTCTAGAGACGGTATTATTATTGATATTTAGACAGAATGTGAACAAGCTCACACAGCTAGATGGTTGTTGTTTGAAAATGAAGAACACACTGAGCAAATAATGCCTACAAGGTTAACGTATACACTACTACAGCAGTGGATACGGAATATATTATTGCTGCCTGAAAAACGTCACTCGGGTGGTGTTTCTAGAGACGGTATTATTATTGATATTTAGACAGAATGTGAACAAGCTCACACAGCTAGATGGTTGTTGTTTGAAAATGAAGAACACACTGAGCAAATAATGCCTACAAGGTTAACGTATACACTACTACAGCAGTGGATACGGAATATATTATTGCTGCCTGAAAAACGTCACTCGGGTGGTGTTTCTAGAGACGGTATTATTATTGATATTTAGACAGAATGTGAACAAGCTCACACAGCTAGATGGTTGTTGTTTGAAAATGAAGAACACACTGAGCAAATAATGCCTGCAAGTGCACTACTATTGGTGCACTACTATGAAGAACAGCAACAGCACTGTACACGTTAAAGAACAGTAAGATAAGTAAAAGAAAAAAAAATATATGTATATTAAAAAAAATATTTTTCTCGGGTTGGTGCTGCTGAACTACTAGGAGCAGCACAGTAGCACACCAGTCCCACTCCCCAACACTGCTAGACTAATAGCACTGGGCTTATAGTAGCAACTAGCAAAGTAAAAAAACAAAAAAGAAAATAAAAGCAGTCCTTACAAGGACTATTGGGTTATTACAGCAGTCAGCAGATGAGATCAGAAGAGATCAGTGCCCACAGCAGGCAGCTACATACAGAGCACTGCAGTAGAAGGTAGATTACTAGCCAGCAAAGCTACCCTAAAATGTCCCTCAAATCCCTGCAGACTTCTGTCCCTCCAATACAGAGCAGTATCAAGTAGATTACTAGCCAGCAAACTTACTATCAACTGTCCCTCAAAGAAATCAGTGAAATCAGTAACAGCTCTCTCCCTACACTAGCTCTTGCAAGCACACACAGGCAGAATGAAAAAACGCTGCAGGGCTTCAGTTTATATATGGAAGGGGAGTGGTCCAGGGGGTGTGGGGGTGGTCCAGGAGGGAGAGATTCCTGATTGGCTGCCATGTATCTGCTGGTCTGGGGTGAGAGGTCAAAAAAAAGCGCCAGGTAAGGCGAACCCAAAATGGCGAACGTCGCGCGACGTTCGCGAACTTGCGGCGGAACGCGAACAGCCGATGTTCGCGCGAACAAGTTCGCCGGCGAACAGTCCGCGACATCCCTAATAAACTGTTAATACAGAGTACCCAAGAGTAAATAGCTTCAGAGTGAGGTATAGAGACACATGAGACAGTCTGCAAACTGGCCAGTAAAGGGCCCCAAACTGTTACCAAATCAAAGAGACATGGAAGGGTCTTCCATAAAAGAGAACAGTACCCATCTGGAGCACATGTTAAGGACTTAGCAAAAAAGAAGAGGGCTGGCTATGGATATATGTAATGTATATTTCCCCCCTTCTGTTTGTATAATGGAAATATTGAGTTTTTGAATTAATTGTGTAATTGTCCCTAGCTATGAGGTTATTACTCACCTTCTGTCATATTGATCTTGCAGTTTCAGTTTTGCATTTTCTTAGATACCAGACTTAGTGGGCTGTCTGGCCACAAACATCCCAATTCCCCATAGTCGTTCTGTAGCCCTATCAACCCCTTTTAGAAAGCCCAACTGGGGGCACAACATATGGGGTTTCTAAAGACATAGACAAATTGACATGTTTTCTCATAGTGTCCCCATGATATGCATGCCTAGTTATTACTATAAACTAATCACACTTTTCAGTTGTTGGGGCTGCATCAGAATGTCCCAGGTACCCATAACATACCTCCGAACACTTTGGAAATAGAAAGAGGGACAAAAAGATTTAGAGAGGCGAAATTGTTTGACCACACCCATTTTGTGGCCACACCCCCTAATTACCATGTTAATTTTACAACATTTGGCAGGTTATGAAAGTTTAAACACATTTCTGTTGTTTTTATGTATTACAGTTTTACTAATGAAGGTGGATTGCCCTTTAAGCTGCAAGTCACAGTTTCCCCAAAAGACCTGCTTATCTTAAATTGTTACAATTGGTTCTTTGCTTATCTTAAATTGTTACAAAAATATCTAAGTGCAGCTGCCACGTATTGTGGGTTCTCTGCCAAAAGCCAATTAAGTGAGAACCTTTGTATCAAAGAGAAAGTCAGGACATTTCAGTAACAATCCGGGACTGCAGGTTGAGCTGTCAAAATCTGGACTGTCCCTGTGAAAAACGGGACAGTTGGGAGGTATGGGTACTCAGTCTCCACCTATACCACCACCATCGTTGCTACCTGTAAAGAACTGCCAGTAAATTGTACAGATTAAATAGATGGGAAAATGAGAACTTATAAGATTACAGTGCAATATACGGTAAGCAACATAACATGCTGTGTTCCACTTGCATTCGGCGCTTACATGCACCTGTGTCAGTATAAGAACTGCTTGTGTTTCTTCCAGCACTCTCCTGCTGCTGAACACTTTAAAACTGACAGCAGGGGAGCACACAGAGAAACACAAGAGTGTTCTAGTCCTAAAGAACAAGTCTCACTGAAGGTTGCTTGCTCAACACACTGTGCCATTTTTAAGCTGTTGGCGACCCCTTCTGGTCAATATGGGACATTTCCCATTTCATTACCCATCTTTTCACTGGAAAGATGCCCAGCTGAATAATTTCCCAGGGTTGCAAGCTTTTGCAAGTACAGAACAAAATACGTAAAATGGCAAGCTATAGGGTTCAAAGCTCTTAAAAATAAAAATACTAGAGCACTATCAGCTAGAGAATGTCTCTTACAAGAAGTCATGTATCTCCCACTCAGTTGTATAAAGGAAATATACATAGAGACACTAATACTTGCAGACATGTCCTTGTTTTGTTTAAGGGCAAATAAACATATTGGGTACATATGGCTTATTTATAAAAAAAAAAGTACATTTTACATTTTCATTTTACAGTATTTAAGCTGAATTAAGATGGTCACATTTCTCATGCTATTTATTTCTTTGGTGTGGGAAAGTCACATAAAATAATGTATACACTGTATTTAGCTGTAACCACGTGGGTCCCAGCTGTGATGCATATGGATACTGCAGTTTTAAATTCAGTTTTGTTCCATAGGAAGGCAGTAGTGAAATCACTAGGGCTCACCTGCCACCCTCCTCTAAGGAACTAGCATGTGTTGTTTCCTACTTTGAGACTATTCTGAGAGTTTCTGGTAGAGAAAGGATAGTTAATAACATGATAATAAAGTGCTGCCTCTGAGTATAGACCCAGGCTTGGACCAGATATCCCAGCAAAGTCTCATTTTAGGGCAGGGGCCTGGAACAGTGAGGGATTATGGTTGAATTCATTGACAAGCAGTAGTGTTCCTATGAGCAGGTAGGTATCTGGTATTCCTACTGATGTGTAAAATCAAACTGTTAGTATGTAAGGATAGGCATTGGAAGAGTAGGTCACGTATGTTAAACTTGCTTTTTTTGGTTGTAGAGGAATAAAGCTGTAATCCAAGAACAGGGCTGCCCTGCTTGTTAAAAGGATGGTTTACCTTTAAGTTAACTTTTAGTATGTTACAGATTTGTTAATTCTAATCAACTTTTCAATTGGCCTTCATTTTTTTTATTTTTAATGTTTTGTTTTTGAATTATTTGCCTTCTTCTTCTGACTCTTTTCAGCTTTCAAATAGGGGGCAATGACCCCATCTAAAAACAAATGCTCTGTAAGCTGACCTTTTATTGTTATTGCTTCATTTTATTACTCATCCGTCTATTCTGGCCATCTCCTAATTATATTCCAGTCTCTTATTTAAAAAAGTTGCAAATTGTCTCAAAATATCACTCTCTGCAAAAAAAAATTAAAACAGTTAATTTTAAGGTCAACAACCCCTTTAAATGGCTTTTCTCCCTACCAGGCCCTATACTTTTCCCCGGCTTTCCTGTATGAGCCGTTATATGGCGCCTGATCAAATCCGAAGGTCTTGGTGGGGTCACTGCTGCTACAGCAAGGAAAGCATTCCCCAACCTGCCTTAACTTGTCATACAAAAGTTCTCTTAGAAAGAGAGAGAACAATTATGAGCAGTTTGAGAGGTGTCTTATTATAAATATCCATCACCTCCACTCAAAGTGAACTGCACCTTTAATTTAATAACATTTTGCCACCACATGCAGATATGTGCATATGTTAAAGGGATGGTTCACCTTTAAAGGGCATGTAAAGTCTAAAATAGAATAAGGCTAGAAATGCTGTATTTTGTATACTAAATATAAACATGAACTTACTGCACCACAAGCCTAATCAAACAAATAATTTATGCTTTCAAAGTTGTCTACAGGGGGTCACCATCTTGTAACTTTGTTATACATCTTTGCAAGACTAAGGGCGACATTTATTATGCTGCGAAAATATTACCGTACATAAATACGCACATGCACGCCTCATTCCGATGTAATCCGTTTATGGCGATGAAATAATTTAGCTGCTTATTTATGAAGGTATGTTTACAATACTTGCGAATGCGTATCGTATTGTATTTTTCCGATGATTGGTTAGCGCACTGAATCGTAATTTGATGCGGATATTATTATGTGTAAATCAGCGAATATCGTGTGACGTGTTATGTTACTGCGCATGAGCATTACCTCTGTTTTCGTAGCAGTCACTGGTGCTAATGTGCATGCTCTGGCATTTACGTCACGTTTTGTTATAAGGCATGGTTGAAATTTTGCGTATCTTCGCAAAACACACATTTCTCATTGTGGAGGAATTGTAATGGCGGCTGATGATAACTCTGAAAGTGGTGGTCATACAACAAAGGCCGGAAGAAATATCAAATTCACCTTCGATGAGAACTGCGCTTTGGTAAACAAGGTTGTTCAGTATTATGATCACATTTATGGGCATTTAGCTCCATAAACCTCTCAGGCCCGTAAAAGAGCTCTTTGGCTGAGAATATGTGAAGCAGTTAATGCAGTGGGTGCTCACGAACAATTGACAATTGCAAGAAAAGAGTCAGCGACATCAAAAGGTTGTTGAAGAAAAAGTTAGCTGAAGAAAAGAAGTATGCCCGTGGTACTGGAGGTGGTGCTCCACATGAAATACATTATTTGGGATATGAAGAAGATTTTAAAAAGGTGATGGGACCAGATATAGAATATGGCATCGATGGGCACATTGACACTGATGGTAAGATTTCTTTTTATTCTATTTTTTCTTATGTTCATATGTATGTACCCCTTTACATTCTTGTTTAAAGGAACAAATTAAACAATGAAACAATGTACTGTTGCCCTGCACTGGTAAAACTACGCTGCTGTGTAGCCATGTGGGCAGCCATTCCAAGGGGAAACGGCGCTTATGCATTATCTGCTATCAACCTGGGCTATTGAGCCATATTTAAAATGCCCCATGGCTATTGTTATTTCTTTGATTTCTTTGTTTTATTTAAGAGTCTGCAGTTTCATCAAGGTCTGTGGTGACTGGAAACCATGAAAATCCTACTCAGATGTTAAATTCCACTCAAGGTACAAGTTCATCAGCAAGCACTGGAGGACCTAGTGACATAGGTATGTATTATATGTTTATTCTAAATTCTACATGCATAGTTTGTTGACTAAACAATTTTTTTTTTAACAGATGATACCGATCTTTCAAACCAACATGATGCTTCAGAGGACAACATACTATATTCTAGTGATTTCCCTGGTTAATATTATTATGTATGTTTATTATTTTTCATTATAGTATATTGTCACATACAATGAACTAATATATTCGATTCAGATGTCCCAAATGATGATGCTGGTTCAACTGTGACTTTGGTACTGGAACCTGTATTGCAAAGTGAAGGGGATAACATGGACAACCCTGATAGAACATATCCTAATACAAGCGAAAACAATGATAGAGGAAAAATTTCAGATCTTCTTTTTCTCTCAAAAGTCGTTGAAAATGTTAGTACCAATACAAATGCTGTGAGAAAGCTGGAATTAAGGAAAATAAAAAAGATGAACAAGGTTGAGGCTCACCTTAAAATGTTAAATCAACATGTGTTAGAGATTCGTAATCAGCAAAGGGCAGATTCTCCGAGAACCAAACAGTACCATTCAAGAAAGTTATTTCTGATGCAAGAGAATAATAAGATATTGCACAAGATATTACAGGAACCAAAACAAGTAAACCACTATAATCCTACTACTGAAGCTGTCTCTGCTGCTGCTTTGAGTTCACAAAAATACAATACCCGCAATGGTCGCAATAAAAAATGATAACAATGCTGCTAAAATTACATTTGAGACAGTTTTCACTATTTTCATTGAGAAGATAATGCAAAAATTGCAAATAATGCCAAAAAAGTTTTCCTGTGTTTAATTATGTTAACCTACAGATAATTCTTTAATAGTAACTAAGTTCTCAAATGTGACTGTGAGAATAATAAAAGCAACTATCTAGTATAGGTCAATCTAAAAACAACTGGACTTGCTGAGTAATCAATGAAGACGTTTCACTACTCATCCGAGCAGCTTCTTCAGTTCAACTGACTGGTGTGGGAAGTTCTCGGCATATAAACTCTTCCACTAATCCATTTACAATGGCACATTGTAACTCTTCAAAGAGGTGACATCTGAAGAAACTCACAGAGGTGTTGATTCTGTGTAGTTGTGATAGGATTATCCAATGTGTCATGCAACTCCTAGATACAAGTGTTACTTGTGAGAGTTGCATGAATGGATGTGTGAAGTGTTCTGAATCCGCCGGGGTACAGATGTTAGAACAGCATTGTATGTAGCAGACAGGTCGTGTCGAAGACCCCCACCTCTGTTCAGAGATGGTCTCTCCACCTTGACATGAATCGCCTCTTTCACGCCTCGTTCAAACCAGCGGTCTTCTTTATCCAAGATTTGGACCTTGCTGTCTTCAAAGAAGTGTCCCTTGTCTTTTAAGTGTAGAAAGACAGCTGAGTTTTGCCCTGTAGAGTTCTCCCTCCTGTGCTGAGCCATTCGCTTGGAGAGCAGTTGTTTTGTCTCCCCGATGTATAGATCTGTGCACTCCTCGCTACACTGGACTCCGTATACCACGTGTACGGAGTGGAAGAGTTTATATGCAGAGAACTTCCCACACCAGTCAGTTGAACTGAAGAAGCTGCTCGGATGAGTAGTGAAACGTCTTCATTGATTACTCAGCAAGTCCAGTTGTTTTTAGATTGACCTATACTAGATATACTATGACCTGGATGGATGAAATCTTCATAGTCATAATAAGAGCAACTGTAACACAACAGACCATTGTGTTGCCTAGTTAATAATTCAAAGTTGATATACAGGCATAAGTAAACTTTACACAGTAAAAATAAGTCTCTGGTGTACTTTTGTTGGCTGAGAAGTATTTTTTTTTATCAATTACTATTCTGTCTGTCTGTATATGTATAGGCTGATACAGTCTCTTATCTGTCTGTCTATCTATATCCATCTCTCTTCCCCCACGCTATCTATCTATCTATCTATCTATCTATCTATCTATCTATCTATCTATCTATCTATCTATCTATCTATCTATCTATCTATCTATCTATCTATCTATCTATCTATCATCTCTCATCTCTGACTGATTCACCTGTGCCACTGACCGATTCACCTGCGATACTGACTAATTCACCTGTGGAGCCTCCTATGCCACTGACTGATTCATCTATCTATCTTCTATTCTCTCTTTCTCTACGTAGCTAGTTAAATAGCGATCATGGTCTCTGTCTAAACTGTTTCATCTAGCTCTAATTATGTTTTATGGAGCTACATACATTTTGATACATGTACTGGATCATTAACAAGGTATTTCGGCAACATTTATTAAGGCAAAAACAGCAACCAATATAAAATCGTCATTGATCCATAGGCGTATTTTAACAGCGAATTTTGGATCGTAATTTATAGAGAGAAATAAAAACGCCACTTGATAAATAAGCGATTCTTATCCAGTGGCAGAAAATCTCGTGACTTGCGAATCATGGTGTATGTACAGTATAACGCAGCCATTGAGTTTTTCCCGGTAACTACACTAATAAATTGCCGGATTTCGATTTAGCGTATATTTGTGCGTAAATGTATGCGTATTATTCATACGAGCCTTAATAAATGTCGCCCTAAGACACATGCTCAGTGTGGTCTGGGCTGCTTAGGGATCATCATAAACAAAGCTGCTTGAGTTCTGCATGGCTGGTAAGTAAGGTGGGGGCTTCCCCTGATGTTCATAAGTATGATTGTTTCCCTGCTCAGCAGTTAGGGACCGTCTGACAACTCCTATCCACAGCAGTAAATGAAGGGGGAATTTCACTGCATACAGTCAGGTTTCTTATAAAAACAGTACACATTTTTTAATTAAAGAATATTGGAGATAGGTTTCTTTTTCATTAAAGAAAGTAAAAATGGGATTTTATTTGTATGCCTTTACATGACCTTTAAGTTAGAATGCCTAATTCTAAGCAACTTTTCAATTGGTCTTCATTATTTATTGTTTATAGTTTTTTTATAGTCTTTTTCTTCTGACTCACTGACCCCATCTAAAAACAAATGATCTGTAAGGCTACAAATGTATTATTATTACTACTTTTTATTATTCATCTTTCTATTCAGATCTTCTTCTATTCATATTTCAGTCTCTTATTCATATCAATGCTTGGTTGCTAGGATAATTTCGACCCTATCAACCAGACTGCAGAAATTGCAAACTAGAGATGCTAAATAAAAAGCCAAAAGAGGCTTTTTAATAAAAATCTGGGACTGCGGGCTGAGCTGTCCAATTCAGGACTGTCCTGCAGAAAACGGACAGTTAGGAGGTATGATGTTCATAATCAGAAACTGAACTATGTCCCTTTGGATTTAACGCTCAATGTGTGAAATTCCTTTATCCACCATGGTGTGGGGTCTCTGCACGTACACGGAATAATGGCATAAAATGAATGTATGTTTTCCATAATTTGCCAAATTATGGAAAGATCCATTATCCCCAAAACCCCAGGTCCCGAGCATTCTGGATAACATGTCCCATACCTGTACCTTATACTATACCTCCCAACTGTCCTGTTTTAAGAGGGACAGTCCCTCTTTTGACAGCTCAACCTGCATTCCCTCATTTGTACTGGAAAGTCTCGATTTTCTCTGCACTGAACAGCCAGAAAAAAGAAACAAAATTTCTAACTTAATTAGCTTCTGGCAAAGAGCCAAGTACAGCCACAGCTGCAGATAAAATACCTGTGTAACAATTTGTAGATAAGCAAATAAGTAATTGTAACAATATAAAGATAACAGGTCCCTTGGGAGAAGACTCACAGCTTAAAGGGCAATTCACCTTCATTAGAAAAACTGTAATAACTGAAAAAAACACAGAAACATGTTCAAACTTTCATAACCTGCCAAATTTTGTAAAATGAACATGGAAATTAGGGGGTGTGGTCATAAAAATGGGCGTGGTCAAATATTTGGGAGGTACTGTATGCCTGATCCCAACTAAGATATAATTAAGCCTTATTGGAAGCAAAACAATTCCATTCAGTTTATTTAATGTTTCAATAGTATTTTAGTACACAAACTATGGAGATCCAAATGACAGAAAGATGCCTAATCTGGAAAACTGTATTTCCCGAGCATTTTGGATAACAGTGTCTATACTTGTAAAAGCAATGTGATTGTCCAGTAAGTGCATATTCTGCAGGTATCCATGGATATCCAAGTCTATGTCACATATTCTCTATTGACTTTGTGCCTGTCATAGGCCTTGCATGCCAGTAATCTCTGTGTGCAAACATAATAAGCATTTAAATATAAGACTGCCAAAGTCAGTTTAACATCCAGTGCAGTCTAATGGCACCAATACAGAAAAGAAATACATTCTGTCACTTTAAGAGGGATTAGTATAGTGTATTTAGCTAAATAGTCAGGTCTGGAGCGGGACTCACAAATCACTTGGGGCAATTTATTTAGCTTTGAGCATTTACTGCACATTCCTTCCAGACAGAGATAAAAAGCTTCCCAGACGGGAGAGAATCCTTGTGTCTCAGACTTCCCTATAGGTCATTGTCAGTAAAGGCCAAAAGGTGAACAGAAATGTCTGCACTTCTTTCCCAGGGAGTGTGAATGGACAAATGTTTTCTTTAATGGGCTTGTTCATCTTTTAGTATGATGTAGAGCAGGGGTCCCCAAACTGTGAGCCACATTCAAATGTAAAAAGAGTTGGGGAGCAACACAAGCATGAAAAAGTCTATTGGGATGCAAAAGAAGGGCTGTGATTGGCTATTTGGTAGCCCTTATGTGGACTGACAGCCTATAGGAGGCTCTACTTTGCACTATACTTAGTTTTTATGCAATTAAAACTTGCCTCCAAGCCTGGAATTCAAAGATAAGCTCCTGCTTTGAGGCCACTGAGAGCAACATCACTCACAAGCTACTGGTTAGGGATCACTGATGTAGAGAGTGATATTCTAAGACAATTTGCAGTTGGTTTTTATTTTTTATTATTTATGATTTTGCAGTTAAGGTTTTTTTTATTCAGCAACTGTCCAGTTTGCAAATTCAGCAAATCTGGTTGCTAGGGTCCAAATTACCATAGCAACCGTGCATTGATTTGAACAAGTGACTGGAATATGAATAGGAGAGGTCCTGAATAGAAAGATGAGTAATAAAAAGTAGCAATAGGAATAAATGTGCAGCCTTACAGAGGATTTGTTTTTAGATGGGGGTCAATGAATGCTGAATGTTGAAAAGACTGAAAAATAAAAGACTAAAAATAAACAATGGCAACCAATTGAAAAGTTGCTTAGAATTGGCCATTCTATAACATGCTAAAAATTAACTTAAAGGTGAACCACCCGTTTAATGCAAAGATAAAATCCTCTGCTGATTGTCAGGCTGTTCCAAGATCAGAAAGCGCAACGTACACAGCACAAGGAATTCCATAGACTTATAGGGGGAAATTCACTAAAGGGCGAAGTGACTAACGTCAGCGGAAATTTGCCAGCGTGACGTCATTTCGGGACTTCGCTGATTTACTAACAGGTGCAGGTGTAACTTCACTAGTGAAGGAGATAGACTCTAGCGCTACTTCGTACTCTTATGCCAGGCGAAGTTTTGCTCTGGTGAAAGAGCGTTATTTCGCAAATTCACTAAGATGCGCCATTTACTGAACGTTACTTGTTGAGCCAGACTTGCCTTCGCCAGCTCAAACCAGGCGAAGTGCAATGGAATGTATAGGGCTTCTTCAATTTTTAGTTGAGAAATTTTCTAAGTCCCGAAAAACGCTGGCGCCTTTTCGTTTTTCAGGTTGATAGGCTGCAAAAATCTGTAAATTTGGGTACCAGGGCTCCCCCCTACATTTCCTAACATATGGGACATAAACTGTACACTGGGCTCATGTGTAATATAACAACTCTATTTTATTTTATTAAGGTTTCCCTGGGCTTGTGTAGTGTAATGTATTTGCTGCAACATATACGTCCAATCAACTTTAACTTTCCGTTAACGGCAACGCTATCGCAACTTCACTTCGCTTGGTGCAGTAATGCTACCGCAACTTCGCCAGAGTTCAGCGCCCTGGACTCAACTTCGGATTTTATTGAATTAGCATTGTCCTGGCGAATCTACACCTGGCAAAGTGTTGCGCTGTGAGTGAAGCGCTGGCGAATTTCCGCAGGTTAGTGAATTTGCCCCATAGAAATGATTTTAAAGTCTAAGGAAACAATACTTACAGGAATACACCTCTGTTCAGTTCCGCTTTAGCTTCCATATGTTTATGCCTTTTCATGTGTACTGCGTGGCCATGGACATCAGATTATTAATTATTACTGTCTTGGGAAAAAATATTTTTTTCCAGATTCTTTCCAGGCCACCAGAGCAGAACATGAAGGGTTTGCCTCTAAAAGCTTGTGACTCTCTGCTCTGCAATAAATGCAGCTGAGAATTCTGTGCTACTTCTCCCTTTGTTCATGACAAGTATAATAGTCATGTCGGCATGTATAGATAAGGGCAGATTTAACACAAAGTGAAATTAGAGCTCGTCACAGAACAATTCATCTACTTTTTATTCATTCCTATGGGATTTTTAGAATGGTATCTATCATTGGGTGAAAGTTCAGAGCCTTCTAAAAGTCCCTTAGGGCAGAGACACGTGGAGATTCAGGGAGATTCGTCCAAAGAAGAGGTGATTTGTTGCTGGGCGACTGATCTCCCCGAATCTCCAAGTGTGTCTCTGCCCTTTGGAATGGATAGAAAGTGGGTACGTTTTTCTGTGATAAACTCTAACCCCATATTTTGAGAAATCTGCCCCTAACAGTGCTGCAAGAAAGAAGCAGCCAAACTTCCATTTCAGTCACTAAATATAGGAAAGAAGTTGCCTCACCTTTAAAGGGATCCTGTCATCGGAAAACATGTTTTTTTTCCAAAATGAATCAGTTAATAATGCTACTCCAGCAGAATTCTGCACTGAAATCCATTTCTCAAAAGAGCAAACAGATTTTTTTATATTCAATTTTGAAATCTGACATGGGGCTAGACATTATGTCAATTTCCCAGCTGCCCCTGGTCATGTGACTTGTGCCTGCACTTTAGGAGAGAAATGCTTTCTGGCAGGCTGCTGTCTTTCCTTCTCAATGTAACTGAATGTGTCTCAGTGAGACTTGAGTGTTGTTCTTAGATCTACCAGGCAGCTGTTATCTTGTGTTAGGGAGCTGTTATCTGGTTACCTTCCCATTGTTCTTTTGTTTGGCTGCTGGGGGGGAAAAGGGAGGGGGGTGATAGCATTCCAATTTGCAGTACAGCAGTAAAGAGTGATTGAAGTTTATCAGAGCACAAGTCACATGACTGGGGCAGCTGGGAAATTGACAATATGTCTAGCCCCATGTCAGATTTCAAAATTGAATATAAAAAAATCTGTTTGCTCTTTTGAGAAATGGATTTCAGTGCAGAATTCAGCTGGAGCAGCACTATTAACTGATGCATTTTGGGAAAAAAAATTCTCCCATGACAGTATCCCTTTAAACACCTTGGGGCTCATATACTTTGCGCAGGGGAGAATGGTTCATACAGTGAATATAATTGCCCTGCACATGGTTATATTTCTAAATCTGGATACGAACGGTGTATTTAGGGAATTTATTAAAACTCTAAATGTTCACATTTTTTTATTAAAAAAAATTTATCCAAACTCCCATCCACAATTTTACCTTTTTTATCAATAAAATAAGAAATAACTCAAAATTATGAAAAAAAATTGCATTGTACAAATTTTTCGCATTTGACACCAGAAAACTCAGATTATCATCCGAAAACCACAAATTATTCGGATTATTGTGCAAAACTCATAGCAGATCATATCTTCCAATTGTGAAAGGGACATCTGCCATTGACTTCTACATGACCTCAGCAGGTTTGAGATAGAGTATTTTTGGATTCGGACTTTTAGTATCCTCATGCTATAATATAAAGTTTTTTTTCCACTTAAAAAATAGTTTTCCCCTTTAAAACCCCATACCAGAAAAGTTTGGGTTTCAGTAAATAACCCCCTTAATGTGCACACTCTGCGTTTGAGTTATTCCACGACTTTGGCAGTGGAGAAAATATTAGCAAAAAAAGAATAAAGAATAAATACATTTTTACAAGTAAAACAGTTCTTTTTAAGTTTTTAAGTTTAATGTAAAAAAATTCAAGTAATAGAAAATTACAGAAGCGCAAAGCATCCACTATTAATTGCATTACCCCTGGACACAAAGGCACATTTTTCCTTAAAAACAGACCATGTCAGACCGTGTAAATGTGAACCATAGCAATGTCCATTACATGAGTAAAGAATAGGTCTGCCATTATCAGAATTTAGTTCATATAAATGCATTAGATTGCCCAAACTATTATTTGTGTTCTCTTATCTGGTTAGAAAAATGTATTTTAACACTATGAACAGTAATTACATTACAAAAACAGCTTATTTTATTTACAATTCCACCCAAGGATACCTGACATTACAGGGGTGCGACGCTTGATTACAAAGACTAACATCATTTGAAAAAATTTGCAGTTTACCAAAATAATAAAAAAAAAAAAACAGCTTTCACTGAAATGTTCCATTGTTAAAATCACAATATTTTTGCATGATTAATATGTACACAGAGCTAAAAATAACATGCATGGTTTCTTACTCAAACGGAGGTGATGACAAAAGTTGTATTCAGCAAAACGGCTTTTTTGTGCTATGAACAAATGCATTTTATCTCATGGCAACAAGCATTCTGTTAAAAAGTCTTCAAAAAGTTTTTGTGCCACTTTTTCCACCCTATAATGTCGCATGGGTCATTCCAGGTTTTTTGTTGACCATCTTATTTCCATCTTGGTGAAGACAGAATCCACATTTTAATGGCACCTGCCTGCACTCATGGGTGAGGTGCCCCTGTACAGGCTGATACATTAGATAGCTTTAAGACGGGGTTGGATAGCTTTTTAGCAAGTGAGGGAATACAGGGTTATGGGAAATAGCTCATAGTACAAGTTGATCCAGGGACTAGTCCGATTGCCATTTTGGAGTCAGGAAGGAATTTTTTCCCCCTCTGAGGCAAATTGGAGAGGCTTCAGATGGGTTTTTTTTGCCTTCCTCTGGATCAACTGGCAGATAGGCAGGTTAAAAAAAAAAACATAAAAGGTTGAACTTGATGGACATGTGTCTTTTTTCAACCTTACTTACTGTGTTACTATGTAAGTCCAGGCAATTTGTATTGAAATGAATAGGAAGCAATCCGGAGCATTGTTATCTGTGCACCAAGCTGGATATTGTACAGGTGCCAAAACCCTGGGACTAAGAGATATCCAGTTTGCACACAGTACATGTCCTGATAGGAATAATCGTATGGTTCTGTGTGCTCATGCTCAAGTGATAAAAGGGTATACATGGTATGGTCAGGTAGAAGGGTAGCAATGATACTGCTACTGGTGAAATAATAAACTTCCGGCACATACACACAAAGAAAACCCCTTTCTCTGTATACATCAGAAAAAACATCATCAGTGGACTTTCACTAACCAGCAACCCTGCAACACCTTTCTCCTTACTATCTGCTTTCCCCAACTTTAAGGGCAGAGACACATGCAAACATTCGGGGAGATTTAGTTGCCCGACGACAAATCTCCTCTTTCTCGGGCGACGAATCCCCCCGAAAAGCCCTCCAGCCGGCTAGAATCGAAATTGCCAGGGGGATGGCACTCGGAGCACTTCATTTTACGAAGCCGGCCAAAGTTTCCTCAGGACCAGGACAAATAAGGTGCCTTTTTGCATAAATCATAAGAAACATGGCTTTTTTGACTATACCCAAAATGGGGCAAATTCACTGAAGGGCAAATGTGAAGTCTTCGCCACTTCGTCAGGTGCTAATTTGCTACCACTGCGCTAATTCACTGAAATGCTAAGTTGCGGCTCGGCATCCGAACGCTGTCGAATTTTCGCTACCGTAAATTCATCAGCGCAAGCATTTCATAGCGGACTTTTGCTAACATTCATTTCTGCCTTGTGAAACTTCGTTCATGCACTTACGCTTAGGTCAATTTGAATAGGTACATATAGGTCATATATATTTCTTTATTAGAGATGTTGGGGAAATTGCATGAAGTGGCCACTTATTATTGAAAATGTCCAAGGAAGCAAAATAAAGACAAAAGAGATCACTTTATTGTCCTAGACATGAGCCCACCCTAAAACAAATGTGGCATGCCCCTAAAATGGTTTAAAAAAAATGTTAAAAAAACCCACACAATAGTCACAACTTTTAAATACAATCCCACTTTAAAATATGAAAAGATGCCATTATTTTTTTTTTTACAATTTTTGTAACTTTTCGGCATACAGGATATGATGTCACGGACATGTAGCTTCATCTTATCAGTTCACCAGGTCTAAGCTGGCGAAGGAAACTCTGGCGAAAGGGGTAAAGTAATGGAAAATGTGCACTTTAGTGAATTCAAGGCGTAACAATCATTTGCCCGATCGAAAGTTCGTCTGGCGAATGGGCGCGACACACGCGTTTGCGATGTACTCTTTCACAAGCAAATTGTTCTCTACGCCTGTTAGTAAATTGTCTATTTCCCTGAGGATTGGTGATTTTATCGCTAGTGAAGGCCACTTTGCCCTTTAGTAAATCTGCCCCAATGTGTTTAACATACCTGATTAATGGCTAGCTTGCTCTGTATCTACAGATTCTTTGAGATAAACTGATTTGTATAAACATACCAAGTCATATCTATCAAGACATAACTGAAGGGATTCTGAGGTTAAAATAATGGCCTGGACAAATTTCATAGAAATCAATCCAACATTCCATGCAGAGCCCATTATGTTAAGGAGATAAGGGGGCCAGGGCCAAAGGTACAACTTTACTTTTCAGTGTTGTTAATGGAACATTAATATTACCAGATCATAACATTTCATTTTGGTGGTGCAAAGAGATAAAAAAAGCATTTTCCTGAAGTGTGAAAATTGTGCTGTAACAGGAAGACCACTGGACTGAATTTCTGGCAGGACACGTGGGGTAATCCTGAATCCTGCACGGGTTTCAAGTATCTTTCTCAGGCAACTGATAAGCTTCTATGATGATGTTTAGAACATCCGTTGATTTTAGCCAAGGTCTAAGAAGAGAAGTCTTACAAACATTCCAGTCAAGAGCAATTAAATAGTATTCAAGCTTCCTGTTGGATCCGTATATAATATGCAAAATTGACAGCTCAACACCACAAAATGATCTTTTTGAGAGTTCAGTATCAGATTACTTCTGTTTGTATCTTAATATTAAGCCAATGAGTTGTTTGTCACTGAAGAAACGGCACACATATTTACAAAGAAATTTGGAATAAAAAAGGATGAAATCTGATGGATCTGTGGGCGAAGGTGCAGAACCTCTCACCTAATAAACATGTACAGACTGTGTATCTCAAAGAGAAATTACCTTGTCTAGAACACAATAATTTTTTTAAACTACTCGCATTTTCCAGGATGTTGTTATATGTGCAGTTAAGACCGTGTGTACTGTACAGTGCTGTGTTTCGTGACTCTGGTAGTAGATTTACTTGTATTGTTGGCAGAAGGTGGCAACTCGTCTGACAAATGCCCCTCTTGTTTAAAGAATTGATCATTACTTGCATATTGGCCTAAAGATACAGCACTGTCTTTCATCATATTCATCCCTCCAGAAATCTCAGCTGGAAGTATAACATTGTCCTGTATAGGAGTATAATGCCTTTCAGTTACTACAACATTGTTCCCGACAGCCAGTTCAGGAATGCTCAGTGAGGTCTGTAGACCAGAGCTGGGTGCCAGCAGCCTCTCGGTTACAACTACATATTGCGAGTCTAGAGGTTCACTGGCTCCCACAAAACCAGGCCTTGCTTTGTCAGAGGTGATCACTCTTTCAGTGACCATAACATTCTGTCCATCTTTAATGTCAATCATGTTATGCAAACTAGCAGAACTGCCAATTAACCTCTCTGTCACTAAGACATTCTGCTGGTGCAGCGGCTCAAGAAAATATGCAGGACCTGTGGTGTAAGATTTTTCTGTTACAAGGATATTACCTCGAGGTGCGGGATCATGAATATACCTAGAAGAGTCTTCAGCAATTACTTCTTCTCTAACTACCATTTCAGGTTGTCTTCTTTGAACATGTGTCTCAACTGAACTAAAGGAACTTTCCATATTGGTAAAAGTTGGGGCATGTGCAGCTATTACCTTTTTCTCTATGCTAACGTTACTACTTGCCTGTGAGCGTTGCACATCTTGCATGGTAAGTGATTTAGTTGTTTCGGCAAGCTCCTCGTATGACTTATGCCTTTCTGCTTGTACAGCAGTGTTGGTCTGCATGCCCTGACAAATGTCTGCCAGTGCTTTGAACTTCACCCCTAAATCATCAAGACAGTCATAATCAAATTCACTTTCAATGAAACTGCAGCATCCAACAGATCCTGAGAGTGACCCAACATCTTCCTGGGTATAAGTAAGAATGCAGTCTTTTGCTGGCTGAGCCTGGTCTTCATCACAATAACCAAACGCTTTCTAGAAATGGACAGAAAGAAACAAATCATTAAGATGGTATGCAGACATCAAAATATTACAGTGATAATATAAAACCTGTCACCCTTCAATAAGCAAAGCTAATTTATGGTCTCCCATTATTGTCAATGGAAACTGATCAGCGACAACTTACAGCATTTTGAGCATCGTTTTACTACATTTTTTTACTCAAATTAAAAAGAAGAAAGTAATTTATATATGCACACTAAAAATCAGGTATTCTGTAATTCTTTTCACTGCATAGAAGCAAGATACTTTGAAGGGTAAATTTATTTCCTCCTTTCAATCTTTTGTACTTTGTATAAAAAGATTACCTAGACTTAACTGTATTCAAAATTCTGTGGAGATCAGTATTCCCTTTAAAGTGAACAACTAGTAGTGAAAATTATGAGAAGCCATGCAACAAATATCAGTTCTACTGGGTAATAACATAGAAGTTGTAGCCTCTCTCAGACTGGAAGTCTCGTTTTACATATAAAGGGAAATAGAGGAGAATAGCGTTAATAGCTTAAGATAAAGGAAAGGGTCATAGGCCAAAAAGCAAAAAAGTACACTTCTGTAAGACAGAAAACTGCCATGATATTTGACAAAAGTAAAATTACTTACATCACTGAAGTATTCTTTTATAAATCCTTCATCTAGGGCTGCACCTCCTCCACCTACTATTGCACCTCCTCCACCTACTATTGCACCTCCTCCACCTATTATTGCACCACCATAAGCTCCTCCACCAACACCGGCTCCTGAGCCACTTCCAGAAGTCAGCACAGCCATGGATCTTAATGTGTTCCCTGCAGCTCCTGCTTGGGCTTCTGCCAGTAAATTTCTTTGCTCTTCCCATCTTCTATCTATTACGGTATTTGAGTGGTACATTCCACCCATAGCCTGAAAGCCAGCTTCTCCTTTACCCATACCTCCTGCACCAGCTCCACTGCCTCCTGCAGTATATCCAGCAGCAAGAATATGTGGTGCAAGGGCAGCCTAAAGAGCAAACATAAAATTCTGATTACCACATTTCCCTGTACCAAGAAACAATGCTTTACTTGAGATATTTTAACTGAATCATTTACAGAAACACGGTGTGCTTCTTGCAACATTGTGGAATTCCATAAAAATACTACCATGAGGCCTTTGCCCTATTCTTTTAGTTGAAGTGATTATCATATATTAAATAGTAAGCTATCACTACCTTGTACCTGTTTTTTTTTTCAAGTAGCCATAAAGTATTCTTGTCAACAGATCCAACAGATCCCACTCCTGTACTTTTACTGTATTGCATCTGTATTGCAACAGGTTGTTTCCTTTGCACTCCTGAGATTTCTTACTGATTATCTCTTCTAAATATTCAAAATCTTGCAATGATGTAAACAATGGGTTTAAAGGGACAGTATACACCCCTTTTTAACATGAGCTGAATTAATATGGCTTGTGCCGAACATACTTTTTGCCTACTGTTTTAATTAAGAAAAAGCTATGCTTTTTATTATTTCTGGCATGAAACAAGAATATGAAGCCAATTACACTTTAGTATATCCTGTCACTTTTGGTCCCACAGAACTTAAGAGGACCTGATAAAAACAAATTACCAGTCCACGAGAAGCCCCAGATCAAATGTTGCTGCTTAGAAAAGAAAGGTTTAATAGGCAGAGTGTAATTTCAACATTTATTCCTACTTATTGTGCCCATTTCTAGTAAAGGTGTTTTAGGGGTATACTGACTATTACAGAACTAGGACTAATAGGGTTTTAGTGTTTTGTTATAAAGATAAGTGGCCTATCCTCTGCATGCTATGCCCCAACCCTATCTCATTTGGCACTGACATACCCAGATCCACCCCATTTCAGCCCTCTACATAAAGTCTCATAATTAAGCTTGCCACCACAAGGTCTAAAGCATTTAGAAACTCAGCTATGACTTGCCATGTCTTCAGGCGCGGCACCTTCATTATTCCATTTCATAAATGTAGCCTCCGTGCCATCTGGTATGGCCATAAATCCCGTCGCAGTAGATCCACAATAGCACAAGAGTAATAGAAGTGGCACCACTGAAGAAACAGGAAAAACAAAACAACATTAACTTATTAGAGTGCAGTTTAATTTTAGTTCTATATTAGCTTTGGTCACATAGAGCATTTTAATCACTGTGGATTTTCAGAGCGCTTTGTAAACAGCTGCTGTTTTTTTGCCATTAGAGTTTATCAGATCTACAGAAATAGTTGTGACCTTGGTATAATAATTAAATTGAAAAAAGTGTAATTTATTCATAATGCTGCAGCTGTTTTATTCTGTGTAAACTGCTTAGGCATTGTGGACCTTTACTGCTGAACAATAATGAAACGGAGAACAAAGTAATGAGCTTGAAAAAGGAACTAAAATGTTCTGAACGCTTGCTATGATTATCTTAGTTAGCCAATAAAGGTATCACCTTTATACCACTTTGACATGTAAAAAGATTTGGGGAGCGACACAAGCATGGAAAATGTTCCTCGGTGGTGCCAAATAAGGGCTGTGATTGGCTATTGGTAGCCTCTGTGTAAACTGGCAGCCTACAGGAGACTGTTTGGCAGTACAACTGTTTTTTATGTAGGGATGCACCGACTCCAGGATTCAGTTTGGGATTCAGGCTTGTTAAATATAGGGTATTGGAAAAATGGTTATATTCCAGTATTGATTAAGTTTGAATATGTTTCATTTGTGCACTCATGACTTGTCATTCACACATCCTTCACACATTGGTTCCCATACTCCATTTGTTCTCTAAATCTAGAGGGATTAGGTTACATGAAACGTATGGAATGTCTTATGGGTTGGCTGGGGGAGATGTATCTCACAGATTTTTTTTTCAGATTATCCCTGAACAAAGAGAAGTTTGCTCTCGCACACTGGACACACACTGACTCTCACACAATACAGACATACACAAAACTTTTATACAACATATTGATACATACATATTATTTTGGTAGGCTGTCAATAGAGCATTTGACTGGCTAGGTATCTGTTCATTTGTATGAATTTTCTGTAACACATTGTTACACATTAAATATATTTAAATATCACCTTGGTGAGTGGTGTTTGTTGACCATAGAACTTATACAAATTATTAAATAAGACTGTAGTTTCTAACAAGGCTTTTTCAGCAGGATTCGGATACGGCCTTATCCTACTGCCTGGCCAAACGAATCCTAATTTGCATATGCAAATTTGGTACGGTGAGGTACGTGACTTTTTGTCACAAAACAAGGAAGTAAAAAATGTTTTCCTTTTCCACCCCTAATTTGCATATTCAAATTAGGATTTGGTTCGGTCTAATCTTTCACGAAGGATTCGGGGGTTCAGTCGAATCGAAAATAGTGGATTCGGTGCATGCCTATTTTTATGCAACCAAAACTTGCCTCCAAGCCAGAAATAATCACCTGCTTTGAGGCCATGGAGAGCAACATCCAAGGGGTTGGGGAGAAATACCCATTATTTACTCACATAATAATAATAAGCAGGCCAGAATCATTAGTCCAATTGCAGCAGCTCCTAGTTTTACAGATGAATCAATCATTCGTTCACTGCAGGCATCACCATTGTCACAGGAGCAAATAAAGAGTGAAAGGATCTGTGGTTCTGTGCAACTCAGTCCTTGGTTGTCTTTCACCAGAACGTGCACTTTATGTGACCCATCCCAGATGTTTTGTGGTTTCAGCTGTACACCGACTCCTATCACAAACAGGGGAATAAAAGTAAAACATTTAATTTCTGCTGTTTGAGAAGCAGTTATCAAACTCAAGATCTTGAAAAAAGGCATTGTGCATTGCATTATAAAATACAGAATTTTCTTGACACTCAGAAAGTTTCCTACTGAGTAAATGTTTGGTAAGGGTGGGGTTGGCTGTAGATTGCTCTGCAGGTGCAGTGGATTTCCACAGGGAGTGAAAAATCAGAGCCTTTGCCTAAGAATAAAGTCTGGGGAGTTTACATTCGGTCACTGATAATTGTACCTTTGAAGGTCAGAAAATATAGACCATAATAGGAGTACATTTCTATGATTTAAATAAGAGTAATAAAGGAAAAATAGGCTAACGTGAGACATGCTTGGCCAATTCTCAAGATCATAGCTTGCATTCCTTCAAGTCAAATTCCCTTAAAGAGAGGCTGTTTACCTTCCAAACACTTTTTCAGTTGAGTTGTTTTCAGATTGTTCTCTGGATATAAAGACTTTTTTCAATTGCTTTCCATTTTTTATTTTTCCAAAATTTAAGTTTAAACTTGAATGTTCCTGTCTCTGGTGTCAGCTCAGTAATTCAGGTGCAGATTCTGAACTGTTACAATTTTGCAAAATTTAGGGGGTTATTTATCAAGGTCCAAATATCCAAACCTCGAATAATTTGTGGTTTTCAGAGGAAGAAAAAAAAACGATTACATTTTTGTGATTTATTGAAGTCCGATAGTCTAAAAACTCAGAATCCAAAACCCCAGGATCTAAAAGCTCTCCAGGTCCTGTATAAATGGGGAAGGTTCCAGTGTCTGCGCTGATGTCCGTACCGATATCTGATGAGTTTGGGGTTTCTGCGCAAAAAACTCAGATTTATTCAGGGAAAGCCACGAAATTAGCCAACCCTATTTTTTTGGGCTTTTTTCTTCATTAATTAGGTCCATTCGGGCAATCGGAGTTGCTTAGATTTCTAACTTAGAAATACTCAGATAAATTCGGCCCTTGATAAATAACCCCCTTAGTTGATACATTTTTCACAGCATCTCAGAGGAGTATTAGCAACTATTGTATCAATTCTAACAGCTGCCTTTAATGAAACTAAGGGAAATATAAGAAATGTATCACCTAAATGTATCAATTTTGAACAGTTTAGAGGGTCGGTGACCGACCTCCCCAGAGGTGAAAGGTCAAAAATTAGAATTACACTTCAATATCAAAAGAACGGTCACTATAGAAAATAGAAAGTAATTGGAAAAAGCCTTTATTTCTGGTGAACAATCTGAAACCAACTGAAAAAAAGTGTTGGGAGATGAACAACCCCTTTAATAATCAGATTAGCATAATAGTAGTTAGCCATAATGATGCATTGCTAGTGCGTGCACACAACAAATTATTGTGCACAGAAAGAATTTTGAGAAAATCGTGTAATAATTCTGACCTGAGCACACAGTTTAAAATGTGCGCACAAAATAATTTTGCCCAAATAGCTGAGAAAGAATTACAATGAACATTACTTCTATACCATACTTTGAAAAACTAGAAGGTTCTTCTTCTTTTACCATTACATATAAAACTAATATAGCTATACATGGCTTGCTTTTCCCCACCATAGTCCATATAAGTACATATGTATTGTTGACGTCTCTCCACACTTACCATTGCTTGGTCCAAGAGTCCAGAATTTTGCATATCCTGCTGGCTCATCCACTATAGAAAACGTAAATGGAGCACCAAATGGAAAGTCATCACCATCGACTGCAGTTACATTGATAAACTTTGCAGTGCTGCAAACAGTCTGTATTGGATTGACTAAAGTAGGGCAATTGTCATTTGCATCTGCAACATCAATGGCAATGGTTCCAGTGGCTGTTTTTCCTGGAAGATCTAAGGAAATTCAGCTTTGTTAAAACATGTAGTTGACCTACACTATTTACTGTTGCAATACCTGGATTAGCAGCAACAAGCTGCCCACTAGTTTGTATAAAGGGGTTTAAGGAATTGGGTTTATGTAGGGCATGGTCTCTGCCTAGTGTTTTAATGAAATATTATTTATGATTTTGGTAATTTTGTGCTAAACAGTGTAACTGAAACCAATTTACAATGGCTACAACTTTTTTCGTCAGAGTAACTGTGGGGAAGGAGAAGGCAGATAATCTTTTGAAATAAATTCCCCTTTTCTTGTTTTACATAGGCAGCAACAAAGGCAGGTTTCCATGGTCAGGAAACTCCTTCAAAGAATAAAGAGGAAACTAAAAAATCTACAGTACTGTCATACCTATAAACTGAGTGACAGCACTGTAGATTCTATAATCCACAGAAAGTGGTAAACTATGCATTGTAGTGCATTTTACCCATTAGTGAAAATGTATTTCAAAGAAACAATAAGTGGAACACAGTCCCTGTTTATTTGGCTATTGTGTGTACAATGCATATTTATAAATTGGCACTTTAACATTTTTTTTAAAACTAATTAGTTTTAATTAGTACAACTAGTTTATTGTATTCTGTATTAAACAATTGTGAAAATGTGTTACATTTTGGAAAAGGGTTTAAAAGAGAAGTCTGTATTCTCAGGCCTGAACTATGTATTGTATTATGCATGATGATCATGACAGATGTTATTATATCTTACCTTCACTGATGGCCAATATTTTTACCACATAGGTCCCGTTAACCACATAAATTGATTCGCGGTCTGGAATTTTAATAAGCTTGATATCAGCTGTTGTTGAATCAATTGTGAACCAATTATCTGGGTCATATTCTTTGGCATACCTGTTCATGCAAATGGAATTGACTGTAGTATCAATAGCGTACAAATAGATAAATTTACGCAATTAACTGCAAGCAAGGGACTTACTTCACATTCACAGAAATTTTCCCTGTGTCTCCATCATATGCCTGATATGATCCAATCACCGTTTGCACTGAAGTTTTTTCTTCACTAATCAGAATAACCTTTCGTTTTGGCTTAAACACAGGACCCTCTAAGACGTTCTTTACCTTCACTTTAATAGCGGTTTTCTTAGCCCCTCCAATGCCAACACCTGCATCTGTCCCTCCACCAAAACTTAAGATTGAACTATGATATGCTGCTTTGTTTGAAACCACGACACTCAGATCAACATATTGCATTACCTCATAGTCAACCTCCTAAAAAGAGAGAGAGAGACAGAAAGCAAAAAAGATAAAGTATACATACTATTAATAATAATAATATTATTAATATGTATTTATAAATCACCAACATATCTCACGGTGTTGTCTAAAAGAAATGGGTATATATGTTGAACATATATGAATTACATAAAATGATAACCAGTACAAGAGGTAAAGAGGGGCCTGCTCAATATAGCTTTCTGGTATTTAATTATCTACCCTGCAAGAAAGAAATAATAGGTTAAAAATTATGTATGGCACATTCCCTATTCATTGAACTCTATCTAAATAAGGATGTATACTGCCCCTTTCATGAATATAGCACAGTTTTGAATAGTGAAAGCTAACTGGCAATGTGTGCATATGCAAATACATGATAAACTATTCTTAAATTAAAAAAAAAAAAACAAAAATAGAAAAATATGAAACATCAATATTTAATCTTTACCTTTACAACGATCAAAACCCCCTCATTAGTTTTAGCATCTGTTATTATCTTAAAAATGCCATCTTCATTTCCAGAGACAATGGTAAAGTTAGCCAGCCAATTATCTGTGAATTCTTCATCCAGGTCAATTGCTTTCATTCGCAGAATTTCCACATTTGCTGTATTTTCTTCAACTGTCCCTTCATACTAGAATACAAATAAAGAACAATGAAACACAGATTTTCAGAAATATCCAACACTGTGGAAAGTTTAGTAGGAACTTGTTTTGTTAACGTCATTCTGGGTTTGCAAAAGTTATTTTGAATACTGGGGAGGTTTATGCAAACAAACATTAGTCTGCCCCTCTGGTCGATACCCTCAAAAGGTGATGCCAATGCTGAAAGCAAAATAATTTGTCTTTGTTGGTTATAACTCAGACCTTTCATGGGAGGGTTTCCATAAAAATCAACTACATGGCAAATGTAAGTTTAAATAGCCAGTGTTTTTTGTTATGAGAGGACAAGTGCACATACAATCACAATCTCCAAATTACCTGGTCCTTTTCAATGTATGGAATGTTGTCATTCACATCCTTAACTGTGACTCTAACTGCAGCGGTTCCAGAGAGAGAACCTGTTTTTCCATCATTATCTCTTACTTCGACAACTAGATAGTAACTGCTTTGTGTCTAAATGGAGGGACATGAAAAATGATCATATTAAATGCCACTAAGCACACTTGTAACATATCTGCCATATTTGTGCCATACCTTAAAAGCCCTTTGAAATCACCAACAAAATTATTAGACAATATTATGCAGCAACTTAAAAGTAGAGTAGAATGGCAATATCCCTTGACAGCGCTATATAAATAAATGATGATTATGATGATATTCCTTGGGGCTTATTGGCATTATAGTTTTTTTTAAAAGAAAAAAAAGTCAACAAACAAATTAAGTGAGAAAGAGAGGTCCTTGTGCTTTGCCAATGAGTTTTTACTTGAGAAACACGGTGTTCCTGTAGCTTCTTGATTATTGTACTTGACTCTAGCTGATTCTTGCTAGGAATGCACAATGGCTGGTTGCTGGTAGAAGAAGACAGGAGAGTCTCATTGAGACTGGTTACTCTCTAAAGTAGTAAGCCCTGATTTTCTGCACAGTTTGAGTAAAATATAAAAAATAAAATTTTTTCAGGGGGCCTTCTTATAAATTAGACCAAGGGAAACACCATGATTGATGAGCAAGAAAATAAAAAATCAGCAAAGGCACTGTATCATAGAAATTCTAACATCCTAAATGCAGAAGCAAATCACTACTTGTGATGTTGTGTCACCTGCGACTGGTTAAGTATTAACACTGGTTTGATTTGCCCAACAGATAACAATTAAAGTCAAAAGCAATCACAAACTGAAGCAAAATAAATTTACATTACCTCTCTATCAATTTTTGATACTTTGGTGTAAACTTCCCCGGTATCTTTATTTATTTCAAATATTTGTATATGTCCTGGTTCTTGAGAAATAACTTTATAGGCAAGTTTAGCGTTGATAGTATTTGGATCATCGGCATCGGTTGCATTTAGCTTCAGAACTAAGGTATCTGCATAGCACACAAAATAAAAAGAACTAATTATACCTCAGTGTTCTAGATAAAGGAGGGAGAATAATATTAATTAAAAGGTGAAGAAACATTTACATTTATGTGTTGAAACTTACTTGCTGGGCTTGCCTCCTCGATGACACCAGAAAAAACTTCACTTATAAAAACTGGATCATTATCATTAATGTCAATGACTTTCACCCTAAGATCTATAGGTGGTTCAACGTTACCTCCATCTTTATCTAGCGCATAACCTTTTAGCTGAAATAAAGAAAGCGGGTATTGGAATAATGAGAGTTTATTACTCATGTACTTATGAAATTTGGGACAGTGCAATATGAGCAGGTAGTGTACATAGAGAGTTTGGTTTACTAATTTGATGTGAAGTACCACTGTTAATTTTTTCTGACTGTTTTAATTGATTTTGGATTGTGATGGATGAATTGGAAAAGTTTTTTTTAATGGTAAAATAATGTAGTGCAAGATCTAAGCGATAGTTGTACAAGAATGTGTGTTTTTTTGAAGTACAAATGTTTTTGTGAATTAATTTGGTTCATAAAAGCTGTACATGGCTATATTGTTGCAAACACAGCACCCCTTTGGGCCCATAGGAGAAATCTGGTCCTACACAGAATATTTATGCCTCTGGTTGTGTGATATGCTGGAAACTGGCCTACTAAATGGACAGGTCGAGAAAGTTAATCAAAGTAAAACTTACATAGAACATTGGCGTTTCTTCTCTATCAACAATCCCAGTTACATTCAGTTCCCCAGTCCTTTCATCGATAATGAAAATGCCAAGGGGAGGTTTTGTCACCCCCATACCCTCAATGCGATATGTAATTCTCATTTCTGTCTGCTTATCTGATTTAATCTGTTGGTAAGAGAATTGAAAATGTTATCTTGTGAATATGAGTTATCATACATCTTATCTACAGATTTCCCATGCAAAACAAGTATATTGTGAAAAACAACCAGCATAAAGTTGGAAGTGAATTAGAGAGATTCATAACCAAAAGTTTTTTTTTGTTTCATATAAATATAACATTACAGGCCCTAAAATCAGGGCAACACACTCACAATTTGTGAAGCAAAAACAGAATAACTCCAGTTTCTGAACAAAAAATACGTTGCACACCACTCCCTATCCCTTCACAATCACACACTATGCACAGCAGCACTCCCATGACTCCTTAGCTCATCACACAATAACTCGATACTACAAATGAATGGATAGGAGCTGCTTTTTGTGCTTTCCTGCCCTTTGTGGTGTATATAAGGTTGCCATCTGGCCAGTATTTTACAAGCCCGGCCAGTAAAAATGATGGCTGATCCCAATGTTATTAATAGGGAAAAAAGTAAATGTATAGGAAGGCCGGTATTTTCTTCCAGAAAAGGTAGCAACACTAGGTGTATGCATAGTGCCCCCCGTGTGCTTGCTGAAACTGTGAAAATGTATCAGCATAGGATGAAAGTGCCAATGACATTGTAACATATAAGGGGTTGGCGGGGTCGGGGGCCGGTGTCCAATTTGGCGAGCCTCGTTTTTGAGCGCTGGGCTTGGTGGCCCAGTGCAGGAGTGTCCGCGGCCTGCTTCCGCGGACACTCCTGCACTGGGCCACCAAGCCCAGCGCTCAAAAACGAGAAAAAAATGACATTAAATGTGTTCATTTACTCAGCAAGACTTAATTACAATGCTCTGCAAGTGAATAAATACAACTCATTGTCAGGATCACTCACTTTTGCTATTGGGTTCCTCCAAGAATTATTCTGTTCCTCTAGGATTGAAACAGGCGGTATAATCCATTCCCGCTTGTATCTTATTACTCTTGTAGAAATGGCTTTATTGTCATTTTGATTTCTGCTTCTTTCTATCACCTGTTAGAAATTAAAAAAGCAAGGCATTCAGGTCTGGAATAAAGCATAGCTCTGATTGTGTCATGGGGGTAAATTTATCAAAGAGTGAAGTTCCGCCACTAGAGTGAAATTCCGCCACTCTCAATTAATTTCTATGGGATTTTGAAAGGCATATTTATCAATGGGTGAAAGTTCACCCTTTGATAAATACGCCTATAAAAATCCCATAGAAATGAATGGAGAGTGGCGGAATTTCACTCTAGTGGGGGAACTTCACTATTAACTTCACTCTTTGATAAATATACCCCATGGTGTTTCATGTTTTCATTCCTAATGTAAGCGAGGGTCTCATAAAATCATCTGCATAGAGAGTTGCATATGCCCTACAGCAAAATAAAGACCCTTCATGAACTTTTAATGGTTCCCAACAACTTTAAGTGGCCACTATTGTAATTCAGCCTGCTAACAAGTGGCAAATGGTGAACTGCACGACAACATAGTTAAATTTTAATGGCTTTGCACTAAACAACAGAGAAGAGATGCCAATTTTAAATTTACAATCGAGGTGTGTCAATAAAAGCGGGTCATTTACTAAAACTCGCCTTTTTCTTGCTCTATTAAAAAAAAAACCTTGATCAAACTCCCAAACCAGAATCCCTTTAATTTTCCAATAATACCTCTTGAAAAAAAATGTGCGACAAAAAGTAAAAAACATGATCCAATCTGCCATCGACTTCTACGTGATTTTGACGGGTTTTAGCTGGAGTATTTTCAGATTCGATTTTTTTGCAGCTTCAGAGCATAATAAATCTTGAAAAATTCTAGGGGTTTTATTTCACTCTTTAAAAACTTGACCCGGAAAAAAAATTGAGGTTTAATAAATAGACCGTCTAAGTGTCTATATCAGTTTAGTAGGTTTAAAAAATATTTTTGCAAGAGGTATAACCAACTGCATCTTTGGTTGACTTACTATTTTGATAACATGGAACAGTACTACTAAAAATGCACTGCGGAACACAATAATAATTTACAATAATGATGCGTTTTATGTGTTTGTCTTAATCCTGATTGTCCAAATTTGCGACAAGCAGGATAGGAGTTTTGCAAAATGCCAAACGCAAAGTTATGTCTATGTGATCAGCAGCATATCAGTAACAACAAATGTACGGCAAATAAACCCCCTGCAACTCACCTGTAAATGAAGACTATGTCCAACTCCAACCAAAACCTGAAAGTAAAAAAATGAATATCTATAGTAAGAATTTGTTAATACACCAAGAAATAGGACAAATGTATCAGCTTCATACCTCTAACCATCTACACTGACTAAATTATTTTATATACTGTGTTAATTGCAGTGAAACCTCCATTAAATATTGCAAAAGAGCTCTATTCAGAAGGGAAAAACAACAGGAGCAGAAGCTTGGCATGCATGTCTCCTACTGCAGGAAGATAACTACCAAGAGAAACAGCTGAATGTGACCTGGGTAACTGTCTGATATTTTCCCCTGTATCAAGAATAGTAACAATAAAAAATTCAACCCTAAAACACAATAAACACAATCACCCTAAAACACAATAACTTGGGTAATATAATAAAGGGAGCAAAGTTTGCAACGGATCTAGTAACCAGGAGCAACCAATAAATTGCTTGCTTCCAAACAGGTGATCAGTAAATTATATATTTTGATTGGCTGACAGGATTATTACAAAAGGTGCAGCTTTTATTACACTCTTACAGTGAATCCTACAATGTTTTTTTTTCAATATGAACAGTTTGTACTAAAGCCTGAGTGTTTACACAGCATGCCTGCACGCTTCTGTCCCTTTTCTCTCTTTTTATTTTTGCTTTAAACACCTCCAAGGGCATGACTCCCATGCTATCAGAGATTTGGAATTTCACCCCCCACCATGTGGAGTGGATTCCTCTGCATTCATTCCTAGCTGTGCAGCAAGCCTGAGAGGGTGTGTATGAACAATTCTCTTTGTTGCATCCTTCTCTCCTTGGCTGGGTGGGTTAACTGAAAGTATTCTTTATTCCCTATATACACAGGCTTTTTTAAACGGGCTGCAGTCCCCTTTTGAAAACACAGCTTCCATGAACAGCCATTTGCTATCTATTGTTGTCCTTGTCCACCTCAGCAATATCAAACAACATTAAAGGAACAGTAACACCAAAAAATTAAAGTAAAGTCTAAAGTCTAAAAAGAAGGACAATAAAATGTACCTTTGCCCTGCACTGGTAAAATGAGTAAATCACAATTATGTTTTATATAAACAAGCTGCTGTGTAGCCATGGAGGCAGCCATTCAAGCACAGGATACACAGTAGATAATAAATAAGTTCTGAAGAATCCAACTGTTTATTATAGAGCTTATCTGTTATCTGCTGTGTATCCTGTGCCTTTTCTCCTTTTTTTAGCTTTGAATGGCTGCCCCCATGGCTACACATCAGCTTGTTTATATAAACTATTGACCCACATGTTCAACATGTGGTTTTTTTTTTTGCTCAGTTAAATCACAAAAAATATATGTTTTTTGTTATTTCTTAAACAGGACAAACTGTTGAAACCACGCCCTGTTTGGTTTTTGCAAGGCAGATAATTAGTCTGAGAAAAGGATATCGGCACAAGAGGCATTAGCGTTGCAGGGAGCACCCTGCTTGTTTATTGTGCGGAGATGCAACGTTTGGGGACATATGCTGATTCTCTAATATTGTGCACTGGGCTGATCTCTTTGAGGGTGTGCAATTTTTCTAAATTGCTTATGGAAGGCAGATAATTAGAACACCAGTAAAAAGCCTACTTTAGGACAGAGACACACGCTCAGATTCTGGGAGACTAGTCGTCCAGTGACAAATTGCCTCTTCTTCGGGGCAATTAATCTCCCCGAACTGCCTCTCGCCGGCTAGAATGTAAATCGCCGCCAGGATGGCAATTTTTTGCGCTTCGTTTTCCGAAGTTGCCTCAAAAGGAAACTTCGGGCTATTTCGAAAAACGAAGCACTCCGAGTGCCATCCCGCCAGCGATTTAGATTCTAGCTGGCGGGATGCAGTTCGGGTAGATTAGTCGCCCAGAAGAAGCGGTTTATCACCGGGTGACTAAATCTCCCCAAATCTGAGCGTGTGTCTCTGCCCTAAGCGAAAGTCCATTATGCAGGGACCTTGTCTATGTGCCATGCCAATCTAATTATCTACCTTGCAACAGACAAACATGTTTGTCCTATCTGGCTCAAGAAATAACCCTTTAAAGTAGAGGGTGTGGCATTTTGATATCAGCAGGGGTGTAGAAGGGGTGTGCCACAAGTTGCCCGGTTGCTCAGAAACGTGATAGTGCAGATAGCGAGACATTTCTTGAGACTGGAAATAAAAAGGCAAGTTGCACCATTGCTTAGGAACGGTCTATATGCAATACTTTACACAGCACTGGAGATCTTTAAAGGAAGAAAGGACATATCTACTTGTGTTAATTACATTGTAAAAGCCAGCAGTGATTAATTCCACTAGCTGTTTCATATCCATCCCTTGAGCCAGAAAGTAATTAGTTTACTCTGAGCTGGGATTTTAGTTTGTTTATCGTTCAGTTCTACCGGTATCTGATAATTCAGCACTAACAACGGCCAATGTTCAGGTGCCTTCAAAGGTGCCCTATCAAAATTTTCCAGTAAGCCCGACTGATGAGCCGACAGCTCGTCTCCCACCATGCACGCACCGAATATCGTACGAAAATTAGTTTTGTACAATATTATCAGTGCATCTATAGCCAGCCGTCTAATAGCTCTGGTCATTCAGGCCTAATAACTGGATTTCATAGCATGCAGCCATCTTAAATGGGTTTAACATCTTTTGTCAAAAGATAGAATTTGATTTTAAAAAATGATTTTCTGCAGCTCTTTCAGCTGCTTAAAAAAAGCAAACACTTTTTTCAAAAGTTACCGCAAATATTACAAATTAATTTGTATAAAACGAATACAAATATGTTTGTGAAAAATAAGGTAAAAGAATACAGATTACTGTTATTGTAGTTGCAACAGATAACTAGGTGTGATATAGATTAAAAATTAAATGTATAATTTCCTACAGTCCCTGTTTATGCCAAATTTACTCTAATTTCTTGTATTCTGCGTGTAGAAGAAATCTGAACACACATTTTGCTGCTCCTTTCACTGCCCCTTGCTTCAACCAGCCAGAAAACTACTAAAATATATTTTAATAAACAAACATGACACAACCCATTGTAGGCGAAGCAGACTTTTCAGGAAGCTCATTTATATGTATGTTGGCACTTTTGTTTATTTATGAAGGTGTCAGTTTGCAAAACAAGGAAAGATGATAAAAGCAAAGAAGGAACGTCTCATTTTAGTAACATATACTCAAATGTACTAGACAATGACTTGTAAAATATTGTGCCATAAAGAAAGCATATCAGATTCACTACATTCCAAAAGCTGTTTCAATTTGAGGGAAGAGTTGAAAAAAAAAGACTTTTTCGAGATGAATGTTTCAATGGTCATATATTAGGGAAATGCATTATATAATGGGCCATAACAAAAAAATATTATATCTTATCAGAAAGGTCCACCTAAATATACCAGTAAACCCTCAAAGTAGTGCTGCTCTGAGTCATCTGTCAAAAGAAACACAGCACTTCTTGCCTTGTGTACACATGGGCTTCTGTATCAGACTTCCTGTTTTCAGCTTAAACCTCCAGGGCTAGGGCTTGAGCATGCTCAGTTTGCTCCCCTCTCCCTTCTCTGTTGTAATCTAAGCCCAGAGCTAGGAGTGAGCAGGGAGAGACTCAGGTAGGAAGTGATGTCACATCAAGCTAATACTGCAGCTGCTATCCTAAACAAACAGAGCGCTTCTATAGCTTTTTACTCAGGTATGTTAAAACATTCAGAATAAATATAGCATTCTAGCTTGCACTATTGCAGCTAATCTATTGGCAATAAAATGCCTCCTTAGCTTTCCTTTTCCTTTAAAGCAAAAGTATGTTTAGCACAAGCAAGCCCTAATCATTGCTCATGTTTAACAAGGGCCCTTTTAAAACAAGGCAGCCATATTTTGTCTCATATATGTACCTCTGTAGCATAGATGTGCCTTTGCTAGGGCCTTGTAAATCAATATAGTTCATGGTTTTGTCCCCAAATTAACTTGTACTGGCCTACAGAGAAAAAAAAAATAGGTCTCTGACAGAACTAGGGATTCAACTAAATCCAAGTGCCAGGCCAAACCCAATCTTTGAAACCACGTTACTTTTCTTATCACACAAATATGGAAATTGTCATTTATTTTCCTCTTAAGCCTTCCCTGTCCTACTTTGCATACGTAAATTAGGGTTCAGACTTGGTTCGTGATTTGTTCGCATCCCAAAATAATGGATTTGGTGCATTCCTATGACAATCTCTATAATAATGCTTTGCTTTAGTTAAGCACATGACAACATGAGATGTTAAATGAGAGGCTTTACATATAAAATCTATAAGACAAATGTATTTTTTTAATTTGAAAAAGAGCTGTAACATGAATGGGCACCCTGCATTATATTCTGTTTGTTATGGCATCCATAGATGCGATGTCATGAGCCTAGGAAGCAATCATTTATGATCTGAAAATTTCAGAATAATCATTAAAAAAACTCACCTACACATGCAACTGAGCCCAGAGTATTGGGTAATATGGCTGAAATCAGCTAAACTGCTTGACCAAATCTGGGTTTAAATGGGAAGCTTAAATTAGATGACATGCAGTTTTACAGATAGCTTTTAGCACTTGAAGTTGTGGCACTCAAGTTTCATAGATAACAACATTCTTTTAGAGGTGCAAAGTTTACAAACCACTCTGATGTGATTACAAATGTTCCCTCCTGGAAACGCATAGCACATTTGTCTTATCCAGAAATTCACTGAGATTTTTGAGATATTTTGAACTAAAAAAGTCCCATTTTAATTTTCTTTTAATGATTACTAAGGCTGCCCAATTTAATATCTGTAATAATAAATTAGTAGCTTATACTGCAAAGATCCATGTTGGTGGTAAAACAATCTTACTGTGTTTATTTAATGTTTAAAGGCAATGTAAGGCAGTGATACCCAACCAGTGGCTCCAGAGCAACATGTTACTCTCTGACCCTTTGGATGTTGTTCCCAGTGGCCTCAAAGCAGGTGCTTATTTTTGAATTTCTGATTTGGAGGCAAGATTGGTTACATAAAAACCAGGTGCACTGCCAAACAGAGCCTCCTATAGGCTGCCAGTTCAAATAGGGGCTACTAAATAGCCAATCAAAGCCATATTTGGCACCCATGAACTCATGCTAGTGTTGCTCCCTGACTCTTTTTACATTCGAAAATCGCTCATAGGTAAAATGGGTTCGGGACCCCTGAGGCAAGTTGATTGCAAATTACATAAAAATATGATCTTATCTAAAAAACTCAAGTTCCCAAGCATTCTGAATAATATACATATCACATTTACTTTTTAAGGTAAGTTTTACTGGTTTTGTGCAAAACAAAACAAACAAACAAACAAGACTGACTACAGTAGCTTCGGGTTTGTGTCATGTTCAATATACAGGGTTATAAAAGGACCAGATAATTGTTACAATTAGTTGTAGGGATACAGTTACAAGTAGAGACTAATGGTGGCCATACACGGGCCGATAAAAGCTGCCGACAGACCGTGTCGGCAGCTTATTGGCCCGTGTATGGGGCCCCCCGACGGGCTTCACCGATCGAGATCTGGCCGAAAGTCGGCCAGATCTCGATCGGATGGGATAGAAAATCCCGTCGGATCGCGGCCGCATCTATTCGTTGATGCGGTCCCGCAATCCGACCGCCCGTTAAGGCCTCGTTAGGATCCGATCGTTGGGCCCTAGGGCCCAAGATCGGATCGGCCCGATATTGCCCATCTCAAGGTGGGCATATCGGAGGGAGATCCGCTCGTTTGGCGACATTGCCAAACGAGCGGATCTCTCAGTGTATGGCCACCTTAAGTGGCAGATTTATCAAAGTGTGAATTCAGAACTCACCACAGAAAAGCTCACTCACTTTCTATTCATTCCTAAGGGATTTTTAAAAGCATATTAATCAAATGGTGAACTCCACTGGTAAATACGAATCTAAAAATCCCATAGTGATGAATAAAGTGTGAATCAGTTTTTCTGTGATGAATTCTAATCTCACAATTTGATAAATATGCCCCTACGTATGAAGTGTGGTGCATGTTTCACAAGGCAGAAAGTGGGGTTACAGCTCTAGGGAATATGATTTACGTGTTTTTTTGTAGCCTTAAAGGACAAAGAAAGTTAAATTAAATAAGTAGGCTAGAAATATTGTACATTATGTTTTGGGCTTCTGTACCAGCCCAAGGCAACCACAGCCCTTTAGCAGGGAAGATCTGTGTCTCCAAAGATGCCCCAGTAGCTCCCCATCTTCTTTTCTGCTTATTCACTGCACATGCTCTGTGCTGCTGTCACTTACTGAGCTAAGGGAGCAAATCAAAATATACAGTACACATAGAATAGAAATGTCACAGTATAAGGCTGATTAGTAATTATTACAGATAATTACTACATGGCAGCACAGAAACCAGTGCAACTAGCATCAGAATTTAATAATCAGCCTTGTAGCATCAGCTTATATTACAGACAAACCTAGTATTCTGCTTGATAAATTACAATGACCCCTAAGTTTAGCGTCTCAACAGCTGAGCTGAGTCCACTGAGCATGCGAGTGTCGCAGACACTTTCCAAGATGGTGACCCCCTGTGACAAGTTTGAAGTCCTGGATCATTGCTGCTATTGAGAAGCTGAAACTTTAGGCTGGTGCAATAAGTTCAGTTTATAAAACATAGCAGTTTTAGCCATATTCATTTTTAGGGTTTAGTTCTCCTTTAAAGGGCCGTGCCTGAAATTACAAAAATATCCCTTGTGGATGGAAAAGCCCAGGTCCTAAGCATTCTGGATAATAGATCCCATACCTGTATATACACTCACACAAGCACATGAACATGATCAGGTGCTAAATATTGCAACTACATGCCTGAAGACACTGCCCGTGCTGAAAGCTGCAGATATTTGAAGCTAACACCTATAACGGGTAATCTGCAGCAGAATCTGTTTGTCAGTAACTCTGTCTTTAATATAAAAAAAAGTTTTATATAATTATTTTATATTTTTTTAAGGCAATTTGAAATTGCTATTCATTATATATTTTTGTGGATTTTGAACCACTTAATGGAACAGTAAGACCAAAAAATTAAATTGCTTTAAAGTAATTAAAATATAATGTACTGTTTCCCAGCAGTTGTAAAACTGGTGTGTTTGCTTTAGAAAGACTAATATAGTTTATATAAACAAGATGCAGTGTAGCCAAAGGGCAGCCATTCGAAGCACAGATTACATAGCGGATAACAGATGCATTTTGTAGAAGCCCATTGTATTCTATTACAGAGCTTATCTGCTACATAGCCTGTGCCGTTTCTTCTTTTTTTTTTTTAAGTTGTCCATACACAGAGATCCGCTCGTTTGGCAATGTCGCAAATGAGCGGATCTCTCCCGATATGCCCACCTTGAAGTGGGCAATTTTGGGCAGATCCAATCGAGGGACTTAGGGCTCAATGATCGCATGATAACAAAGGGTAAACAGGCAGTCGGATAGTGGGATTTTTAGTCCTGTCTAATTGGCATCTGGCCCACTTTCAGGCAGATATCGATTGGGGAAGCCCATCGGAGGGCCCCAAACATGGGCCAATAAGCTGCCGGACACTTTTATCAGTGCGTGTATTGCCACCTTTAGCATGAATGGCTGCTCCCATGGCTAAACAGTAGCCTATTTTCATAACTATAGTAGACTTTCTAAAGCAATTACACAACTTTTATCAGTGCACAGCAACAGTACATTCTATTTGAATCATACTTATTTTTGGGTTACTGTTCCTTTAACTTTTGTTAATCTGCTGTGCAGTTTTGGAAAAAAACATCAGCTATCCGGTTGCTTGGTTTCAATTCACCTTAGCAACATGGCAGTAGAGTAACAAAAGACTAGAATGCAAGGGGTCTGAATAGAAAGAGACATCACAAAATGTGACAATATCAATAAAATCATAGAGAAACAGGGTTTTTGGTCACTGGGAACAGTGACCCCCCCATCTGAAAATGAGGACCAAATAAAAAGTTGTTAAGAACAGGCCACTCTAGAACATGCATGAAAATAAAAATTTAAAATGGGCTTCATCTCATGGAAAGAAAAAACATTCTAAAAAATATTCAATTCAAAATTCTGTACTGGTTTTAAAAGTAAAAGAAGTAAAGGTGGCTATACAAAGGTTGATCAAGTCCCCTCTCCACTTGATGAGGCCACGGACCAAATGACAGTGAGTGTAGGAGGTGTGATACTCAGTAAGGCCACTTTTATATTGTTCTAATCATTAGTGAGGAGGTGCAGCTCCTCTTCCTCATCTTCGGATGCAGCATGAACAGGCCGACATGGTGTGTCGGCAGATTAAATTTCGCAACCTGGCTGATTCTGGCACTGTGCACACGGGGTGGAAACATAAATGTTTTTTGTGTGTATTTGCAGGTGGATTCCAAACCTGTCAATGGGCACACATACGTAGTGGTTTCTGGCCATATCCTCCTTTTCCCTGCCAGCAGAAAAAAAACCATAGTGTGCCAGTAGCAGTATTATTCTAAACATTGTTGAGATTATTAAATAACAAAGAATATAAGAGTGTAGCAAAACACACTTAAAAAGTAGCAAATTATGATCTGTTTATATATTGCAAAAGTCTTCCAGACTAATTCCAAAAATTGCTCGAGGCCCCAAAGAAACAGAAGACACTGGATGCCTACATTTTTAACTCACTGCTGCTGTAGCAAAGCAAAAGTGATGTCTCAGAAAGATAAACAGTGACAGAGAAACCTAATACATGATACTAGAAGAATACGGGATACAAGTGACCCTTCTGCAAAAGGCCCTATGAAGTCTTAAAGGAACAGTAACACCACAGAATGAAAGCGTTTTAAAGGAATGACAATGTAATGTACTGTTGCCCTGCACTGGTAAAACGGGTGTGTTTGATTTAGTAAGACTACAATAGTTTAACACACTACTGTGTAGCCATGGGGGCAGCCATTCAAGCTGGAAAAAGAAGAAAAGGCACAGGATACACAGCAGATAACAGATAAGCTCTGTAGTACACAGTGGGATTCTTCATACCTTACCTGTTATCTACTGTGTATCCTGTGCTTGAATGGCTGCCCCCATGGCTACACAGGTGCTTGTTTATATAAACTATAGTCATGATTCTGAAGTAAACACACCAGTTTTATCAGTGCAGGGCAACATTACATTACCGTATATTGTCATTCCTTTTACGTACTTTCAGTATTTGGTGTTGCTTTTCCTTTAATCCATCTTGGGAGTATATGAACACATTCCATGATAGCACAATGAAGACATACTGCTTCCCATTCATACATTAACCCACATGAATTGTAAGGCTGGCCATGTCTTTCTCACGATGGATTGTTAATGGCATTGATGATTTATTACCAGGCACGGTAACATGGATGTCAAAAGAACAATATAACATGATTGTTGGATTCAAATTACACACACTAATCACTACTTTAAAAGGGTTGTTCACTGTCAAAAACGTTTTCCAGTTCAGTTAGTTTCAGATAGTTCACCAGAAATAAAGACTTTTTCCAATTATTATTATTATTATTATTAACATGTATTTATATAGCGCCAACATATTGTGACTGTTTTTCTAATATTGAAGTGTAAAGTTTCATTTTTCACCTTCTAAAGAAGCTCTGGGAGGGAGGTCGCCGACTCTTTAACTGTTCTAAATTGATACATTTAGTTGATACATTTTTCTTTTCATTACAGGCAGCTGTTGGAATTGAAACAATAGTTGCTAATATTCCACAGATACTGCTGAGAAATGTATCGGGCAGATTTATCAAAAGTTGAGTTGAATTTTTGAATTCAAAAAATTCGAATTTCGAGCAATTTTTTGTGTACTTCGACTGGGCAAAGGTCCAAATTCGATTTGAATTTGAAAAATTCGAAAATTCGAATATCGAAATTTATTATTATTATTATTATTATTATTAACATGTATTTATATAGCGCCAACATATTCCGTATCATGTACTGTCTCTCTAAAAATTCGACTTCGACCATTCGCCATCTAAAACCTGCCAAATTGCTGTTTAAGCCTATGGGGGACCTCCTAGCACCTATTTGGAGTCAATTGGTGAACTTTGAAAAATCAAAGGTTTTTTGTGGAAAAACTTTGATTCGAATCTTGACTTAATTTCAGTTGGTCTTTTTGAATTCAAAGTTTTTCAAATTCGGCCCTTGATAAATATGCCCCTTAATGTAGCAAATTGTAACAGTTCAGCTGACTCCTGGATCAATGAGCTGCCAGAATGAAACCCCAGAATTGAAATTTACATTTTGGAAAACGGTACAAAATAAAAGATGGAAAGCAATTGAAAACATTCTTTGTTTATTGTGAACAATCTGAAAACAATTGAACTGAAAAAAAGTGTTTGGAAGGTGAACAACCTCTTTAAGACAAAAACAGCTAATACCAATAGTATAAAGTTATTGATCGGGGATGGTGGATTTTATTGTTATGGCTATAGCCAGCTAAAGTACCGAAATGCAAATGGTTTGCCCTAGTAAAGGTTACATCTAGACACCGATACATCAATTGTAAGGCTGGCCAATTAAACATTTAGATAAAACTACAGTATAGGGTTGGTAATCTTCCATCTGCAACTGCAATAACCAGCCTCTCACCACAGCTGCCGGAATTCTGGGAGTTGTAGTTTATCAACATCCCAAGGGTCTATGACTGCCATACACCAGCCTGATTGCATTTCCAGTTTTGCACAAATGTATGATGTTGAAGCATTAGGTACCAAACACAAGGACATTCCTTAGTTACACACAAGGTGAGCAAGAAGAGAGAGCACTCATTCATAATGACAGCTCCTCAGGGTGATGCTGTAAAGAATGTACAGTGCAGACTGTAAAATGTTTAGTAAGTCATTCTATAGAATAGCACAGTGGTAGGAGCTTTGAATCCATACTGTTAACATGGAACAAGTCAGTATTTTTATGGAAATATGCACAAGTAGAATTTGAAAGTAGAGCAGCCATCAGAAGCCCACATTGTCCTCTTGGATTTATGAAATTTGGGGGATCACGATGACACATTAAAAACGAATACTTTTTTTTTTTTTTACCTCTCCCCACCAATGGTTGCTCCCTGTACTTCCTATAGGGTTATCCCTGTGCAACCGTTGCAGTTGGGAGGGTGTGCAGTTATGTGTTGTTGCAGGTTCTGTGCAGGGTTGCCAGGATGGAGGGTTTCCAGTCAAATTGGGCTACTAATTTAAAGCCCAGGCTGGTTTTGAAAGTACAAACTAGCAAATGTACGGATTTGGGCTACTTTTTGGGCTGGTTGTTATTTGGAACGTTTTTTCTTGCCCTAACGTGCCAAGCTTGCGTCTCCCAGTGCATGTTGGGTAATGTAGTTTTTTGGGGTTTTTTTTAACAATTTGCAGACTGCCAAATTTAATGTAAGACTACAATACCCAGCATGCAATGGGACTGGCTTGTGTAGAAGTCAGGAGTTACCAAATTTTGGGCTCTGTATAGCTGATGACTTTCCTCAATTTCAGACAATTTTGGGGCAAAAATCTGCTGCCCACCAAAATGTCTAGAGGTTGACCGATTTTACCAATATTTATAGAAATTGTATATGCCTTAAGACCTTAGGGGGGCCCTATTGGGGGGGCCGTTTCATTGGAAGATTTGTTAAACAGTGAAAAATTCAAAAAGGCGTATTTTCTCATAAATTCATATTTTTCACTGCACATATTTTGGGCTACTTTTGAAGTGCCCCTTGGCTAGTTTTGGGCTGGTTTTCAAAACAAGACCTTGGAACCCAGTTGTGTGCAGCAGTTGCAAAACATATTGTGTTCCACATATTATCCAGTTGTCTCTTAGTATCACCTCACGGAGGCCACACAGTGCCAGTGTCCCACACATATAATCACACGTACAAGCCCAGAGCCCCATGGGAAGTCAGTCCCCAGCTTTAGTCCCTACATGCGCCAGGTATGGACTCTATTGTGACCGCACAGGGTGTGGTCAGACAGGTCACTAATCCATTAACGAAACGTTTATACATGTGAATTCCTGCGCTCACCTCCCCCATGTCATGTAAAAATGTGTGGCACCAGCCAACCCCGAGCAGCGGAGAGAGTTCGCACATTTCGTATATTACTCACCAGAAACTGCAACAGAAGCGTCCCCCCTCTAGCTGAGATCTGTGGCATCGTCCCAGGCGCAGCTCGGGTCCTTATAATCAGCCTGTTGCCTCCACCAGTCAAAGTCGTGTGTGTGTGTGAGGCAAATGAGAGACAAACTCCACAGCCTGAGCCCAAAAGAGAAGGGGGGTAGTGCCCAGGTGGGAGATAGGAAGAGCCGTTAACTGCACAGGATCCTGGACAAGTGAATTTGTAGCTGTTCAGAAAATGGAGCCTTTGCCCGAGTAACAGAGGGGAAAGGTGTAGCTTGGGGGAAGGCCGTGAGACACAGGGGAGGGCTCTGTGTGGGAAGGGCTGGGTCACTCTGTGTCCTTTCACTTGTGTCACAGGTAAATAAGTGTGAGATAATGAACCTCACTGCCCAGCCCTTTGGTATCACCCTCCTCTCCAGCCAGGCCGATATTATCTGACAGGATAAACAATGGCTGTGAAATAGACTGAGGGTCCTGCTCGCTCACTGTCACATTCACAAGCACCAGGGGAACTCTCTATAGAAGAACAGAGTGACTTCCTGCGTTACCCAGCAACCCCTCTGTGTCAATAATACAAGCTGAGCAGGAAAGATACAGGAGACACAGTCACACATGCAGCAGGAGGCACAGTCAGCCTGGACTGGGAGTCAAAATAGGCCCTGCCATTCCAAGTACACAGAGGCCAAAACAGCCCCTTACCAGCCCACTATATGGTAACTTTCTATGGAACCATACAGCAGCCCCTCTGGCATTTGCCAGAACCCACAGATTGCCAGTCCGGGCCTGGCACACATGCAGCAGGAGACACACTCATTAATGCGGAATGCTCGCCTCGCAGATACACACTTTTTGTGGTGTCAGGTGCTGAACTGGAAGACCCACTCCTGTCGCTGGGTCATAACAATATGCAAAAAGGAAACCAGTAGCACACTGTGTTGAATTGCAAAAATGCACCAAAAATTTATTAAAGGAAAACTATACCCCCAAACAATGTAGGTCTCTATTAAAAGATACTGAGTAAAACAGCTCATGTGTAAAACCCTGCTTCATGTACATGAACCATTATCATAATAATATACTTTTTTAGTAGTATGTGCCATTGGTTAATCATAAATAGAAGATTTCCATTTTAAAAAATAAGGGCCGCCCCCTGAGATCGTAAGATTCACTGTGCATACATACAAACCACATGTAAGGTCACATGAGCCAATTAACAGACAGAGTTCTGCCTTTTGCTTCCTCACTTCTTCCTGTTACAGTTAGAGTTGTAGTTTTTCTGGTCAGGTGATCTCTGAGGCAGCACAGATAGAGTCACAAAATGGTGGTTCAAGGCAAGAGATGTAAAAGGGCAATATTTATGTAAATATATATTCCAGTTTGGTAAGATTCTTTAATATGTCATTCAATTTGATATAAATAAATCTGTTGCTTAAGTATTCATTTTGGGGGTATAGTTTTCCTTTAAGCCCACATCATAAAAATAGGCAACATTTCAGGCCTACCAGGCCCTTTATCAAGCATCAAACATGCAGGAGGCACAGTCAGACATGCAGGAGGTTCAATCGAGGAGGACACTCGCACACCCGTTGTGTAAATGTTAAGGCTTGCTCGGTGCACAGTGATTGGAGGATACGGCAACCTCCCAATGTACTGCATAGAAATGAACTGGCACACAAGACTTGTGTCTGCAGGGCAAGCCCTTGCAAAAGTTTTACTTTGTAATTAGATTTGTTATTGAAAGCAGTATTTGTCTGGTCAGGTTCTGGCTACATATAACAGGACTTCAATTCTCACAGTGCGTTGCTGGTCTTCACTGGGATTAAAAATAGGCCCTGGCAATAAAAGTATACAGAGCCCCCACTTAACAATAAATATCTATGACATCTTACAGCATCCCCACTGTAATTTGACAAAATCTATAGACTGCGAGTTTGACCCCTGTACCTTACATGGTCTGTGAATAACAAACCTCTACAACACTTTTAGAAGACTCAAGCACAGCCCTTCCACCTAATGAGGTCTACAGGATATGCCTCAGCCCCCTACCTCCCAAGGAATAAAATAGTAACAGATATAATAGTTATAATGGTAACTTTTATTTTAATGAAGCTGTCTAAGGAAGAGCAATATGACACATTCCTTAGCAGAATTACTGTCTACTTGGGAATGATTCTCGGCCTATATATCAACTCTGCCTGGGAATCAGTTGTCTAGGCCACTAGCCTTAGACAAATACATCAAAGACAAAGTTCAGTCAATGCAATGAAGTCCAAGCCAAAACACTTTATGCAGTATCCTGGTTGCGCTGTCTGTCTCAAAGTAACATTCAACTGCAGAATGGAAGTTGCTCCTTTATAGCAGTCACACTGCAAGACCTCTTGAATATACATTTCATGGATCTGGTGGTAAGTTTATATCTCTGCTTATACCCTTCCAATGGAGGCTCACATGGGTACAAACACTGGGGTTCGGAGGCAGCTCCATTAGGCTAGGATTAAAGCAAATAGATCTCTCTGGTTTGAGTTGGAGCTCCAGGCCACTTCTTCAAGGTGAGGTCTGCAAGGTGCCTTCTGAATATGGAAATTGGAGGTCTTCTTATGGAGCATCTTCCTGTTCTGTGCTGTGAAAACAGTAAGTGAGAGTTGGCTTAGGGGTGCTGCCGGGATTGGCAGCATAGGTTCTTTGTTTTAATACTAAATACATGCTGTATTTAGAGATATTTCATGCTGCATCAAATAATGACCATTGAAACCAGACTTAAATGAGCATTGTGATCTTATATAACTGTGAGTGGGTAAAGGGAATACACCCTATTGGGCATCCTGTGTGTCTTATTTAATGCAAAGTGCAAAAAAAAGGTAGCCTAACAGGGTAATAATATAGGTTATTAGCAGCCCTCAGTCCTCAGCAGCCAATTAGTTACTTGCTCTTTAAAGGGGGTGTAAAAGCAAAAAAATAAAATCCCATTTTTACTTTTCTAATAAAAAAGAGATCTATCTCCAATATACTTTAATTAAAAAATGTTTACCGGTTTTATAATAAAACTGACTGTATGCAGTGAAATCCTTTTACTTGCTCTGACAGCTGCAGATAGGAAACTTCAGACGTTCCTTGCTCTGCAGGGAAACAATCATACTTTCAGACAGCAGGGGGGAGCCCCCCACCTTACTTCCCTGACCTCGAGCAGCTTTGTTTGTTTCCCTGTAAAGCAGACGGCGACTGTGTAGAGATTTGTATCTGCAGACCCAGTGCAGTCTGCATATTCTGATTATTAATTGGTCTTGCTGTATCGTCTTCTATGGCAGATATTATTTGACTTGTGCTGTATTAGACTTTAGTTCCCCTGCAAAGACTAACCCCTGATTGGTTGCTATGAGCATGAAATGGAGCATATTATTAAATTGCTGCCGGTCATGTACAATGCTGTATAAGGAGTTTCTGGTACAGTGCACGCCTTTCTCTTAAATGTAAAATAGTTGTATCAGTTCTGAGTTGACCAAAATCGATTGGTGCATCTTTAGCTACAGTCTAAACTGGTTATACACAGGAGTTCAGAGTTCTGTTATTTTGTACACATTCTTCATACATGTAAATAGTTTGTATCAGTTCTGAACTGACTAAACTGGCCATAAACATCTGTCGAATTCACTACCTAGCCAAGTGGTGGTCAAAAATGTGCAGAACCAACTGTCCGGTTCTGTCTGATTCTGGGGCTACCGATGGGATAAATTTGGGGTTGGTTACTGCATCCATAGTTTTATGAAGCTCTTAGACAAAAACTTTTCCACCCTTTAATCAAGCTTTAAACAAGCCCCAATTAGATACTAATTAGAGAGTGGATGGTTTTGGGCCATACTTCAACCAATGCTCAGTCTGTTTTTGGGCACTTTAATAATAAGAGCTAATGCAACTTACCTAATGTAACAAGTAATTGAATACGAAATCAAACCCTCGAATAGTATTCAACATTTACATAGCAGTTACATAGGTCATAGCAACATAGGGCGCCGAGTTCCATCAAAAGAAAGTGATCACAGTGGGTATATTCATATGTGGAATAATGACACTTATCAAACATGGGAACCTCTGCCTCAGAACTGAATCAATTGAATGTGCCTGACACAGGTATCCAAAGTTGATCTGAGACAATATACAGTTACCATTAAAAGTATACCCTAAATTATCTCACAATAACAAACAAGATCAGGTCACACTGCTGTCATTTCTGACTTTCAAGCTGTTGACTGCTAAGATATACTGGCAGCTATAGTTCTGCAACATCTGGAGCTGTGCAATAACATTATTCTTACTGTATGGGTTATTTGTATTTGCAAAATCAGCAGCACCCACCTTAGGTTCTACACTTTACGTGGTTTCTCTCACCATAGTGTCTGGTATGTACAGTGACATCATCCCAGGCTGGGTAGGCATACACCTCCAGTTCTGACTCATATTTAGAAACTCCACAGTCAGTTGCTTTCACTCTAAATACCCAAATAGATACATCTTATCAACAAATTATGATCTAATAAATAATGATTGTTTGCTTATGTATAAAGCTGGCTGGAGTAGTTGGTAACTGTGTGCCATATATACGTGTGGAATAAATAGAGCAAGTGTGCCAAATAAAGGTAACAGCACATAAATATGTTACCAGAAATTACAGGATATGCCCATTACATAAAAAAAATACCAGTGCCCAGGCACTCATATATATTGTTGGAAAAGTCAAGCTCCAGCTCTATATGTATCTTACATCAAGGTATGAATAAGCGATTGCAGGGTCTGGGTGATACAGTCTTTATCAAGTTGGGCTGTCCTACATAACACTCAGGGTGTTGCTAACTGTCCATGGATGCTGATATTTAATGAGTTATTAACTTACTTACCCCCGCCTTGTGCGCATTCATACAGCACTTGCTTTCGGGGCACAGTTGTATTGTGATTTTTAATCTGGGTTGAGGTACAGAATGCAGGACCTTGGGTACAAGGCAGCCCTGTTTTACTGCCTGCTATAGCTGAGCTCTGTTGTGCCTTGTGCCCACCTGCAACTTAGGAGGCAGATGGGAAGGGTGTTGGGATCCCTATGCACCTTCCTTGCCTGGCCATTATAAATATAGTGCTGCTGAAGGCCACAGCCAATGCTGCATTTATGGGGGATGCTAACCACCTTGTGCTGCACCTTGTAAAATAAGCCCATGCGGTTCACTAACTGAAGAGATACAGGTTGATAGGTGGCTTTGCTACCTGCACAGTGAAAGGTGAATATTCATTGTATTATTTAGCTTAATGACATTCTTCCTTGTTTGGACACCCCTGAAGATAAACCCCTTCAGGCCTTGATGGGGGCTCAAAATGTCCTTCCAAGTACACAGAAGCCCAAACAGCCGCCACCAGCCCAATAAATAGCGACTTTCTATGGAGTCCTACAGCAGCCCCTTTAGCATTTGCCAGAACCCACAGTCTAGGCCTGTTGTGCCTGCTTCTAGTAAAAGACAGGATGGACATCACCGGAAATGTCCAAACAGTGTTAAAACTGCAAATAAAAGATAACCCGTATTTTTATGCAGTCACGTTGTTTGCTGAAATTGCCATTTATTCATTGTACTTTTAACTTTTCCACCCTTTTTATGGTCATTTACAGTGCACTGTAACTTTGGTAAATGAGAGTTACAGCTATCTCAGTGTCTATAAAGTTCAAACCATAAGATCTTAGTGATCGTGTTGCACTGTATCTTCACATGACAAAAGGCTTTTTGAGCAATCAATTGAAAACACAAAAAATGCTTGGTTGTTTGCTTGTTGTGTGTTTAACAAAAGTATGTTGTTTCCAGCATTTTCTTTGCTTAAAGAAATTCTTAGATTATTGACACACTGATTAGTTGCAGTTATAAAGGGAACCTGTAGAGATATTCTTATTTATCTATTGTCACTTCTCCATCAACTATTAGCTTTAGCCGTAGTGTGCGGTTGTCATGGAATGGCTCACTGCAACCAATCATTTTTAATACATAGGCATGCTGGGTGTTTTTGAAATAAAATAGATTTTTTAAATTATTCTAACCTTAACCATGCTGCACATATATTCCCATTCAGCTACAAAGCAATGTACACAAAAGAAAACAGACTTGTTGTCATGGTGCTGAAGTGACTCATAGCCACACCTGAGATACACATTATCTCGGCTGGTTGGTGAAACAGTCCTATAAAACAAGCTTGGGACACTTTTTTCCTTCTAGTTCAATACAAAGGTTATGTTTAATTGCTCATCTACCTGTGCCTTACATTTTCTTCTGAAACAGATACTGCTTAAACTTGCTCAGTCTACTGGATGTTGGTACTTTAGTATAAGAAGCAGTTCACATACAAGTCAATGGAGAATGTACAATATTTTATATTCAACATATTGAAAACAGTGGAAATCAGCATACAATTTCTGGTTGCTGTAAACTTATTCTGTGTAAAAGGATTACAGGCACAATACTTTGTAGCGAGTGTGGTACCTCCCACCATATATATCTCAAACTTGTTACTAGTGCAAAATATATTTTAAAATTCAATACGGTTCCTTATAAAAAAATTGGTAGTTTACTTTTAAGGTATTAAGAAAAAAATTTAAATAGGCACTCAGTGCATGATATTTATTTTTGGGTGTTGCTTTACCTTTTTCTGGTTGGAGTCATTCCCAGGTGAGGTCTACTGATTTTAGTTTCACATTATGTAATGTGCATTCCTCATCTGTGCCCCAGAGAACCCTAAAAAAGTGAAAAAGTCTTTTTAAATAATGGTTTTAAAGCTTTCTTAAAGTCATAAATAACATATTTCTATAAAAGTATGCTTAGTACGTATTTAATTAAATACAATAATTTTTTAATTTTACTGCCCCATTAACTAGTCAAATGTAAAGTTTTAGTTAATAGTTTAAATTGAATTTTAAAAAGGGGTCATTTTCAGCCAGTCCTCCAAATGTCCATAGCCATGCCCAGGCTATTTCTTCCCATACCTGAAGAAGCTGACCAAAGCGAAACGCGTCAGGTGTGACATCACTTCCAGTCTCAGCATTGAGTGGATGTACAGGTGGAACATACGGGAGAGGGAGACACCAGCAGAACCCATCTCTTTGTATTGCAAAGTTTCACCTCCATGATCTGCACTATAAGACTGGCTTGTTTGACATGCGTTCAGAAGTTTGACTTATGTAAGGGCAATACGTTTTAAAACCTTTTAAAAAATAAAGGCAAATTACCCTATGGGCACTGTCCCTCCTTTTAAATGTCTTTACAGAAAAAGGAATACCCTGGAGTTGATATTGATATGCTATTTTGAAATCAGGAAATCAGTTGACAATCCTACCAGAGAGTGGAGAAGCCACATGCTGATTTTTACTGATTGAAGAAAACACCATTGCACCTTGTTTAAATTAATTTTACCTTTTGAAGCAAGCATTAAAAGCACTTTGTTTGACTTGATTATAATTTTATTTTGTAAATAGCACCTTGTAGGAATCACTATGGCACTTTAAAACACACATGAAAAATCTGTGCATAGACTTTCTATGGTTCAAGACACATACAAATAAGTGTTTACACATTAAACATTAACATATTAAAATTAGGTCCAATGAGTCTTTGGTCGGACCGTGGGGTGAATACCTGAGGTGATGTATGGCATGATGGCAAACTAATCTCCTTTGCACAATTGAAAGACCAATTCCAGATCCCACATAACCAAATGCTGACCTTTCATAAGCTCAGCTGTGCTCTCAATGCCACACACAAGCGCCACTACTTATTGCTGTCCATGCACCCCTTTCTGATATACATTAAGAGGGGACATACAAAAGGTCTGGTCACTATGTTATATGCTAAGTTGCTACAAGAAGTGCACAGAAACATTCTAGATGGGCTACGATCTAAATGGGAGGTGGATGTGGGCACAATCCTAGATGAGGAATGGCAAGACGCGCAGGAATCCCCTCAGTTAGTATGCCCCAACCATAGACTACGGCTAATTCAACTATATATTCTTCACAGGGCTTACTACACCCCTCTCAGGCTTCACTACATTAATGCCAACACCCCGGATGTTTGCACTAGGTGTGCTTTGGACAGGGGAACTCTGATAAACATGCTGTGGAGCTGCACTAAGCTTACTGCATACTGGAGGGAGATACTAGATACCTTAGAGAGGGTGCTTCAGGTGACAATTGCCAGAACACTTAAAACGTGTGTCTTGGCCATAATTCAAGACTTGAATCATTATCAGTCACTTTTCCTCCTTGAGGCATTGCTACAAGCTAAGAGATTAATCATCCAGAACTGGAGAGCAGTGACAACTCCTACCTTCTCTACCTGGAAAGCAATAATGCAGGATACCTGTAACACTGAATACTTAATGTACTTAAAAAGGGGAGTCCCCACCAAATTCCATAAAATTTGGGGACCCTGGACCGACATTTACCCCCAAAACCCAAGACAACCACTAGCAGTTTAAGTCGATAGGGTTCAGGAAAGTTAAATGGTGTAACAACTTCACTTGTCCAACTAGGTCTGAATCCCTCATTGGAGGGAGTCCCCAAAAATGTCGTAAAATGTTGTACCTATGACGAAATGTTTGTTGCACACTATGCTTTTTACACTCTGTTTTATCTAGACATGTAACATGTGATACAATGTTTTCCCTTATTTTGACTTTACATTGTAAACTGCTTGCTTTATTCACTCAATAAACTACCCGAATTTTAAAAAATAAACATTAACAATATTGCACTAGGTTCTGTTATTTGTTTTTTTTCCATAGCCTGTGGCGCTGATCTTTAATTGTATCTTGATGCCCTTGATCCAACAAAACAATACTCATTTTCAGGTAAGCCCCAGTTCTATTTGAGTACCATGTTGGGCCTTGAAAATCAAAGCTGGGCAAAATGAGAATATGAGATTATGTAATTTTTGTGAAATTGAAAAAGTTAGAACTGCAAAAATAGTCCAGTTTTAACTAGAAGAGTAGACAAAGTTGGCCTTAGGGTTGATACTTAAAAAAAAATTCTACTACCCAGAAAGAGGAGAAGGACCAAGAGGGGTGGAGTAGTGAGGTGGAAGAAATGGTACCATTGGTGGTGGGTGATGGATCACGTGTGGATTTGTTGTTTTGGGTGTTTTGGCCCAGATCAACTTTTCTGAGGCTATTGTTACAGTATTTTCTCAGTAGTGTCTCAGTAGAACAATTTCTTCGTAGTTGGGATTAAATTCGAACTTTAAAATTTTTTACCATTAAAAAAAAAGCGGAATGAATGATAAATATGCCAGGAGAGAAACACTGTGACCCTAAGGGGAATTTAATTTAATCTCATCTTAATACGATTCCCCCACCTTCTATTAATTCTTCTGGGATTTTTAGTGGCAAATTTATCTAATGGTTAACATGCATTGATAAATATGCTTCTAAAAATCTCATAGGAATGAGTGTACTGTGGTGAGCTCTAATTTCACACTTTGATATATCTGCCCCTTAGAGGACAATATAGGGACATTAGTCCCACAGCCAAAAGGCACAGCCAGATTTGTTAAATAACAGAAATGAAACATTACCCACTAATTCCACACTAACATACATGCAATAAATTCCCACTTATCTAGGGTATATAATGTAGAGTGCAAAAATGCATAATGGCATCTTATATTTTGTCAGTCCATCAAATAACCAGATCAGTACATAAACATATTCACTGTCTGGCCAATGATTGTATTTGGGCCAGTACTATGAGGGTTTAATGGATCAATATGATCAGCTGGACTCTACTAGACAGGTTCCATTAGGAAATCATCACATTTGAAACGTGCATGGGCAGATATCAGCTAGCTTGTCTGGACATTAATTTAACTTTATCTGCCCATGTTGTAGCAACCCAAAGCTTTCTGATCAATTACATTGCAATCTGACTTCAGATTAACCCAGGGGTGCGAATATGTAAGGTACCCCCAAAAAAAGCTGCTCCTGGTAACTTAAAGAGACGAATTTCAGATATATTCCTTCTTTTAACCAAGGATATACTGTAGTACCCTCAACTCTCTTTCCCCACTAAAATGATGCGCACATCACAGGTTTTATTGCCATGCTATGAGCATGCACAATTTAAATTCTTTGTGCACCCTAAGAAATCTGGGTATTGTTTGCACTGTCTGTGGCACAGGTGTTTTAATGTTATTTATATACAAAAGCCATGACTATCTTGTAAATTATATCCTTATAAACGGTGAGTAGTGATGTCATCAGTTTTAAACGGTGAGTAGTGATGTAATTTCTGTCACATGACTCACTGAATCTTGTGTATTATAATAAAGAAAGTACCCCCTGTTGCAAAATAGGGGTCGTGTTTTTATATGGTCATGAAACTCCTCGGTAACTTATAATATCCTTATAATTTATAAGAGGGGGTACGTTATTCACTATATTAGGTATTGTTTAGCCTTTTCTGTATTTTTGTTGTGATCTGAAAAAAATGTAGTAGAAGTCAGTTCTGCTAATTAGCTGGCCTCTGCTACATTGTTTCAGGCGTCAAAACCAGCGGAGCTTAAAATGTAAAGACAGATACTGCTTTCTATTGTAACATATACAAATAACAGAAAAGCCATTTGAATTAATGTGTTTTTGGAAAACTGCTGAGAATTCAACTTTTTCCCTTTAAAAAAAATAAATAAAACGTTTTGGGTACAGTTCAAAATCATAATATATTGAGTTCTAAAATCTTTTGTTAGGATATGGTATTCGGTATTGAGATTACACGTACAAAGGTAATAGATGTTGAAAAGGATATGGGATTTGATAAACAAACTGGTTTAATGCATTGAATGATGTGTATCAGCTTTCCTTTGCATGTTTTATGTAGCACTAATTGTTTTGTGAGGGTGTGGCAGCCTTTGGGTAAGCACTTAGCTATCTCGCACTATTCTGGCAAAAGTACAGTGCATTACATTGAACACACGTTTACTTGTCACTGGGACACACGTCACTTTGTTCTAGAATTTTAGTTTTAGATTGTTTTGTTAAACATTCCCAAAATATTTAATTGTACATATGCTGCATCATACTGTACATCCTGGTATTCCTGTTACCCAGAGAGATTGAGCCAACTGAAGAAAGCAGAGGAGCAACATCAGAAGGCTCATAGCAAGTGCAATGTGTAAAGCACACAAATGTTTGGTTTTATGCAAAATGTAGTACTTTTCCCAGAATTTCAACACCATCATTGGCACAAATAGTGTTTTCACTTTGAGAGGTTTTTGAAATGACAGCTAAACTCACTTTCTCTAAAATCACGAATGTCATGAATGTTATTAAAAGATTCAAACTGAAAAAAGCATGAACATGAAAATTTGAGAAAACTCCAACTTTTTTGACTCCAACTTATTCATATTGTCGCAGAGAAGTCAGCGTAAAAAACACCCGAAAACCCCTAAAACCACGAATCAAAGAAAGATCTTCCATTTGTAAAAGAAACATCTGCGATTGACTTCTACATAATTTTGACAGGTTTTAGCTGGTGTATTTTCTTGGAATTGTCACAGTTTTGTTGCATAATAAATCCCAAAAAAATTTCACGGTGTAATAAATCAGCCTCATAGAATATGTAAAGATAAAAGTTCCTTTGTTAGCAAAATATAGCACCTTATTGTGTACGTGGCTCTTTTGCTGGTGATTATTTATTCCCTTTACTGTTTTATTAGGGTAATTTGTCTTTGGTGCATTGTTGTATTTATGCAGGACAAATGAGTAGAGGGCTCATTTAACAATACAGAGACATTTTTTAGGGAAAAAAACCTGTATTTTTTGAGATTTATTATGCCCCTAAGCTGCTAAAAGTCTGAATACAAAAATGGCTGCTGTCCCTTTAACCATTTGAAGATGTTTTTAACCTTCACGAATTTTGAGAGTTCTGGTTTTTGCTTGAAAAATAGAAAGATTTTAGTGATAATTTGATAAATTCAAATTGAATCGTTTTTTTCGATTAGATTTTTTCAACCTGAAATATTAGTAAATAAGCCAAATCTGTGGATTGCAGTTAGTTCTAGTTTGATTCTGGTAGAATATGAGGAAAAAAAAATGAGTTTTAGTAAATAAACCCCTTAACGTTACCAGGTGTGGGTTTTTATCATCTATGGAAAAGTGCCACCCAAGGCAAGCTCTCATAATGTATCAAATTAGACATAATAATTATTACATTGTGTGATTATGCCAGGCAAACATTCCCAAGGGATCTGAAGCTTATTTAAAACACTTTACAGGTATTTACTACTCTTTACATTTATATTCTGGATTTGTTGCGGGGATCATTTTGTTGACCCTTGGTCTGTTTTTTGTGGTTGTTGCGATTCACCTCATTTGCAAATTTTGGGAGCTGGCACATGGCCTGAGACTTGCACACCCAATGTCTAAAAGACAAGCCACTCCCTGAAAGTGATTAAGCCGATTTGTTGGGTTGCAGGAGCTGCTGGACTGTTTACAGAAGGCATCTGTCAAATGTGTGTCCTGCACTATGTAAAGATTTTCTCAAGACCCTTCCACATTTCACAAAGGCAAAATAAATCAACAAATATTTCCAATATAAATGATTTATAAACTTTATCCCTACCACTAAAAAGCTCTGTTATATCTAAACACATCTGTGACTTGCCTTTGTTTGTACGGTGGTACACCCTGTATCATTATAATTAACATGTATTTATATAGCGCCAACATATTGTGTAGTACTGTGTATTTATGCTAATTGTATTATTGCGTATTGTGTGCGGTGTCAGGTCTGTAGCATCAGCAGCACAGATCCACAATCTATTTTTTCCAACAAGATCTGGAAACTTAACTGTTGGTTTTGTATAAACCTTGTTCAGCAATTTGTCCCTTTCCTTGGTACAGTACTTAAAGGAAAACTATACCCCAAACAATGTAGGTCTCTATAAAAATATATCGCATAAAACAGTTCATATGTAAAACCCTTCTTCATGTAAATAAACCATTTTCATAACAATATACTCTTTTGCCTCAACACTTCTTCCTGTTACAGTTAGAGTTGTAGTATTTCTGGTCAGGTGATCTCTGAGGCAGCACACAGACCATAGCAAATGGTGGATCAAAATGTAAAAGGGCAATATTTACTTAAATATATATATATACCAGTTTGGTGAAATTCTTATGCCACTTAACTTGATATAAACTATCTGTTGCATTAGTATTCATTTTGGGAGTATAGTTTTCCCTGCTTATACTCTCATGTTAAGATTTAAATAATGACAACTTTTGTTTTTTTAACCACATGTTTTCTAAGGGAAGGGAGTCAGCTCTGGTTAGTAGCTAGCTACATCAGAGCCAGACAAGTACGCATGATGAAAGACAAGTGCAGTCGCCCATCAACAATCAACATCAACAATTAGTTTTGCTCAGCAGGACCAACCTGAGGCTGACTGAACCTGTTGTGCAAAATAAACTCTGTGTGCAGTGACATATCTTCCAGCACTGGCTGCCCTCCTCCAAAGTATTCTTACAACTGTGAGACTGTGAAACAGAAAATTGTAGTGGGTGCACTTACTGACTGAATTGCTTTCCCATGTGCTACACGTGGGCCACGATCCCCCACGGCCAACAGTAGATGCAGGATTTGTAGAATACAGAGCACCATTGGAAGCCAAGTAGGTACATTAAAACAGTTGAAGTTTATTCAGCATGTTAAAATCTTGATCCAGGGTGCCCAAACACAGTAGGGGCCATGCGCTCAACGTGTTTCGTGGCTTCTCGCCACTTCCTCAGGAGTTACTGGCCACCATCCCCCATCTTCCTTAAATCACCCACAGTGCTAGACCTACTCCTGAAAACATTATTAACCCATGTAGGGTAATTACATCGCAATAAACATGATTAAAAAGAGGAACACACATTATGAATTAATTCCAAGAACAATCCCTAGGGAAAAAGTCCATAATAAAAATTGTATATAAATAAACTTAAATATAGGTATTATTACTAATAATAAGGAGACTCTCAAGATTATCCTAAACGAATCACATCTTGATCATAACATCAGGAAAAGACATAGTGCACACCTGTAAAACGAATGCACACATAAAAAATGAAAAAATCAAAAATCGGTCAACAACAAGACCTTACAAAAATATATATAACTCCTAATAACAAATTCCTGAAAGAATACGAGAAACAAATATGTCTCAGAAGAAACACGAGACTTCCCACTCTTTATTCATACCCCCATAAATGTCAGTAGTTTTAAGATGGTAAATCCAATAGGCTTCTCTCATCAAAAGTTTACAATCTCTATCACCCTTTCTTATATCAAATTTTGGTTCATCGAAAATTTGGAACTGTATCCTCATATCCCCATCGTGTTTCTCCATTATATGATAAGCTACAGCCGATTTAAAGTCTTTCCTCTTAAGGGACGAAACGTGTTCCAGAATACGCCTCCCCACTTTCCAAATAGTTTTTCCCACATATTGTGCACCGCAACCACATGTCACAAGGTATATAACCCCAGTTGAAGTACAATTATAATATTTGTTTTATCTAATAGCTTTTCCCGAGTATAGGTGGCCTTCAAGTCTTTGGATACTTTGAGAAAACTGCATGACTTACATCTTGACCTTCCACAACTATAATTGCCTTTGACTCTCAGCCAAGAACTCCGATCTTCCATAGGTTTGGAATTATATAAGCTCCTGGGGGATGGTGACCAGTAGCTCCTGAGGAAATGCGTTGAGCGCATGGCCCCTACTGTGTTTGGGCACACTGTATCAAGATTTTAACATGCTGAATAAACTTCAACTGTTTTAACGTACCTACTTGGCTTCCACTGGTGCTCTGTATTCTACAAAAGATGAAACTGTGATTACACTCTTCATTTTACATAAATTGCAGCCAAAAACACCTGGTGATGAGGCCTGGGGACAGGGCCACCATCAGAGGGGTACAGGGGGTACAACTGTACCGGACGGGGGCCCGGCTGTGCTGCGACGACCGAAAAGCTGAAGTCCCAAAGCAGCGAAAAGACCCGAAGTCGCAAAAACAGCCGAAATGAAAGTCCTGAAGTGGCAAAAAAACCCGATGTCACTAAAACAGTCGAAATTGAAGTCCTGAAGCGGCAAAATGACCTGAAGTCATAAAAGGAGGCGAGGTTGAAGGACTGAAGCCACAGCTTTTTTTTTTAACTTATAACGAGGCCCTGATCATCAATAGCTTTATAACTTGTGTGTGTGGGAGAGGGGTTACCTTTTTTAGCGTTGATGTGTGTATGGTCTTTTAACTGTGGTGTGGGCAGGATCTGGGATGGGGCTTGGGGGTTGGGGTTGAGCACCAAAAATGTTGTCGTATGGGGCCCCGTGATTTCTAATGGCGGCCCTGCCTGGGTATCACTGATGTTAAAATCTGTGCAGGGATTTTGGGGCTGTTTTGAAACACTTGGTGGGGCCCACAATGTGCCTCACACAGTTGCATGGCCTCCCAGCCAGGATGGCTCAATATAAGGGGGAACTCTCCCCTTAGTTGATATAACCATCCCTGCAGTTTAGTCAACTACCAGTTAGAACATGAAAGCAAAGATGCCATTGTTTGCAATAGACAATTGCGCTTAGTTTACCAAATCAGACATTAAGGGGCAGATTTATTTAGGGTCGATTGGTAAATTCGAATTTACACATTTTTTTTTGTGTCAGAACTCACGAATTCAAATTTAAAAGCACCGACCATGGAAACAGTTCCAAAATCTAATATTCGCCACCTAAAACCTGATGAGTTAATTTACAAGTCAATGGCAGAGTTCCGTTGAACTTAATTGCCTTCCTGACATTCAAATTTGAATTTGATTCAAATTTTTGGGTCGGGACTATTTGATTGAATATTAGACGTTCAAGTTTTTTTTTTTATAAATAACCTCTCATTCGAGTTTTGAGTACCATTTGAATCTATGACAGTAAAAAAACAATTCACATACATTTGAAATTCGACCTTTGATAAATAACCCTCTAAATGTTTCGATTAGCCATTTCCCATAATTATATGTCTGGAGACGAGTGTTAGTTCTAAAGGAACAGCATGTCTGATGTCTGTGATAAAACCATGTGTAAATTGTGGCCAGGACACACATCACTTTTATTATGCAAGCTCAGATATTTAACATTAAAATAAATAAAATGTGATTAAGAAGATTCCTCCATTTACTAAAGTGCAGTAAAGCTGACTTTTAGTTTCTGCATGTTATCGCTGAGAATATTTTTCCGCTAGAACATTTGCAGCAAATAAGTTTACTAAACAGCGATGCACTCAGAAGTCATTGCGATCACTTGCAGTAACTACGTTAATGGACCAGCTTACGTTAGCGGTAATTTTAGCGATTTGCAAATTTTCTGGCAACAAATTACCTTTTTTGCAAATATTTATGCTATAAAATAGTCTTGTTTTATGGCGGTTATTATGGCAATTTTTACTGTGACATTTATGACCAGAAATGCATCTTAAAAACTCATAAACTTTATTGACTGATGATTATACCATCCAACAACATCACCAGAGTAACACCAATCAAACACCAATCATGTCTGCATCATATAAACCCTTCTGCCAATAGAATCATATGAACAAGAAATCATACCAGTCAATGTCTTTGCTTCATAGAAATGTACAGTTTAATGTAGTGTAGGGATGTGAAAATCTTAGACACCCTTACCCATTACAGACAGGCACATCCCTAGTAATAGTGGGTCCTTATGGGGACCTTGTGCTTATGTAACCCCTGCAGTTCACACAGTGTACTCTAGAGGCACTGTGCCAGAGTATAAAAAGTTTAGGAACCATGTGCTCTGGGTCCATTGCTTTAGCCCAACCAAGCAGGCTGGAAGGGAATGGGTAGTGCTGACCCTAGGCGCTTTGGCCCTAGTAATTAGATAGCTATACTCGTTTTATAGATCGCTCTAGGAGTGATAGAGAGGTTATTTAGTTGAGCAGCTCAAGGCTCCGCCGAGGAGATTAGAGGGATTAAGATCCCAGGGTATTACTGACCCAGAGTAAGGAACCAAGTGTTGAGATAGGGATGTCAGGAGTTCCCCTAGTCTGCCACTGGAAGATATCCTGAAAACTGGGCAATACCCATCACATGCTGCCAACTTACTCTCTGCTGTATATTCCCTAGCCTGTGGGGATTCAGCCTATACATGCTGTGAGTATATGCTTCCTTTATGCTGCTGTGTATGTTCTATACTCTATTGTGGATCAATGTGCTAAATGATCTCTGTGCTATTGTTCAATAAATACTGTTCTTGGTTCAACTGTTAAAGAACTACTGGCGCCCATCATTGTGCTATCGCATCAGGTTACAGTTACACTACACCCTTGCCTCCACCCCACTGCGAGGGCTTACCCCTGAGAAAGAGAGCTCATCCGTGGTCTCAGCCCACCACGGAAAGTAGACTAAACGGCCCTAGCACAAGTCAGTTTACTATAGTGCTACAGTAGCCAATCACAATGAAACCAAAAAAGTGTAGAGGCTGACGAATCCTTGGACTGTGATGCCCGCTGCCAATAATACACCTCTGAGCTGAAACTGCTGCTGTTGCAACAGATCGAAGCAGAAGCCAAAACATCCTGTCAGCAATAGCTACAGATCTCTCTCCTGTCAGCAAAGAATGATGGGTAAAAAAAAAAGTATTATGGGATTTTTCCTGCCCCTTGAGAATTCTCTGGCGCAACTGGCGGTAAAATTTTGCGAATATTCTTGCGTAAATTTTGTCTTTTGCACATTTCGCTGTTTAGTAAACCAGGCGTTAATGTGTACGTAGTGCTATTTTCACTGAATGCGATAACTGGCGAAAACATATTTTTGCGCAAGAAAATTCGCAAATTTATATTTACCGCAAGTTAGTAAACTGGCGAAAACATATTTGCAGACAAATTTGTCTATATTTTGTGCGCATATTTTTACCGCGCTTTAGTAAACGGACCCCTATGTTCCTACTCTTGGTGTATGTGATCAAGAGACATCTGATTTCAGAAGGTATTTTGCGTGTCGTGAGTGAGACTATAATTAGTAATGACATAATTAGGGAAAGTGCATTTTTTTGAAAACTTTGGAAACTTTGAAAACTTTGGAAGGAATTCAGAAAGAGGAAAAATACAATCCTTTGTACTTGCTACAATGCCTGAGGTATAGGTGGAACCCGCTGTGCTGCTTCTGATTTAACTGTGGAAAGGCTCTGGAAAAACCCTCTCACTCTTTCATCTTAACATTGTTTTTAGTAGTCCTCAACTTTTTTTTATTAAATAAATGAATATGAAGGAAGCATACAATTTAGAATTGGTTTAGGCAAGTGGAATAGTAACTAGTATTATTTTGGGGAAAGTATTGTTTTAACAAGGCTCAGTTGCAGGTAAGTGCTGTACTTTTTCACAATACAAACTTTCTTTTCAGCAGTTCAGTCTGTGAGTCAATCTCTTTAATATTGCAGTTTTCTTAATAAATGAATTTAAGGGCTTATTTATTTATTTATTTTTTTTATTCTTTTATAAATTGATAGTTACATCAATGACATAAATGTAAAATAACAGAAAACACATGCAAAACAAATGCAATAATTAATAAGGTAATTAATACAAGCATTCTAATATATTCATTTATTTTTAAAAAAAAAAAAACAAATTTCTAGTACAACAAGTACAAACTATAGTGAAATTGGATATTGTAGGACTATTGTCTAAATATAGTCCAAATCTAGATTTTATTATTTTCGTAATAGTACTAGCTAGTGTCATATAATTACAATTCCATGGATCTATGGTGAATATAGAATTGAGTCAAGTTTAGATCTATCAGTTTGAGAAAAGTTATTCATGAAAATTTTCCATTTTGACAAAAAATTCATACGATTCCGCATGCTATCAAATTTAAAAGCAATAGCTTCATTTGTACATAGAGTTTTCAGCTCCGTGATGACATCCGTTATCTCAGGAGGATTCGATTTAATCCAATTTTTGAGGACGCTTCTCTTAGCTGCAATTAATATTAAATGTGTGTAATGCAGCGAGTAGGATATATTCCCACATTTAGGTTTAAGAATGTGGTGGGATGATTTGATTGAGTCATCCGAAAGATTTAATAGGGAATTTAAGGGCTTATTTACAGCTGTAAAAGCAAAAGTATGATGATACTTCTTACACTTTCTTATAGTTGCAGGTGCATCCGTGTCACCTCCTGTTCTGAATCACTGTTTCTATTGATGCAGGAGAACCCTGGACCTACAGCTACTTTCAAGCTGGCAGTTATTCCAGGGGTCCTGCTGCATTATGAACAGTGGACTTACGTCTAAAAGATCGAGTGTAGATGTAATTTTGAGTGATGGAAATGACGCCTTCTCAACTTGGACAAAATGCAAGTGCAATTTTGGGCACCAGGCTCAATTGTGCTGAATGTAACTTCCCCGTCCTGACAAAATGATGCTGATGTGGGGGGAAAAAATGGTACATTTGAACAATGCATTTCATTTTTGAATGGAATTATTTTTGGCAGTACCAAAAAATTGTTAATCCCCTCTTGCAACTTGCATTAAGAATTGCTAATATAGTGGTGTGTTTGAGCTCGGCTCAGTTGCAGAGCTCTAACACCCCATAGAACAGAAAGGTGTAAAAAACACACATTCTCTTGAATCGGTCCCCAAGTGTTTTTAATTTAAATAAATATAAACACATGTTTAATAAAAGCATGCAAAATGTTCTATAGACATCGCTTGGGCAAATTGTTCTTTCAAAAGTGTTTAATAATGCTGGATTTAAAATAATAGTAAGAGACTTACATTTTTTTAAATCTTGCTTAACCTGAAACTTTGGCAACTTTGTTGAATACTTAACCAGATCCAAATTCAGAATGATATTTAGAAGTGTCCTAAATTATCAATAACAAGCATTCACTGCAATGAGGACTGAAATCCTTACATACCATCAAATCCGTACCTTGCATAAAATGCTGTGATTCAGTCACAATCCTGAAATATAAATATATTTATATATATATATATATATATATATATATATATATATATATATATATACAGACAAATACAAGAGTCCTCTGCACTCAACCCATTATCAATATATTAAAGACAGAGATATTTTGTGCATACTGCTACTGAAAAATGCCTTACCCTTTAAACAAAACAAGGATTGTTTGTCCATATATTGCAATATATTTAAGCTGGCCAACTACGTCAAAGTCATCCCATATCTGGCCAGTCCTACACTCAATTTTCATCTGATTCATTAAGAATTCTATTGCTTCATTATACATTTTACAAATATATATATATAAGCAATGCAGAAGAATGGCACTCACAGGACTTGCTGAATCAATCTTCCAAAGGTTTAGTTTCGGTCCCCCCACAAGGACCTTCGTCAGGAATCAAACAGTGCTCAAAGAAAAAGCATGTAAAAAAATTACACTTGCTGGCAACGTGTATGAGGGCAGGGTTATTATTGTTTTCACTCTATTACAGTCAAAAAGCACAACAATTATTAATATAGATACTGCACTTCAGTTTAATAGTTCAGTTTTTTTAGTGTAATTGGATGTTCATGATTACATCAACTGTTGAGCACTTGGAGAGGAACAGGGATTTCAATGTAAGATAAAGGATGAACATATACCCATCATCTAATTCACTATCAGGTGCAAGGACAAGTAGAGCCCATTCACATATGGAGTTTGACTGTTACAGTGCCTGTGTGTGCCAAAGGCAGAATATATGCTCCTCAACCACCGCTCCATGTTGCACCTTGCTAAAATAAAAAAAGTTACAGTTCCTCAATGAATTTTCACTGTTACAGTGGACAAGTGGACGAGTTAAACATGAATCAAATTACATTGATACTGCTAGGAGATATGACAAACATTACTGAGACAATTATATCCAGAATTTACAGATACTACATGGGGAATGTAATTGAAAAATTTCAACAATTATCATAGAACAGCGCCATGGATGTTTGGGTTTTTTGTGTTGCAAATGTTTTTTCAGAGCCTTAAGGTACGGTGCTTCACATCGAGGGGGTTATTTATCAAAGGTAGAATTTTGAAGTTACTCACAACTCGAATGGGAGGTTATTTATGAAAAAACTTGAACGTCTAACATTCAATCAAATAGGAACGACCCAAAAATTTGAATTGAATTTCAAAAAAACCCCTAGAATGTCAGGAAGGCAATTAACATGTTCAAATGGTTCTACGGACCTCTGCCATTGACTTCTACATGAATTCAGTAGAACTGTTTCCAGGGTTGATGTGTGATAAATCTCACATTTGAATTCAAATTCAAGTAGGTGGTTTTAAATTAGAAATTGTGAGTTTTGACCCTTGTTGCCCCACCGTGTCCGGCTAACACTGAGTGTGCAAGCTCCTCCCCTACGCCCCGCTCATTTTCACAACGAGCATGCGCCGGGGATGGGGCAAAATGGTGTTGCCTTGGGCACCCAGCCAGCTTAACCCGGGTCTGAACTATTGTACATAAGCAGTCCTAATGTCAATGATGTATTATCTGGCATTGAAGCCAGTCCATATTCATTTTTTACTGTGTGAAAAAAGAAAGAAGAGCTATGCAAATGTGTTCTAACATCATTGTGTTTTTATTTATCACTGTTACATAAATGTATCTGGTCTACTAGATGAAGGTCATTCGCTAACAGTCACACAGATGGCACACAATAGAAGACAGAACCCTTTTTGAAACGCTTATTGCCAAGATTTATACATTTATACAGGGAAACAAAAGCCTGACAAGTGGTATTTACAATCAAGGCATTGTCAATGTATGTCTGTGTTGGTGGGAGTAGAGGACATGCCATAGAATCACTCCTCCTTCAGTTCTTCCTGAATCACAATTCACTTGTCAGTACCTAATTCAATTGTATCTTCCATTTTCAACTCTGCAGCTGCAATATAGTTGCCCCTGCCCTTTCTCCACCTTTTACTCATATATTCAATTCCTTTTTAGCCTCTGGCACTTTCCTTTCTTTATTCACAGGCCCATGTCAAGCCCATTCTTATAAAGGCTGGATCCACCCTAATTCTCTCTTACTGTTAGCCTCTAAACTAGTGAAATATCTTGTATTACTAACTTTCTCTGCACCCATAATCTGCTGGACCCTATGCAGCTTTAGGCCTTCACACTTATGTAGAATTGCAAACAATCTCCAGATTCTCCTAAATTATTCCTCTGCTTTTTAAAATAGCATTGAAGTCAATACTTGAGAAAGGGGCAGGGAGCCCTGATTTTTTACTGAAAAGTGTGGACAGCATATATATATATATATATATATATATATATATATATATATATATATATATATAGATATATATATATATATATAGATATAGATATATATATCTATATATCTATATATATATCTTGATAACGGTCTTAGATCCTGACCGAAACGTCGATCCTTGTGACTATGGTTTTAATCTTTTGATAAATAAAGAAACAAATTTTTTAAACTCCGGTGTGCGCTGCTTACAACTGTGGATTTGATGTATGAGAAGCGTTGCTGCAGCACCCGGTCCTGATTGCCCTGAAGGGAGTGCAGAGACCTGCCTGGGTTTATATATATATATATATATATATATATATATATATAAAGATGTTAATGGGTTAAAAAAGGATTATGATCTGTATGTATCCTTATAGGTAATGTTTTCCACAGTTTTTTTACTTTTGGATTATTTCCTATGTTAGGGCAAAGGGAGCATCAGCATAGATGTAGCTACTAAAGGGTTAATTGAATGTGCTAGCGAGTGCTGTGATGTCATATCCCATTAGTGAGTTCCTGTTTGAAGGGTTGTACCAATTTGTATCTCATTGTAACTATTGAACCCAAGTGCTTGAAAAATGAGACTGTGTACTTTGAAACATTATACTGCTGGGATCAAGAATCTGCTTTTAATACACCTAATCGCATCAACAAGAGTGAGTGCTGTGTCTATTTCTTCTTTTTTCTATTTACTCTGTTGTTGTGGCAGCAACTAAATTTTTTAACAACATGCACCACGTATATATATCTATATATATATATATATATATTTATATATATGTGTGTGTGTGTGTGTATTTTTTTTTCCAAGAAAGTCCAAGCACTCCCATGCACACAATTATCCAATGACCCTGGTGCTATTTCATGCCAACATAGTTTTTCATCACAATATTACATGCACACTGGGATTTACAAATAAGTAAAACATTTAAAAAATAAAACAGTTCAATGTTTTTGTCCACATCTAGGCAAAAACTGAAATCGTTACACTCACCATTCAGCATGGTAGCTCAGTCTGACATCAGAACATGCGTCCCACCACTAAAGGAAAAGAGATGTCCTATCATCACAAGAATTATATATGGAAATCTTTTAAAACAAAAGGAGGACTGGTCAAATCAAAATAGTTTTTCATTATTACAAAATTACCATGGACCTTATCTTTGATTATGGAAACAAAAATGAACAGTCTTCGGTTACACCAAATGGGATAAAGTATTCTGTATTTTTTTATCCGTTTTTCCGTTTTTTTTATAACGTTTTTCTGAATGAGCAATTTCATTACAGTATGATGGTGTTGGGAAATAGAAAACTGCATAGATGCATAGCTATGTTAAAGCTCCAGTCTTCTATCTCCCAACACTACCATACCACTTAAAGACACAAATATGCTGCAAGGTGATGATGGGACATGCACTGCTGAAGGCCAATGGATATTTAATTTTTCCCAAGGAAGATCTCAAAATTTTGGTTTATATCATATATAAAGTGTAAACTGTCTATTGATGTGTCTTCTATGTGCTTGAAATAAAAATAAATTCCGTAATTATAACACTTGAGTGCATCAGATTAAGACAGCATGACAGCTATAATCATACCAAGTGGTTGCAACATGCCTATATATAATATGTTTTGACAAGTTAATGTTAAGATACTCTCATTTGCACTCGGAAAGGGATACTCTCATGCAATGAAAAAGTGTTTACCTGAAAAGTAGTTTATGTTAACTAGAGCAGTTTGGGAATACAAATTAATTTATTTTAATTCTGAAAAAGTGATCATCACTATCACCTGTTCTGTTGTGCTTGCACAGGACAGTGAATTCCCTGGTACTGATGTGATTTCTGTTTCCTTACTGCCAGTAAAGAGTACTCTTAAGCTGGCCAGACATGGCCTTCCATAACAGTTATCCAACCATATGGCCTGTTGGCCATTTGGAAAGATATGTCATGACTGAACATACAGGGGCTTGGTGAAATACTGTTGTTTTGTTTGTTCAAACCGACAATCACTGTAGAAAGTGAAGGTTCTCCTGATGTCCATTTTTAATTATCCTCTCCTACCGCCACAATAGCATTATAAAAAATGGTCTCTATACAGTGCCAGTGCTAAAGCAGCTAAATTAGCATTTCTAGAGATGAAGTACCCACATCTGTTCCTTGTACAAAACTTATATTAGAGCAAAGAGAAAAATTTAAACCAGAAAAATGCACCATTGTGCCATCATCAACATGAGCCTACCTGTTTGCTTCTTAAGAAAAAATGTTGGAGGGGGAAAACAAAGGCTTCAATTAGGCAGGGTGCAAACTGCACAAAATGGAATCTGCCATTTTATGCACATTACACCCGTCTTCCTGCCTTGTTGAACTGACCCAGGTTTCTACACCCTATTTCAGAGCACAGAGACCTTCATGTCATTCAGGGAGTTAGGGAATGGTTGTAAGGGAATGGCTGGCCTCCACATTTCACCATATTTTTTTTATTCAGTGCAAGAAGTAAACCGTGAATGAACACTACAGATGTCATGTTTTTGCAACCCTTAGTGCTTTTCCACTTCTGTCCAGGGTCATAGTAAACGACCCCTAAAATCTGAGTATGAATCTCAGAGCTTGGACAGACCATTGCGAGGCCTCTTAGATGCCAAACCAATAAGTTGCATCAACACATGAATCTTGTCAGAAGGTTCATGGTGTATAAACAGATTAGAAAATCAAGAAGAGAAACATCGAAAGTTCACTTTACCCAGCACTGTCATCAGAAAAAAACTGAAATTTCATGTACCATATCATAATGTCCATCCCTCTCCCCATACATTAACAGCCATATGCATATTACTGCTTCTGCAAAAAATACATTTACAGATACAACAGATAATATTTAATTCCTCTTTCTGTAATCTGTTGATTGATTGTCTGTCTGATTGATACTAAAATTGCTACATTGTCCTACAGTTCAATGTAGTTGGTCATAAAAATAAAAAGCCATATGATTTTAGAGGATCATTTTCTTTGCATAGGATAAACATATTATAAATAGAATTACTTACCATTACATGCAATGAGACCCATAGCTTTGCTAGGACATCTGTGCTTCGTGGAGAACTCAGATACAGCTTAAAGATTGCTCTTATTCTTTCTTCAACTACCTGCACAGGGATTGAGGCAAAACCACATCCTTACTGGTATTTCCATTGTTTCAGAAGCCTGTATTCATCTGACAAACCAAATGCAGATTTCTGTTCTCCACCCAGATGAATAATTGGGCAGGCTCTGCATTAAATTAATAACATGTTTATTATTGCTTCTAGGTAAATTATTATTTTGACACACCTTACCCACTCTTCCAGCATTGCAGTAATAGGGGAGTTGTGCCATGTGCATCAGAACAGAGGCAGACAATGTGGATTCTTCTGCTGGTAATATGATTTTTTAACTGACGCCAACTAGGCTCATGCCAAGAACAAAATCTTGCTGGATAGTATGATAAATAACAAGGTTACAAGCTATGTCAAATAAACTTCAAGGTTTGAAATTTGTTAGGTTTGGGCCATGCAAGTGCTTATGTATCTTATGTATTTTATTAACTATAATGGTTTCCATAGAGTTTTGCAGAACCTTACACAAAAAATTGCAGCAGCTGCATATTGAATATTAAATCATATTGAATGTGTTTATGGGAGTTGGGTTAATGTAATGCAGAGAATTATATTTCTGCTTGTACATTGCCCTGGCGGAACCCAAAAGTTGACTTCACATTGTGTTTCCATTCCAGTGGCACTAAAACAACCTTTCAACTAATAATTAGAAGTTAAAGGCATGTATAATGTGGTAGGATTAGGATGAGCTGTTAAAGAGGCATGGGCCGGACAAAATCCAGAAGTAGCCCTGTATCAAGAAAGGATAGACAGTATAGGCTAGAGCAGTGATCTCCAACTAGTGGCTCATGAGCAACATGTTGCTCTCCAGCCCCATTGGTCGTTGCTCTCAGTAGCTTCAAAGCAGCTGATTATTTTTTAATTCTTGGCTTGGAGGCAAGTTTTGGTTGCATATAACCAGATGTACTGCCAAACAGAGCCTCTTTTGTACTGCCAGTCCCCATAGGGGCTACCAAATATCCAATCACAGCCTTAATTTGGCACCCCCAGGAACATTTTACATTTGTGTTGCTCCCCAACTCTTTACAATTTACAATTGAATGTGGTTCATGGATAAAAAAAAGGTTGGGGTCCCCTAGGCTAGAGGAACAGATTTTATAAATCTGATGAAGGATCAGTGTTGTCTCATTAAATCAATCTGCTGAGTCATAGCATGAATAATGCAGGTCTTTACAGATGTAAACAATACGGGGTTTTAGGGCAGAACTCCACGGCGTGATGTGGTTCAATGCATTGCGCTGTGAGGAAACACAGACGACCAGTCATAGGCTCAGAATATAATGTAAGTTATAGAAACATCAGAGCTACAAACTACATGCCTGCGCCTGTGTGTCACGATCGCCGCCCGGAGCAGGACCAGGAGCTCCGGGCGGCACAGCTACCTCTTCCGACGCCGCTCCCAAGATGGCGGCGCCCATGGCCGCCACGTGGGTAGCGGCGCCGGCGCAAAGACGCCTACGCGCAAGTGCGCAGGCGCGAAGACGTCACAACGGCGCGACGGACGCAGGCGCAGTGCGTCGGTCGCAGACGCGCTGACGCCGACGCAAGGGCGCCAAAAAACTCCTTTAAAAGGACGCCTGAGGCACCAAGATGGCGCCCGAAAATAGGATCCTGTTCCCTAAGTGATTCCTGGGTTCCCTTGCTGTTTCCCCTGCTCTATCTTCCTGAATCCTTGTTGTGACCCCTTGCCTGGACCTGGACTTCGCTGATTCTCTGCCTGCCATAGACCCCCTGCCTGGCCCTGGACTTTGTTTGTATTCCGCCTGCCTTTTGACCTGTGACTGGACTTTGATTATTCTCTTGTCTTACCCCTGGATACCACGACCCTGATCCCTCCTGAGGGGCTTCCTCCTAGATCCGGACTACTCCCCAGAGGGGGCTTCCGGCTCCCTGACATTATTTTCGGGCCATGGATCCCACTGAGGAAGCTCAGCCAGATTTCGGCAGGGCCTTTCGGGGCCTGCATTCCCGCATGGAGGCGTATGAAGCCCGGCAGAATTACGTGGGACACACGCTGGAGGCGATCCTGGAAAAGCTTTCCTTGTTGACACCAGCGACCCCCCTGGCGGCACCTCCTCCACTAGCGGCTGCTGCCATGACTACCCAGGTATCCACTTCTGGTCCACATATTCCTGCTCCGCCTCTCTACGATGGCGATCCTCAAGCCTGTGGAGGATTCGTGAATCAGTGCCAGATTCGCTTTGCCCTACACCCCACTGAATTTGACTCTGAACGTGCCAAGGTGGGGTTCGTGATTACTCGTCTGGCAGGGAAAGCTCTCGAGTGGGCATCTCCACACTGGGAGAAGCAGTCCCCACTGATGGATGACGCAGAAGCATTTCTCAAAGAGTTCCGGATTGTCTTCGATGCTCCCGGCCGGGTGACATCCGCTGCTTCCCGTCTGTTCCAAATCCGCCAAGGGAGTCGCAGTGTAGCGGAATATGCTATCGAATTCCGTACACTTGCCGCTGAGACTCGTTGGAACAACGACGCATACCATACTGCATTTTATAATGGTCTCTCCCTCCGCATCAAGGATGATCTGGTCTCCCGTGAATTACCCACGCAACTTGAGGACCTCATCGCCTTGGCGGTCAAGGTGGACACTCTTCTGAGAGAGCATCAAACCCTGAGAGATCGTGTCAGGAAGTTTCAACCCATGTTGGCACCCCGCTTCCAGAGGCCTCTCCTGCAGGCTCCTGTCACCCCGCCTGCCCAAGCATCCATTTCTCTTCAGGAGGAACCCATGCAAGTGGGAAGAACTCGCCTCACTGAACAAGAGAGACTCTGCAGACGGATGTCAGGCCTGTGTCTGTATTGTGGCGGACATTCTCACTTCGCCAATGCCTGTCCTGCAAAGGCTAAGAGTTTTGTACCCCGAGGTATGTCTATGGTAACTCATGTAGGGGGCACTACTCAAAAGTCTCGAGATAAGTCTCAGGAGAAGACCCAAGAAAACTCACACAGGTTTCTCCTTCCCTTCCAGGTTCGTCTGTCTGATAAGACCATCTTCGGGAATGCTTTCATCGATTCCGGAGCCGGGGGTAACTTCATGGACGCTCTCTTTGCTAAGTACATGGGAATTCCCTTATTTCCTTTGCCTTCTCCCATGCGGATCGTCGCCATAGATGATAAACCTCTGGAGTCTGTACTCACGATGACCACTGGCGAACTACCTGTGCAGGTTGGGACCCTGCATAAAGAGAGACTTTCGTTTCTTATTATTTCTTGTCCCGCTGTTCCAGTTGTTTTGGGTCTCCCCTGGCTGCGCCTGCACAACCCCACCATAGACTGGTCCACAGGGCAGATTTCTCGTTGGAGCCCATTCTGCCAACAGCATTGCCTTCCTGCTAAACCCCTCAGGAAGGTAACTATCTCCTCAACTGAGTTAAAGTCTCTTCCCTCCTGTTATAAAGAATTCTCCGATGTGTTCTGTAAGAAGTCTGCGGAATTCCTTCCTCCACATCGCTCCTACGACTGTCCTGTCGAACTCCTGCCAGGAGCCATGCCCCCCAGAGGCCGCACTTACCCTCTCTCTCCTGCAGAGACTACCGCAATGAAGGAATACATCCAAGAAAATCTCCAGCGGGGGTTTATCCGCCCTTCTACCTCTCCTGCAGGGGCTGGGTTCTTCTTCGTAGAGAAGAAGGACGGAGGCCTTCGGCCATGTATAGACTACCGGGGCCTGAATAAAATCACTGTAAAAAACAGGTACCCCCTGCCCTTGATTGCAGAGCTCTTCGACCAGCTGAAGGGGGCGAAGATATTCTCTAAGTTGGATCTCCGGTGGGCGTACAACCTCATTCGCATCCGTGAGGGTGACGAATGGAAGACGGCTTTCAACACTCGTGACGGGCACTATGAATATCTCGTTATGCCCTTCGGCCTTTGCAATGCCCCTGCCGTCTTCCAGGAGTTTGTTAACGATGTGTTCCGGGATCTCCTAGGAAGGTTCGTAGTCGTGTACCTGGACGACATCCTGATCTTTTCTAAAGACCTAGAAAGCCATCGCTCCCAGGTGAAGGAGGTACTCTCTCGTCTGAGGAAGAACTCTCTCTTCGCCAAGTTGGAGAAGTGCGTCTTCGAGGTGTCCAAGATCCCCTTCCTAGGATACATTATCTCTCCTGAGGGATTTGAGATGGATCCCGTGAAGTGTCTGCCATCCAGGAGTGGCCTCTCCCGTTGAGTACTAAGGCAATCCAGAGATTTATCGGATTTGCTAACTACTATCGGCAGTTCATCCGGGGGTTCTCTTCCCGCATTGCACCTATCTTGGCCCTCATCCGGAAAGGAGGTAAACCCAGCTTGTGGCCTCCATCTGCCATTGAAGCTTTTCAGTCCTTGAAAGAGGCCTTCAAGTCCGCTTCTGTCCTCTGACACCCCAATCCGGAACTACCCTTCTGCATCGAAGTTGATGCTTCTGAAGTCGGAGCCGGAGCCATCCTGTCTCAGAGACACCCCGCTGATGGGAAGTTGCACCCCTGTGCTTATTTCTCCAAGAAGTTCTCGTCCGCAGAGCAGAACTACGATGTCGGGAACCGAGAACTCTTGGCTGTTAAACTTGCCCTCGAAGAGTGGCGTCACCTCCTGGAGGGTTCTCTGATTCCAGTTCAGATTTACACCGACCATAAGAATCTCGAGTTCATCCAGTCCCTCAAGAGGCTAAACCCCAGACAAGCAAGGTGGGCTCTCTTTTTCTCTCGATTTAATTTTATCTTGACTTATCGCCCAGGCTCCAAGAATCGGAAGGCCGATGCCTTGTCTCGTAGCTTCACTCCGGCGGACCGCTCTCCTGAGAGACAAGAATCAATCATCCCTCCAGTCAAGATTATTGCCTCCCTGTATCCACAGTTTGCCGACCAAATCCTGGCTGGTCAGTCTTCTGCTCCTTCTGATACTCCCATTGGAATGGCATTTGTTCCTCCTGAACTGCGTCTGCCTATCCTGCAACAGACCCATTGCTCCAGGCAAGCCGGACACCCTGGCCCAGCTAAGACTCTTGAACTCTTACGACGCCTGGTCTGGTGGCCTGATATCCGCAAAGATGTGAAGGACTTTGTTGCTGCTTGTAATGTTTGTGCCACATCTAAGTCAAGCCACTCCCGTCCCAGTGGATTACTACAGCCTTTGCCGGTTCCTTCCCGTCCCTGGACCCACCTGTCCATGGACTTCATTGTCGAACTTCCTCCCTCCTGTGGGAACACTGTGATCTGGGTTGTCATTGATCGTTTCTCCAAAATGGCCCATTTCATCCCTCTGAAGAAGTTGCCCTCTGCGGTGGAGTTGTCCCAGCTATTTATCCAGTACATCTTCCGCCTGCATGGTTTCCCGGTGGAGATCGTCTCCGATAGAGGCACCCAGTTTACCGCCAAGTTCTGGCGTTCCCTATGCAAAGACCTGGGAATTGTTCTTCAGTTTTCTTCTGCATACCACCCGCAGACGAATGGGGCAGCTGAACGTGTTAACCAAGCCCTGGAACAGTTCCTGAGGAACCACGTATCCCTCTGCCAGGATGACTGGTCTGATCTCCTCCCATGGGCGGAATTCGCTCATAATAATGCTTGTCATTCCTCTACAGGAAGGTCTCCGTTCATGTCGGTGTATGGTCAGCATCCTCAAGCTTTTCCCCAAGACTTTGTGCTATCAGACGTCCCGGCTGCTGACGACTCCGCAGCCCATATGTCTGCTATTTGGGCTGCTACCAAGTTGAATCTAGAGAAGAGCGCTCTTGTTAATAAGACTTTCGCGGATCGTCGTCGAAGATCCTCTCCTCCCTACAAGGTGGGTGATAATGTCTGGCTCTCTTCCAGGAATATCCGGTTGAAGATACCATCTTCCAAGTTGGGTCCAAAATTCGTGGGTCCATTTCCCATCTTGGAGATAATCAACCCTGTGGCTGTCAGACTCCAGCTTCCACCAGAGATGAGAATCCCCAACGTCTTCCATGTGTCTCTGGTGAAACCCGCCATCACCAACCGGTTCTCTGGCGATCAATCTCCTCCTCCTGCCATCTCTGTGGAGGGTCAACTCGAGTACGAGGTGGAGAAAATCCTAGACTCCAGAATCTCCAGAGGGTCCCTTCAGTACCTCATTCAGTGGAGGGGCTTTGGCCCTGAAGAATGCTCTTGGGAAGGACACCGCGATGTTCACGCTCCTCGTCTGGTGAGGGATTTTCACGCCAAGTTTCCCCAGAAGCCTTGTCCCGGTGGTCCTGAGGCCCCCCGTGAGGGGGGGGTACTGTCACGATCGCCGCCCGGAGCAGGACCAGGAGCTCCGGGCGGCGCAGCTACCTCTTCCGACGCCGCTCCCAAGATGGCGGCGCCCATGGCCGCCACGTGGGTAGCGGCGCCGGCGCAAAGACGCCTACGCGCAAGTGCGCAGGCGCGAAGACGTCACAACGGCGCGACGGACGCAGGCGCAGTGCGTCGGTCGCAGACGCACTGACGCCGACGCAAGGGCGCCAAAAAACTCCTTTAAAAGGACGCCTGAGGCACCAAGATGGCGCCCGAAAATAGGATCCTGTTCCCTAAGTGATTCCTGGGTTCCCTTGCTGTTTCCCCTGCTCTATCTTCCTGAATCCTTGTTGTGACCCCTTGCCTGGACCTGGACTTCGCTGATTCTCTGCCTGCCATAGACCCCCTGCCTGGCCCTGGACTTTGTTTGTATTCCGCCTGCCTTTTGACCTGTGCCTGGACTTTGATTATTCTCTTGTCTTACCCCTGGATACCACGACCCTGATCCCTCCTGAGGGGCTTCCTCCTAGATCCGGACTACTCCCCAGAGGGGGCTTCCGGCTCCCTGACACTGTGATACCATTTAAAGCTTACACAAAGTTATCAAAGCTGCCACAGGTTGGATGGCCACACAGGAGGGGGCCACCAGTTCTACATCATACTCAATAGTCCAAATCTTCATTATTATGTGACTTCAGACCACTAGACAACTGAAGATGACAATTTCTTTCATGCACTGTAGTTTTTTTTGGATATATTGTTAATTCATGTAGGCAAACTAAGGTTTGAGTTTTGTTAGCTTTAGTTGTAAAATATGGTATTTGCCCAAATCCTATAAATGAGTATTTGGAGGTTCCCAGTTCTGGAACTAAACAGCAGATTAAACAAGATTCCTAGGTAGGCCAAACAACCTTTATAAATACAGATTTTTAGGGGACACACTTATTTGATCATCACTGAATTCACAATGGCTGATTCTATTAGTGCTTTTAAGAGGGCCTTGGATGTTTTCTTGGACACTATTGTGATATTAAAATCTACAATTAGTATAGATATTGGTATATATAGTTTATGTGAGTGTATGGAGGGATTGGTGTGTGTGTGTGCATGTAAGGACGCTAGGTTTCATTTAGAGAGGTTGAAATTGATGGGCTTTTTTTAACCGTACTCAACTATGTAACTATATAACTATGTAACAATGATGGTTTGTGACTGGTTGATTGCTATGGGGTGTTGTGCAGTTGCTTTTTTGTCCAATGCAGATAAAACAGCTCAATTGTATTGAATGTATGTTCAATTAAGCAGTTATCGCCACAGTTTAAAACTGAACAAATTTTGGTTAGCTTGAATTGCTGCTCCCTTTCTTGTGGGCTTATTGGTTATCTGACTGAAACAGTATCTTTACCATTGGATTTATTGCCTTCAATAATGAAATGCCCTAGAAAACATTTATAACCATAAACACACACACAGCTGTGCCCTTTCGTGTCACCAAAGAAAGGGACAGCTCTGATAGCCAGCCTGATTATCTGAAAAAAAAAATGATATGCACAAGGTGATAACGCAAAACACAGCTTCTACCCAAAATGTACAGTATGAGAGTGTTCATATATATCATGTATGAGAGTGATGCAATGAACCAGATGGCTCATATAATCATTTATGATCTAACTGTGACAAAATATCACCCTCTTGGATAGAGGTCTTTTCCACTATAAACCAGGATTCTTCAAAAACTTAAGGCAGTTCTATTTAGTCTGAACAAGCAAATACAGTGTATAATTACAGGCAAAATAATGGTACACAAGCTCCAAACTGCATGAATCTTAAATGCAAAAAAATGGAATTAATGTTTCCCCTCCAGCAAAGTGGAAGGAATACATACATAAATACACTCAGTGGAAGGAATACATAAAGTGGACATAAAGCAGACAACTATAAAATATGGTAAAGCTAAGGAATATGAAGAGGTCAGGGCATTTTGGTCAAACAAAGCAATACAAAAACACTTCTATCTTGTTATTGTACTTCAATCTGTGTCCCTCTACCCCAGAACTAAGGGTAGGCAGAGACACATGCCCAGGGAGCAGCTGTGATGGGGTGGCAGCAACATAAATCTTGTGAACCCCTAGTCCAGTCCTTCTCTGTCCCCCATTGGCTGATCCTCAGCTGCTTCTTAATTCAGTGCTCCCACGACAGCCACGAGGGGATGGGATTGAGCAAAGTGGCTGGCCAGGCATGGATGCCACCAAGTCTTAACGTGAGAAGCCCAAGGAGAGAGTTCTGAGCAAACAAGGGAACCAAGCATGGGTTTGTAGAATGGAAAACAAGAAGCATAGTCAAAAGCCAGGCCAGGTCGGTAACCCAGAAGCGAGCAGCGTGGTTATTCCCTATGAACGCGCAACAGCTTTTAGATGCTGAATTTTCAAAATTCCGTTTTTGCTTTTTTTTGTATATAATATATATATATATAAAATTTAAGCTTTTGAAACTAATTTGAATTAGCTAAATTGTGGCAAAAATTCAAATTCGAGCATTGGTAAAGACAATATTACTCATTATAAGCTAGCACTGATCTCACAACATATACACATGAATATATATATTTGCATAAATGTTATAGAGGAAGCAGGCTGTGCAGTTGCTGGGGGGCCTGGGGAAAAGGGGGTCTGCTTTCTCTACTGGTATTGGAACCCCTTCCCCATCCACTCTCTTTGAGGAAGGGAGATGCAGGCTTCTCCGGTGCAGGGCGATTAGGGGGTGGGGAGTGGGAGGGCACTGGGCGGGGAGTGGGCTGTGTGCACGTGGGTGGATGGCTTGGGAATTGCAGGGGGCCTGCCACACTTTAGTTACATCACTGCATGTGCAAATAACCTATAACACAAATGGATATTTTTGTTGGGAGTATGTTATAAAATGAAGACAAGTGGCAACAGAGGCTAGACTGATGGTTTTCTGCTATGCCCAGGCTATATGACAACTCTGAATTAATGGGAAGTGCCCAAAGCTGGTTTAGTGTGACTATTGCACCAGCCGAGATAATGTTTATCACAGGTGTGGCTATGACTCACTACAGCACCTTGACAACCAGTCTGTTTTCATTTGTTTTCATTTGTGCACATTGCTTTGTGGGAGTATGAGAAATCATTCACAGAAGAGGTTAATCCCGGAAGAGAACAAAAGGAAACCTAGTATTCTGAATGGCACACAGTATGACTAAGAATTAAGAATGAATGAATCACAGTAGCTTGAAATTAGACTTGAGTGAACGCTGGCTGCTGAGAATTTAATGGAATAGGGCTTGTGGGAATATTTATCCCATTCTCTTGTTTATAAAATTGTCATTTGTGTGGACAACATTCTGTAATAGCCTGGCATTTTATAGGATATGCCAGCGGGCTACTGGGAAGATATAGCACAGAAGTGTTTGTGAATGAATTAGATGAAGCATTGCTGATTGCTGTGATTAAGACAGGGCCAGATTTAATTACGTGAGAGAGATACAGAATCTCCTAATACAATTCCAGATTTTCCCATACAGAGTTTTTACGTGGAAGGTTTTCTCATTGATATAAACCTGGCACAAACACTGTAGGGTCAAATACTATGGGTTAAGTGCAGCTTTGGACACAACCACTAGGGTTTTTTTACCCACAATGCAGCATCTTTGACATAGTCTGCTTATTTAGCAGCAAAGCTAATTAATGTACTACACATGGCCAAAAGTATGTGGACATCTGGATGTTCAGCATATGAAGTGGGTCCTTTTGTTGCTGCTAAAACAGCTTTTACCTCTTGCTCTTCTTGGTAGAATTTCTAATTGTGACATTTTTGAATTTGCTCCTAAGAGGTTGGCCGCTGAAACAAAAACCACAAAAACAAGGACCACATCCGTGTGCTGAGTCCTCTCCCTTAGCCTTACTACCAATATTTCAGTCTACATAAACGCTTTGTGTCTGTGTCATTTTTTTGATAAACAGCTCTAATACATCGTAGTCTTCTCTTCCTTTATCTAGATGTAAATCGACTCACACATACTGTAGCTTTGGGCTGTAGCCAGCAGTGTACGGTAGCGGTTGGGGAGAGCAGGCAGAAGAGCTCAACCCAAACCCGCCAGGCCCGGATTTGCGGTGAAGCTCAGTGGCGGCATGCCGCCCAGCCGCACCTAAATTTATGCTGAGCCGGAGCACTAGGGGCTCTGCATCCTCTCCCAGTGCTCTGGCTGTGGATGAAACAGATGCACATTCGTGCAATCCGAGGGTAGGGGGCGACGGAGGAAGCCAGCCTCCGGGCGGGCAGAGCACAAATCCGGCCCTGGAACCTGCGGCCCACAAATAGGGCAGTGGGTAAACCCTTGGGTATCGGACCAGCCTGCACATTACTACTGGGCTCAGATTACAGCAGGGAGGGGAAGAAGAGCAAACTGAGCATGCTCAAGCCCTAGCCCTGGAGGTTTAAGCTGAAAACAGGAAGTCTGTGTACAAAATAGAAGGAAAGAAATATAGTGTTTCTTTTGACAGAGGACTCAGAGCAGCATTACTTTGAGGGTTTACTCGTTTATTTATATAGACCTTTCCGTTAAAGCTTACTTAGTTTTAACCTTTCCTTGTCCTTTAATTACATTTGGGAAGTTTCTCATTCCTGTGTGATGAAGATTAAATTCTATCTTTGTTTTCATTATAGTTTCACTTAAACTGCCACTGTGCCCAGTACCTGATTTTGCATGCAATAAATAATGGCCAAGGGGTATTATTTCCAGCTTTTTCTATTACTATAAGACAATGCCTGCAAGACCCACTTTTAATGCTTCAACTTTAGCTATGAAATTTCTCCGGAGGAAATACTTCACACACCTCACTATTGTGATTACATTTCTTTCTTTTGTAATGACAAACTTCTTTGTTAGTAGAGGTGAAAGGCACCTTTGTAAGTAGAATAATCATCAGTATTGAATTAGGTATTATTTTAAAACACATACAGGTTTTGTATTTATACTAATACGGTGCCTTGCAAACATATTCACAATGCTGAACACGTCTCTTACTGACCGGGTCTCTTGTCTTACTAAAAAAGTAATGCTACAATGGAAAAAATGAATTCACTGTTTACATATTGTGACATGCCACTGGCCTGCACATGCACTTTTATGGGGGAATTAGCATTTGGTAGGCAGGTAGCGTATGTTTTGGAGCTTAGAGACAGGGACACCAAGGCTTCGGACAAAACACAGGTTTATTAAGCACTAGGCATTCCCAAGAAAAGGCAACAAAACCCCAGTTCAGCTACTTCAATGTAGAACATGCATGGTACAGTTCAACAACTTCAAACCCATGGTCGCTCACCAAAACTCTCATCTTCTGGAACTTTAGAGCCTTTGGGCTTCTCACTCACCCCTGCTGGCTTCCCCTCCTGGGACTCAGGCTCACTAGCCTCTGCCAGTCCCTTCTCCTCTCCAGGGATGTAGGCTCTGCCACACTGTTACTGGCAGGGCCGCCATTAAAAATCATGGAGCCCCATACAACAACATTTTTGGGACCCCCCCACCCACCCCAGTCCTCAAGAATCAGAATTTGCATATGCAAATTTAGGGCAGGGAGGGAAATGTAAAAGTAAAAAATGTTTTCTCCTTCCCACCTCTAATTTGCATATGCAAATTAGGATCCGGTTTGGTATTCAGCCGAATCTTTCTAAATGGATTCGGGGGTTCGGCTGAATCCAAAATAGTGGATTCGGTGCATCCCTATGCAAAAGCTTTTAATAAGCTGGCCAAAGACCTGTTATGCTCCACTGAACTATCTGTGCCTCTGTTTTGGTGTCTGGAAGTATACACAAAGGTTTATTGCCCAGTGAGACCACGTTCCAACAACCTGAAATCGCTACAATAGATATTAAGGGGGTTATTTGTCACAGTCTGATTTTTTTTCTGGTCAGACTTTCAAAGGGAAAAAAACACATTTTTTTCATAGAAAAAAACCCCAATTTTTTTTCAATGGTTACAAGTTGGTTAAAAAAGTGTTCCAACTCAGACCTGCCGAGTTCATGTAGAAGTCAATGGCAGATGTCCCATTGATATCCTCATCTGCGCTGGATTTCATCCTATAATCTGAAAATTTTGTGGTTTTCACCGGTCGAATTCGAAAAAGTTGGAATTATCGGGAACAAATTCAAAAAATTTGTGCAATTAAGAATTTTTCACCAGTCTTTTTTCCGACAAATGAAATTTTCAGAAAAATGTATTGATAAACACGTGGATTTGGTCGTAATAGTTTTCAGAAAATAGTGAGAACTTTTCGGATTTTGATAAATAACCCCCCAAATGTTTTGGTCACTGATGGGCAACCCATTTATTTGTAAGAGTATGCTTATGTATAGAATTAACTTATAATGTTATTAACTGAGAATGCTCTCATAAAGCACATATTCATGATGATATCCCATAATATTCTCTCTGCATACTAACGTGCATATCAACAGGAAGTGCACCGAGCAGCTATATCACTCCTGGAACTGACTAGATTGGTGGAACTCTTTCTAACCATAACTAAATTCTCTCTACAGAAGAGACAAAGCAGCAGAAATGTATCTTTTCATTTAATTCCCCTGGTGTTGTGTCATTCCCAATGTCTTTACATGACAACTAATCTAAGAGAATACACCTCCTATTGATTTATCAACCTCTGGTTGGTCATCTTCACTGATACATGTGTGCACACAAATATACATCACGCTCAAACATATCGCTTACAGACTCACAAAACATGCACACATTGATAATAAACATACTTGTTGTATACCGAGTATTTGTATGTTTTTGTCAGGAAATAAAGTCTGATTCAAGATATTCTGCTTTTATTGAACCTCTCAAAAAACATTTTCTCAATATTTTCTATAAAATACAAACATATAGTTGTACCAAACATATTCTAATTTACATAGTTACTTTTACTTTTGATCCTTAAAGAGATTTTGAACATTTACCCGGGGCTCTTATTTACAAAGCAGGAACCTAAAATGTATGGCACAAAAGCTTATATTTTGTCCCGGGTCTTTGACTAGAAGTGCTCGCACAGCAGAATCATCAAAATAAGAATCCTTTACGGTAAAGCGATATCTTTATTTGTTAATATACATGTTCTAGCTACTTCTATTGAATTCTTGGACAATTCTTGGACATCTAAGAAATTGTAATAAAAGCTGCACACAGGAAAAAAATATTTTAAAGGAGAAGGAGAGGCTTAAACTAAATAAGCATTATCAGAAAGATCTATATAAATACACCAGTAAACCCTCAAAGTAATGCTGCTCTGAGTCCTCAAAAGAAACACTGCATTTCTTTCCTTCTATTGTGTATACATAGGCTTCTGTTTTACACTTCTCCAAACCTATAGGGCTCAGGCTTGAGCATGCTCAGTTTGCTCTTCTCTCCCCTTGCTTTCCCCCTCCCTCCTCCCCTCCCTGTTGTAATCTGAGCCCAGAGCAGGAAGAGACTCAGGCAGGAAGTGATGTCACAGCAAGCTTATATGGCAGCTGCTATCCTTAACAAACAGAGACAATGTCTAGAGCTGTTTACTCAGGTATGGTTAACCATTCTGCAGACTAAATATAGTGTTCTAGCTTGCACTATTGTGGCTAATCTATTGGCAATAAATTGCTTCAATAGCTTTCCTTCTCCTTTAAATAAGCATTAGCATCCCTATGTAATATTGTTAAATAAGCCACTTTACATCACTTTTGAATTTAAAACTTCTTTCAGTTTTGCATACATTTCAAAGCATAAGCTTAGGGTGACATGCAAAAATGTCCAATGTATATCTGCTATTGCATATTACAGTATGTGGCTTTATTCTTTTGTGATATTTTATGGTAATGTTTGTTTAACAAAAATATTACATTGCAAAATGTGATTTTTTTCTAACTTTACTGCGTTTATTGTATTCTCCCATATGGTATATTTGTACCTCTGCACTGATGTCTGATGTTTCTATGGCTGCAATAGGTATGTACAAGTTACAAAGCAGTCTGGTAACAGATTGTTAGTTCAGTTAGCTACATCACTTCTCACTTTGATACATTTTTAGGGGAAACCAAGGCCATTTCCTTATTTACAACAATTAAGGGAAAAAGCCTAAATAAATGCAGTCAGTGGTAAGGGAATGCAGAATAGTATATATTTGGTAATAAAATACAATTGAGCAGAGAAATAAAATCCTTCTTTATGCTGGTTCATTTATAAGCAAGAATGTTTGCAACCAGGTTTACAAAATATTTAATAATAATTAGCATGATGCAAACAAAAAAAGACTGCTCCCTATTTCTATCTAAAAATGAATAGCTTTTATAATATGCAAAACAGCAACTACAAATCCTGCTTTTCCAAAAAAAAACAATGCAGCAAAGCAAAGTTGTAATTAAACATGGCAACTAAAGCAAAATATAAAGCCAATATCCTAAACCAAATAAATACAATGGGTTTGTTTTTCATGACAGTCAGCTGCTGCTGAGAAGTTTGATGGTTTTCCCATATCAGGGATTGTTCTCTTCCCTGAAGGAGTGGGTTGGTTTATTTTGATAAACTAAGTATATAAACCTCAGTTTATTAAAATCTTATATGACCTGAAGAATCTGGTACATTTGTATATATCTGTATGACAAATTCCATTTACATACTGTACAGTAATACCAGCTGGAACTAGTCTGGTTCTGGAAACAATAGAACATTTCTAAAAAAAGTAATAATGTACTTTAATTAAACTTTAAATTAATTGGAAGTACAGGTATAGGACCTATTATCCGGAATCATCGGGACCTGGGACTTTCCGGATAACGGGTCTTTCTGTAATTTGGATCTTCACACCTTAAGACTACTAGAAAATCATGTAAACATTAAATAAACCCAATAGGCTGGTTTTACTTCCAATAAGGATTAATTATATCTTAGTTGGGATCAAGTACAAGCAACTGTTCTTACTACAGAGAAAAAGAAAGCCATTTTTAACATTTTGGATTATTTGATTATAATGGAGTCTATGGAAGACGGTCTTTCTGTAATTCGGAACTTTCTGGATAACGGGTTTCCGGATAACGGAACTGCAAATACATAGCCTGATTACAAACAATGCTAACTATAGTGCAGCTCTTGTTATGTAACAGAACAGAACGCTGAAAGTAGAAAATGTCTGGTTCTATAAGAATTTATTGAACAATCCAAGTATTTAGGATTGAACATAACCTATTTGGATATTGTTTGCTAATTACAACTGAATATGATGTATGGTGTATGAACCCTGAATTCAGTAGAACCCCCGTTTTACATTTTTAAGGTGACCTGAAAAAAATGGTGTAAAATCAGGGAAAATATAAAATCGGGGTAATGTATAATGCATAATATATAGGGAGAACCATAAAAAGATGTCAAATGAGGGAAAACCTAAATTAGGTGATGTAAAATTGAAGTTTCACCATATGTTTTCCGACAATAAATGCATAAGAAAATCTCTCCAGCTTGTTAGCAGAGGCTTTAGCCATTATATCATTTTTTTTGGGTCCAAAACAAGCTTTACACTGATAACTCTATTATATCTCAAATCTTTAAACAAATATCACAAAAGATGTATTATTTGGAATACTGTACGGTGCTGTACTTAGTGACCCTACTGCGAGTGACACCGGGGGATGTGGAACCAACAGTTTGTGTTAGTAAGGGATCAGGGCTTAGCATATGGCTTTGGACACCAGGGCCAGATTGTACGGTGCTGTACTTAGTGACCCTACTGCGAGTGACACCGGGGGATGTGGAACCAACAGTTAGTAAGGATTCAGGTCTTAGCACATGGCTTTGACTAGCCGGGGCAGATCGAACTGTTTTTTCTGTCACTATTACATTTTGTCCACCGACTAGATCAGGATGGATATTTCTACCACTGGAAACATTGGATACTGGTTGTATCAGCCTTTCTGTTACAAGAACATTCTGGCCATCCATAAAATCAGAATGCATATCTAAATTTCCTTGAGCATTGGAGATGGGATGTATCATTCTTTCAGTAACAACAACATTCTGACTGTCACTTAAATCTGGGAAATTGAATGCCCCAGACATCCTTGAACTGTTAGGTGCTATCATTCTCTCCCGTAGTACATTTGAACTGTCTTGTATATTTGCAAAATCAACTATATCTTGTACCCCAGAAGCAGGGCGCATAACTCTTTCCGTCACAATAACATTGGATCTATCAGTTATTTCAGGAAATGCACCTCTCACTCCTGAAGTAGACCCAAGCATTCTCTCTGTCACCAAGATGTTCGGCTGAACAATTGGATCAAATGCATATACAGAGGGGTTCCTAGCAGGACCAGATGTTGTGTAAGTCTCAGTTACTACATAATCTCTAGGCTCAGAAATAGGTTGAGCAGGTGGCAGGTTGGAGGATGAAAAGCTTTCACTTACATAGGTAGAACTAGGAATAGGGGTAGATGGCAATGAAAAGCTAATGTCGGGCTCTACTCTGGGAATACTAGTAACTATTTTTGGTTCTCTAGCACTCGGCACAGGATCGGGTTTTTTACCAGAACATATTTCTGCCAGAGTTTTAAATTTTGGTCCCAAATTGTCCAAATAGCTGTCATCCAAGTCGTCATCAATAAAACTGCAGCATCCGATAGACCCAGTAGGGCTTCCCACACCTTCGTTATCATAAATCAAAAGGCAATCATTTGCTGGTCGAGATTCATCCTCATTGGCGTAGGCTTCCGCTTTCTAAAAATAAAATTAGTAATTTCATTTAAAACGAGTGATTATGTAGATATCATTGTGTATTTCTTAAATTGTATATATGCAATTTAAAATAAAGTTCATGACCTAAAGTTTAAGCAGCCTAAACGATAATTAGAACAGTAATCACTGAATTGTGGCTTTAACTACTGTATATTTCTAAACTCCAGCTTCCTGCTTCTTTGATCAGATGTTAAGTCAAGTGCATAGTTAGTTACTAGTCTCTATAAAGGAATACTTAGGGGCCATTTTTATGACTGCTTGAACCTTTTGGCTTGAGCAATAATGAAGGAAACTCTGTGTGAGTTCAGGAGGCTGTTTTTGCCCAAGCTCAACAAAGAATGTTTTTTCTTGACTCACGTGGGGTTTCCTTAATGATTGCTGGAGCTGAAAGACTCAATCAGTCATAAATCAGCCATTAAGATATAATATATTTTCATGGGTTTGATTCTTACTTCTGCAAAGTAGTTCTCCACAAAAGTTGTGTTTACAGTGCCTCCATCTCTGTAATTTGAAGACATAGCTCCAGTCAACGACCCTGCAGCATTACTGTCTCTAGAAAATCCATGTATTCCCAAACCAGTCCCAATGATTCCTGCCCCAGTGCCCATTGCAGTGGCTGCACCCACTCCTGTGCCAAAAGATCTAGAATGAACCCTCGTAGTTCCAAAGTCACCAGCTGCAGCTGTTGTTGCTGCTGTTGTTGATTCAAGTCCTCCTCCAGATATGTAGTTGTGTGAGCTCATATCTGAAAATAAAAAGAATGTTCTAAGATGATGCTTTAAAATCATATACATTTTGAATTATAAAAAAATATTTTTAATATGCCTTAAAATCATATTTTTATGCGCTAAGCTCTTGTGCTTCATCAGATGAAGATTAATCCCTGGAGGTTTCTCTAGAATCTGTAAGTGTTTTGGTGCTTACTTCTTAAAGTAGTAGAAATACACCCACTGAATGGGAAGTACTACAAGTCTGCGTGCACAGGGATTATCACCAATCAGTAAACAGTTATAGGGGTAGAAGGCTACAATAAGGGCTTTATTTATTAAAACTTGGATCTGCGTAAATTTAAAGTTTTTTTTCTACTTTCAATAAAGTCACAATTTAAAAAAATACACCAGTTACCGTATTTATTTAAAAAATCTGAATATGAAATACTTGAATGAATAAAATCCTTTACAAAAACCTCAAACACTTTGAATGTGAGTATACGAGCTCAATAAAACTCAAATTGAATAAATAGTTGAAATTTTGCCTAAGACAACTCTTATTGACTTCTACATGGCCTTTCAAGCTTTTAGATGCAGACGTTTTTCCAAAGCTTATTAACAACTTGATTTTCAGTTGTTCCTTATTTCATTAGAGACTAGAACCTAGAACTTAGGGTGTTCTTTTATGTTTGCCATTTCTAAACTAGCAATATGGGAGGGCTACATGCTGAGTGATGGTCTTTATGAGTGATGGTCTTTCAGCTGCACCTGAAATTTCCTGCCAGCAAAGACTTTACAGTGCATCATAGACATTTTAGTTCTGAGCAGCTGCACAGAATAGCTCAATGTGCAATTGTAGTGTTGTCATACTGTATATGAAAAGTTTAGCATATTATATACATTTTAGCTGAAAGCACTTAAAGATGAACTATCGCTAAAATGAAAAGTTAATATACCATATATACTCGAGTATAAGCCGTCCCGAGTATAAGCCGAGGTACCTAATTTTACCTCCAAAAACTGGGAAAGCTTATTGACTCAAGTATAAGCCGAGGGTGAGAAATGCAGCAGCTTCTGGTAAGTTTCAATCAAAAAATTGAGGGTTTCTGCTCCCATTGGAGGTGCTGGCGTCTCATATTTGGATGTCGGCGACCATTCTTGGATGCCGGCGAATATTCTTGGAGACTATTCTTAGGCGCCGGTGACTATTCTTAGACGCCGGTGACCGTTTTTGCACTTGACCCGAGTATAAGCCGAGGTAGAGTTTTTCAGCATATTTTGGGGGCTGAAAAACTCGGCTTATACTCGAGTGTATATACGGTAAGCTTCATCATACTGAAATAAGACAATATCTAAATACAAACAAATTCTGTACAGTTTATGAAATAATCAAGTTTATCTTTACTATCCCTCTCTCAGCATCTGTTTCTCCTTATTCTGTTTTCATTCAGGAGTTGGGTGTCAGTTGAATGATCCAATATATCTTATAGGGGGGCTCCATTTGCCTAGAAGATGTATTAGAACTCACTCTATTAAAATCACCAAAAGTCAATGTCTCTCTACATGCAGAATTTGTGCAGTTATTTTGTTAGATTTTGTTTGTACTAGGGATGCACCGAATCCACTTTTTTGGATTCGGCTGAACCCCCGAATCCTTCACGAAAGATTCGGCCGAATACCGAACCGAATCCGAACCCTAATTTGCATATGCAAATTAGGGGTGGGAAGGGGAAAACATTTTTTACTTCCTTGTTTTCTGACTAAAAGTCGCGCAATTTCCCTACCGCCCCTAATTTGCATATGCAAATTAGGACTCGGATTCGGTTCGGCCAGGCAGAAGGATTCGGCCGAATCCGAATCCTGCTGAAAAAGCCCGAATCCTGGCGGAATCCCGAACCGAATCCTGGATTCGGTGCATCCCTAGTTTGTACTGGAATCAGTTATTAATACATCTGCTAGGAAATGGAGCCCCCCACCTATAAGATATATTAGATCATTCATCTGACACCCAACTGCTGCATAAAGACACAATGAAGAGAAACAGATGTTGAGGGGAATAGTGAATATAGTGAATATAAACTAGATTATTTCAGAAACAATGCAGATTTTTTAATTGATTATGTATTTAGAAAGTTTCTTAATTCAGTACGAGGATGCTTATATTAAATTTTCATTTTCGCAGTAGTTCCCCATTAAGGAACAGAGGTGTCGCAAGAAAGGGCAAAGTCAGATTAAAAATATATGTCTCGGAATATGTAATATAAAATATATAGTATATTACTTCTGCTTTAACTTACCATAACTTTCTGGAGCACCCGAACTTACAAGCAAATTGGTCACATCCTATAAACAAATGAAATATATATTTTTAAAGCTAGCATTGAATATTAAGTTGATTTTGTCACATAATAGCAAAGGAGAGGATGACATATAAAAAGCAAGTAGGCAACAGCCACAATGGGGCACATTTACTAAGCTCGAGTGAAGGATTCGAATGAAAAAAACTTTGAATTTCGAAGTATTTTTTTGGGTACATCGACCATCGAATAGGCTACTATGACCTTCGACTTCGATTCAAACAATTTGAACTAAAAATCGTTCGACTATCCGACCATTCGATAGTCAAAGTACTGTCTCTTTTAAAAATCCTTTCTGCTTTTTAGGCTATGGGGTATATTTATCAAAGAGTGAAGTTAATAGTGAAGTTCGGCCACTAGAGTGAAATTCCGCCACTCTCCATTCCGCCACTCTCCATTCATTTCTATGGGATTTTTAAAGGCGTATTTATCAAAGGGTGAACTTTTTTTAAAAAAAGCTGCCATTTTGCACATATTTTTGTACCCAGTGTTGCTACAAGCAATAGTTAATAAACCCTTATGTTTCTCCTACCTAATGTATGTGTTCTATGTTAGGACATTATATGACAAGGTACAATAACCTCACTTTGTGTAATACAATCAAATAAAAAGGTTAAGGTAAATGACAGGTGGTTATGACATAATAATGACATAATAGGCAGCAATTATGAGGCCAAAAAAGAAATCAGAAGGAATGTCTTTCTCCATTGGCACTTTAAAAGTGCAGGCACCTGTTGGTGTTCTACTATGAGAAGGATGGCAATTTGGGATGTTTCCATACTGTGACAGGCATAATGTCTTAACTCTCCCCTTGTGCAATATTTCATAGATTCCTGTCTGTTCTGCTCTCTGCTCATCTTTATTGTGATACATTTCCCTCTCATTTTATCAAAACGTATTTGTTTTCAGAGAACCTTTAGACAATCAGTATTCATTACTTGGGCCAGAAAGCACTGCAGAACATATCACATATATGTGCATTTGGCATATTTTCATTTTTTCAGTATTATGGACCCAATAAGAATGAAGATTATGTCTATGTTTATTGCAAAGACAGGGTCAAGAAATGTAGATCAACTCACCACATCCTCAGGTTTTGCACCTTCAGTCCCCCAGGGCCGGTATCCAGCATCGTACCCATCGGCTACAGGGATAAATGTATTATTTGCTGCAGATCCGCATGAGCAGAGTAGCAGTAATAGCGGTACCACTGTCAATAAAACAAAATATACAATTTTTTTTACAAAATACAATATTTTGAACAGAAATGGGATGTGTGCAGTGACATATATGTTCATTGTATATGTTTCAAGCTGCCTTCTCTGAAAAGATGATTTATAAACAAAGTATTGTTTGAAATTGTAGCCACGTTGTAACATCCAGTTCTAGCATCATCTCTTAACTGAAATCTGGCTGGAGAAGTTTTATCTGGCTCAGTATTTATGTTAATGGGCTATAGCTTAAAGGAACAGTAGCACCAAAAAATGAAAGTTTTTTAAGGGAACAACAGTCTTATGTACGGTGCCCTCCACTGGCAAAACTGTCGTGTATGCTTCAGAAACACTACTATAGTTTATATAAACAAGCTGCTGAATAGCCATGGGGCAGCCATCCAAGCACAGGATACACAGTAGATCACAGATAAATTCTGAAGAATCCCATTGTATACTACAGAGCTTATCTGTAATCTGTTGTGTATCCTGTGCCTTTTATCCTTTTTCAGCTTTGAATGGCTGCCCCCCATGGCTACACAGCAGCTTGTTTATGTAAACTATGGTACAGTTTCTGAAACAAACGTACCAGTGCAGCACAACAGTGCATTCAATTTTCATTACTTGAAAACACTTTAATTAGCGTTACTGTTACTTTAAAGGAGAACTGAAACTTTCCTACTAAGTAGGGCAGAAATGTTTTATATTATGTTTTGGGCTTTTCTACCAGCCCAAGGCAACCACAGTCCTTTAGCAGTAAAGATCTGTGTCACCAAGGATCCCCAGTAGCTCCCCATCTTCTTTTCTGTTGATTCACTGCACATGCTCTGTGCTGCTGTCACTTACTGAGCGTAGGAACCAACTCACAATATACTATATACACAGAATAGAAATGTCAAAACATAAGGCTGATTAGTAATTAAAGAGGAACTATCATGAAAATCAAAATTTAAAATAAGCTTCATAATACTGAAATAAGAAACTTTCTATACAAATCTATTCTGCATTGTTTCTGAAATAATCAAGTTTATCTTCTCAATTTATATCTCAGCATCTGTTTCCCTTCATTCTGTCTTCTTGCAGCAGTTGGGTGTCAGATATTCATTGACAGTTAGATACAATATATCTTATAGTGGGCTTCCTTTCCTAGTAGCTGTATTAGAGCTCACTCAAATAAATCCAGATTCCAGTACAAACAAAATCTAGCAAAATAACTGACTTTTGCACCAAATCCTGCATGTAGAGAGACATGATGTCTGGTGATTTTAATAGAGTGAGCTCTAATACATCTTCTAGGCAAAAGAAGCCCCCCTATAAGATATATTGGATCTTCTGCATGAAGAGAGAATGAAGAGATGCTGAGAGATGAATAGTGAAGATGAACTTGATTATTTCAGAAACAATGCAGAATTTTAAATTGATTGTATTTAGAAAGTTTCTGACGTCAGTACGTGGAAGCTTATAATACATTTTCATTTTCACAATAGTTCCTTTATATTATATTACAGACCAACCTCATTTTCTGTTTGATAATTTGTGACGACACCTAAGCTTAGCTTCTCAACAGCTGCTCAGAGCCCACTGAGCATGTGAGTGTCACAGACCCCTGTGACAAGTTTGAAGTCCTGGATCATTTCTGCTATTGAAAAGCTAAAAATTTAAGCTGGAGCAATAGGTTCAGTTTATAAACTATAGCATTTTTAGCCATATTCATTTTTAGGGTTTAGTTCTCTTTTATAGGTTAAACCTATGGGCTCTGTCTCGGTGGTTAAACCAGTGGGTTGAGTTCTATTTTGGACATGGTTTATGTCAACTCATTGTCCTGGCCATGGATGAGTAACTCATTCCAAGGGATCTGTCTATCATTTATTAATAAGATTAAAAAAAATTCTGGTTGGAGTTTTAAAGGGGAGAACAAATTTTTTTTTGAGATTCATTATTCCCCAAAGCTGCTAAATAAAAAAGTGCAGCATCTCAAACCTGCCAAGGTCATGTAGAAGTCAATGGCAGGCGATTTACAATTGGAAGATACAATGATTTGCGCTGGTTTTTGTACAATAATCCAAATAATTTGTGGTTTTCGGGAATTCAATTCTAAAATAAACGCACGATTCGGATTTATTAACAATTTTATTGAATCTTTTCCTGCACCAGATTTTTTCAAATTATTTTATTGATAAATTAGGTAGCATTCTGGATGGGAGTTTGGTCTAAGTTGTTTTATTAAAATAATGAGAAGATTTCAGGTTTTAGTAAATAGCCCCCTAAGTACTGGTTATAACTGCAAAAGTCAAATAAAAATAAATATTATTAATACTCACTTTATGCGTTATATTGGATTAGCCCCATCCTATTCTTCTCTCACAATTGTCTCTAGAGGTTTATTATCAAGTATAATTCATCTGTAAATGGCACAGCCTTTACATATCCCCCTCGGAATTTCTCAAATTAATTTGTATGGTGGGGTGGGAGCTATGATGCTACCTATATAAATAACTTCTACAATGCTGGATGAATTCAAATAATATATTTAGGTCACTTATTTATAATGGTGCATACATTTTACTGTATGTGTAAAAAAAGGAATCTGAAGAATTAGAAAAAATACTACTTACATAAAAGTGCTAAGAACCCCATGATCAAAAGTCCAATGGCTGCAGGGCCCAGCGCAACTCTTGTTCCCATTTGGAATGTTCCTACTTGTGTGCAGGTGTCTCCATTTCCCAGACAGTCACAGACTTGCAGTGGGATACGTACAGGTTGGGCACAACTCTGACCATTTTTGTTTGTAACTTGAACGTCAACAGTAACATTACGGTTATTTATATTTTGTGTTGTTAACATCGCACTTGTATCTGCAATAAAAAGTCAATAATGAGTAGATGAATTGTGATATTCTGTGAAGTAAAACTTAGGTGTATTCAATAAATATCACAACAAATAAAAACTAATTTAAAGCCTCATTTATCAGGGCCATGTACATAGTGCAATTTCCAGTAATTTCCACCATTTTTGCGTCATTGTGTTTGTGTGCTGATTGCCGGACAATACATTAAAATGGACCAAATTGCAGGTGCCCCTTTCTTGGAGACTATGGGGTATATTTATAAAAGAGTGAAGTTAAAAATCGCCTCAGTCCGCTAGAGTGAAATTCCGCCACTCTCCATTTATTTCTATGGGATTTTAAAAAGTGTATTCATCAAAGTATGAACTTTTTGATAAATATACCCCTATGTCATTTCCGGTATGTGTGTGATTAATTTGGTGCAAGTTTGTGGTGCCCTTTGACACAACCTGATATGGGGATTACTGTCATGTTAGGTTGGTGGTAGCTTCAGGGTTCACTAGCATCAATACGTGCACTTGTGCCTGATTTATCACAGCAGACTGGACTGACGCAATGGCACTTAGCACGACTATACAGAAGTGCACAAATACCTTTAAAGGGATAATGTCATGATTTTTATGATGTCATTTTTATTTCTAAATTATACTGTTTACACTGCAAATAATTCACTCTGCAATATAAAATGGATTTTACCATTGAGTGCTGCTATTAGATCTACCAGGCAGCTGTTATCTTGTGTTAGGGAGCCGTTATCTGGTTACCTTCCTATTGTTCTTTTGTTAGGCTCTTGGGGGGGGGGAAAGGGAGGGGGTGATATCACTCCAACTTGCAGTACAGCAGTAAAGAGTGACGGGACTTTATCAGAACACAATTCACATGACTGGGGCAGCTGGGAATCTGACAATATGTCTAGCCCCATGTCAGCTTTCAAAATTAAATATAAAAAAATCTGTTTGCTTTTTTGAGAAACAGATTTCAGTGCAGAATTCTGCTGAAGCATTTTGAAAAAATGTTTTCCCATGACAGTATCCCTTTAATGAATCACGTCAATATGCACAACATTTGTACTTGCAACTGGGTTCATACAGTTGGCGTTTTGTCTTCATTTAAACTGAAACAAAATTTAGATCAGGGGCTGATTATTTTCCAGTATTGTTTTGTAAATGTATATTTTTATTGATTATGTGACACTGTCACAGAAATAGTGAGATAGAAATAATGAGTGCCTATAAGTCTATGTTGAGTGTACTAGGAATGAAGATTTTCACTGGTCTGACAATTCTTTACTTGATGGCGAATTTGATCCGTTTCGCTTCGCCAAAAATTCGCCGCCGGTGAAATGTCGCAGACGCCCATTAAAGTCTATGGGCGTCAAAAAAAATTTGTCGCGCGGCGAAATTATTTTGTCGCGCGACTTTTTATTTTGACGCACGTCTCCATACAAGTCTATGGGCGTCATTTTTTCGGCGAAACGAGGCGAAAAAATTCGCCCATCCCTACTTGCTAATTCTCATTCCTAGTACACTCAACATACACTTAGAACTCACTATTTCTTAGTCTTGGAGCTTCATTTTCATTTTCATAATTAGAATTATTATCTTAAAATGGGAGATGGCCTTACTGTAATTCAAGTTTTCTGATATCAGGTTACTGAAATTGCTGCCTGGCCATTGTTTAAATGTATTGGATGAGACATGGTGATAGTTCCAGGGTTCCCCTGGGTCAACAGGTACAACATCACTCAATTTTGAAAAGGGAAACAGAAATATTTGAGAGCAGCTCTGTGGCAGTGCAAAGGGTACATTTATATACATTAAGTATCTTAATAAAATATAGGTCGTTTTGTGGCACAATGGTTAGCATTTCTGTGTTTATATGTCTGATTTTAGCCATGGCATTAGTTGCAATGTCTGTGTTCCTCCCCCCAATTCTTAAATATACAAGTTAATAAGCTCCTCTCGATAAGATGGACCATAGTGCATGTGGTATGTCTTTGGACTGTGTGAATGTATTAGTTTTTCTTACATGTAAATAATCAGTTGATTGCTAGCTTTTGTGGCTACAAACAGTGGTGTAACTATAGAGGAAGCAGACCCCACAGTCACAGGGGGGCCCCTGACTGTGGGGTCTGCTTCCTCTATAGGTAATAAAAGATCCCCTCCTCCCCAGAGGCTCTCTTACCTGCGGCAAGGAAGGGGGACGCAAGTCTGGTGGGAGTGGGCAGAGTTTTTGTGGGGAGTGGGGGATGGAGGCAGGACATGGGCAGGGTTGAAGCTGGATGGGAAGTGGGTGGGACGATGGGGATCGGTGTGCAGTGGGCCCCTCTGAAGATTTTTTGGCTGGGGGGCAGACTCTAGTTATGACACTGGCTACACAGGATACAGTACTTCTTAATTTGCACCTAAGTGATGTTACTGGCCAAATACCTGCCAGTTGTTCATCCCCTTTAAAGGTTAAGTAAACCTTAAAAATAAGTGAATCTCAAATGAATGAGGGTGCTATTCTAAACTTTTGCAATCTACATTCATTATTTATTTAGTTTTTATTCCAAGATATTAAGGGAAATATGTACTGTTAATATGAATTAATTTTGTTACAACAGCGCCACCTGCTGGTCAGTTTCCGACCATTCTGACCACCAAGTAGTCAAGGAAGTTGTCAGGAGAAAGAAAGAGGCTGCTCTAAAGTTCTTCTGCTTAGGAAAAAAATTAGAAACCCTTCTCACATCTTTCCTACGCAGACGAACGACAGAGAAACCTCTTTCTTTCTCTTGAAAACTTCCTTGACTACTTGGTGGTCAGAATGGTCAGAAACTGACCAGCAGGTGGCACTGTTGTAAAAAATTAATTTATGTTAACAGTTCCTTTATCCTTTGATATCTTGGAATCTAAAAAAAATAATTAATGAATGCACATTGCAAAATTGCTTAGAATAACACCCTTATTCATTTAAAATGCACTTATTTTTAAGGTTTGCTTATCCTTTAAAAGTAAGATTAATTAAAATTGCAAGTGTTGTTTAAAATGGCATTTGTGAATGGTTAGTGCTGCTTGCAATGTAAAATCCTTCTCTGCTGAATATTACATTGCTAAGCAAAGGTTAGCATTAACACCTGCTCTGAAGTTTTGTGAAATATTTTGTTGCAAAATATGCTTTGCAATTGCGAAATGACATACACTGCGAATATGTGAGGAATTTGTTGAGATCTGTAATCAGTCAAATAGGACACAAACAGGGTCGTTAACATTCACTACTGTGTTTGCGAATTAGATACAAGCAGTTATAATCTTCCTATTCAGGCCCTCACCTAAGACCACAGCAACCAGATATCAAAAGTTAAATACATAAACTGCAAATAAAAAAATGAAAACCAATTGTAAATTGTGTCAGAATATCATTGTTCTCATCAGTTTATTTAGACTTTTATTTAAAGGTGAGAAACCCTATTCAGTTGTGTTAGGCATATGTACAGTATATAATTTAACGCTCTTACCATTTACTTTTGTCAGGGTAAATGAATTATCTGATGCGGACACAAGGCTGAATGTAAACGGAGAAGTGACAAATCCAGCACCATCATCTGCCTGAAGAACAACCTGGGGACTTCTTGAACATACTGTCCTTTGCTGAGAGGTAATCACAGGGCAGGTTGGTGTTGTAATATTCACAGTAAGTATGGTAGAAACGCTAACTGGACGAGCTAGATCACCTGAAATACATTTGTCAGAATAGATTTTTTTTTGCACTTTTTTTGCCGTGTGGCTTTTCTCATTAATATTAATATAGGAATTTGTCTTGCCAAAAAATAACCACCCCAGAAATGACCTGTGGACTATTGTTTGATGAAAGACAATTTAAGACAAAATAGCTAATTTATTACATTGTACACCCACAATGCACCTTTCCCTAGGGTTACCAGATCACTTGAAAATTCAGAGACACTTCTTAAAAATGTTGCATGGCTGCACTAATGGCATGCAAATTAAATTGCAATTAGTGCAGCCCTTTAAGCTAGATTTTCTAGATGTGTCTCTATATTTTCAAATTATCTGGTAACCATCTTCTGCCCTTCATGACAGGTCCATCTCTAGAACTAATGAAAGGACATGCAAATAAATACAAATCTGCTCTGCACCTGGCAGTGCTTCATAAAGGAAGGACAGCAGAGAAGAGAGACAAAGTTCTGAAAGCTAATTTACTGTTGTCTGTTCCAAAGATGATTGCAGTCAAATTGCCGGTGCCAGCGGTGTCTCGAGGTAGATCGCCTATAAGTCTTACATTCCCCTGGTCATCAATAAATAACCATTTGCTACTATTTTCATCTGTGGTAAACCTGTTAGAAAACAATAAAGATATTAATAGATGTATAAATTATGAGCATTTTGTTTAGATTTTCTATTCTGTGTCAGAGATTAAATAATATACGTGTTTTCCAAGTTTTATTGATATGAGCTGCATATTGTTGTTTTTTGACCCAATAACCAAAATACTTTCCATTTTATCAGGCCTGGATTTATGGAAAGGCCACAAAGGCCTGGGCTTAGTGCGGCAGAATTTTAGGGGGGTAGCATGCTGCCCAACCACCCTCGCATTGGTTCAGAAGCACTGGGGATTTACAGGAGATACATTTGTTTTTAAAATTTCCTGTGCTCCAATACCCAGTACTCCAGACCCAATGCTGAAAGTTTGTGCATGTGCACAAAGTTAGGGGTGGGAAAGGGGGCAATGAACAGAAACAGGCATAGGGATGCCTACTATGTAAATCAGGCCCTGCATTTTATAATACAATATTTAATGCTATGAGTGCTATACAGTGGTAACAAATCAGCTCAGAATTGAATCTTATCTATTTACAGTATTTATATGTACTCATTAAGAATACAAGAGGGGTCATTTGCAAAAACACATATTGATTCAATTCATTCATTTCCACAGCTGCTTGTGTCAATAGGCACATTAAACTTGTGTCCAACAAGTCTTGTGACTCAACACCCAGTCTGAAAATTCTAGACACAATTTGCACTGGATTAGCATCAAGTTGTATCTGTTTTGATGCAATGGACACAATTGTGGCAGGTGCATCTCAGAAGTGCAGCCCCAAATTATGGAGCGAAATACTGCATTATGGATAACAAACATGGTTGTGCGTGTTAGAATTTGCACCTTGCACTTGCATCGGTAAATGACCCCTGCATTGTGTTTTCCTGGCCTGTGTCGATGAATGTTGTAAAAACAAGCTGCTGTACTGAGAATGACTTACACTGCGTTTGTTATAATTTCCCCAGTGTCCAGATTTTCCATCTGCAGTTTGACCAGTATATAATTAAGCAACTGTTCCCTGCTCAGGCCTGCTGGAATGTTCACAACTAATGGACGTGGGATGACAGCGAATCCTTCATTCACATTTTGTACATGAACGGCTATGTTAGTCACCTTCGCTTGGTACTGAGATAGAATAGAAGAATGGAAGGGAGCCCTGTTTCTCACAACAAAGCCAAGGTTCATCGTTTGCATTGCTTCATAGTTTAATTCCTAAATAGAACATAGAAATGATTTATCACATTGGCTATTGAGATAGAAATAAATCGGTATATTATTAACATTATCGAGCAACACATGAAGGATAAAGTATATTGAAGGTGTACAGCATACATAATGTAAGGCTAATTTAATCACATGGTTTTTATCTGTACAGAAGTCTCCTGCAAATATTTTACCTCTACCCCAATTATAGCTGATATAGAATGTGCTCTGGTGTTTTTACTTTCTGGCAAATTGAGAAATGATGGGGTAACTGTGAGATGAAGAAGATGAAAAAGAAGAAGCCTTCAGGCAGACAGAACAAATCATACAAGGAAAGAAACAGAAGCTGAGCCAGCACAATATGAGATCAAAGGGCCAGATTCAGATTTGATGAGAAAAGCTTATGTCCAAATTAAATTCCAGATTTCCCCAACTTTTATCTCACATTTATATCAGGAAGACTCTATTGAAGCCTATGGGGAAAACTGCAACTGAGTTAGGAAAAACGTATTTTCTTCTCGTATGGAATCTCGCCTATAAGTTTACATTTTATAAAACATAAGATAGCGTTTTCTCATTCATTTAAATCTGTCCCAGTACGTGATTCAAGGCAATTTGTAATGGTTTTGTATTAAAAGCCTCCCTTTTCTGACTATTTATAATCTGCCATTGGAGTGGCCATAATAGTTATCTTATATTGCTAGTACTACTAGTAGTATGGTCAACTATGTGTTGTAGGGGCACGTTTACTTAGGGTCGAAGTAAAATCCTTCGACTTCGAATATCGAAGTCAAAGGATTTAGTGCAATTTGTTTGATCGAACGATTAAATCCTTCTAATCGAACGATTCGAAGGATTTTAATCCATCGATCGAACGATTTTCCTTCAACCAAAAATTTGTTAGAAAGCCTATGGGGACCTTCCCCATAGGCTTATCGAACGATTTTTAGTTTGAATCGTTCAATTCGAAGTTGAAGTCGTAGTCTAAGGTCGAAGTAGCCAATTCGATGGTCGAAGTAGCCAAAAAAATCATTAGAAATGCAAAGTTTTTTTTTATTCTATTCCTTCACTCGAACTAAGTAAATGTGCCCCATAGAGTGCAGTATTTTTGAAAAATGAGGTAATAACTATTTTTTTTGCTACCTAAACTAAAAACTCAAGGCTTGGATCCCCCCCCAGCTCTTCATTTAAATTGTGTAAAAGTGTAGTTTTAACTTGTATCTAAGCTATTGTAGGGGTTTTTTTTTTTATCAAAGGTCAAACTCAAAGGAGTTATGTGAATTTTTTTCAACTCTAATAAACTCAAATGTACTCACAACTCAAATGGGGGGTTATTAAAAATTTGATCGAATAGGAACAACCCGAAAATTTTAATCGAATTTGAATCGACCTAGAATGCCAGGAAGGCTATTAAAATCTTCAAATGGTTCATCCGACCTCTGCCATTGACTTCTACATAAACTCGGCAGGTTTTAGATGGTGAAGTATCAAATTAGAGCTGTTTCCATGGTCGAGGTGTGATAAATTTCACATTCTACTTAGAATTTCAGTTGGTGGTTTAAGAAGTTGTGAGCTTTGACCAAAAATACTATTTGAAAATTTGAATTTACCATTCGTACCTTAGTAAATCTGTCCCTATGACAAGTGTGTCTATTCTCATCTCTTTGGTAAGATACAGCGTTACAATAGAGACTAAAATAAAGATAAGGCAGGTAACAGCAATTTGTAGTTGAAAATAAGTCCTACTGATGAAGGAAAGGATCAAGATCAAAATGCAAAGTAAGTTTTTATACTATCTTAAAAAATCTTTGGAGGGCAGGTTTAGTGAATAATATAAATTTTTTATAAAACTTAAGTCATCTATGATATAGTCAAGTAAAACTGATTTACCCTGACAACGTGTAATACCCCGCGATTATTTACAGCATCCGTCTCAATTACAAACCAACCGCCTTCATTTCCAGACACAATTTCGAATTCAGCCACCCAGTTGTCTGTGTACATTTCATCTCTATCATTTACTTGGATAAAGAGCAATCCTTGTTGTAACATATTTTCATCTACTGAAATAGAAAACTGGAAAAGAAGTGTGAGAAAAAAGTCAGTGTAAGACTATTGCGAAAAGCTCAGCGCTTATTTATGTTTTCTTTCCCTCAATGTTACTCACGGAATATTCTTACTCATAAAATATATGTTATACATAGAATGTTGGACAACACATAGCTCTAGATTTACTCTTTGAGAAATCAGACCATTAAACTGTGATGTTTGTTTAATCAATGAATCGTTTCAACAAGTTGACAGATCTGATCAACTTGTTGAAAAAATTCCATTAATGGGTTGTTTTTATTGTGGTGAACAAAAAAACGTCACCACATTATACTTGCAATAACACAATTGCAATGTTATTTATTTGTAAAACTATGCCGCATGTATTGAGGTTACATTAGATGAGGAGAAACTTCAAACTTATAGTAAATAAGCCCCACTTTTTGAATGTTGGTGAATACTGCGGAATTCCCACATTTAAAAATAAGGTCCAACATTTTTGAGAGTTGTTATCCCAGACTAAGCAAAGAATGATGGTCCGGGATGTTGATTACCATAGCAGACAACAGGTATTCATAATTAAAATAAAAAGTTTTATCAAGTGGATTTGATCAATATAAACATATAAACAAGGATACATGTATCCATGTTTTTAAATAACACAAATTATGGAGACAATAGCACAACATTCAAATTTTTTTTTTACAATAAGTAATAGGAGAAAGATTAGAAATGATGGGATTTAAATGTCATAATTCCTTTTGTAATGAAGAAGTGCAAGAACTGGGTCCACCAATGGTGGAATGTATTAAATACGAATTACTAACAAAATATGATGTTCATGATGCTTGTGGTCAATATCGTTTTTTAAAAAAATTTTTTTACTGATACACAGGTTTTAGTTTATGCCTACATCATTTGCCACATTTTTAAAAAACTTACCGACTCATACTCAAGCGAAGGGATGTTATCATTGACATCCAGGATATTTATGGAAGCACTGCATTCTCCAGAAAGGGCTCCAGCTGCTCCATCCATGTCTGCTCCACTAACAACCAGGGAATAGCTACTTATTTCCTAATGGTTTGGGTCAAAAAGTTGTTAATACACATAAGAATGGGAAATGTAGGCTTGATTATGCAACCAGGTATAATGCATAGTCAGCTGAATTTAATATTGCAGCCTGGGTTTTAATGCTCCCTTAAATACATGGCATAAATACCAAAGGGCAGGGAGGGGGGGGAAGTATAGTTGGTTAGAGAAGTATGTAATTCCAAACCCCCCCACAAAAATACATTCATACATCTGCCTTGAGAACTATGTTGTATAAACTCCTAGGACATTAGTCACTTGAAAGTTTGCAACAGATTGTGCTGTGTACATCTATGTGAATAAGTTGTAAAGAAACAGTTTTGTCAGTAGCAAATTAAACACATAAGAACAAATCAGTCAGTAGTGCTAATATCCAGGACTGAATTTAGAAATTGGGTGCCCCTAGGCCGGCACTGCTCATTGCCCACCTTCCCAGTAACCTTCCCTATTCCCCTCCCAGTGTCCGACTGGGATGCCAGCTGCTCACCAGAACATCTTACACCGTGGGTCCACTTTCCAAACTATTATTCCTCCTCTCTTCACTCATCCTCTTTATTTTCCTAGTCTTTTATCTCTACATAATATACTCTATTCTTCCATTATTAACCCTCTTAAAGAAATAGGGAATGACCATGAAATAGGCCAAATGGTTGGAAGCAAGAGGGCCCACTGATATCTGGGAGTTTTCCTGGTATCACGAAGGGCCAATCCAACACTGCAGCCCATCCCCTTCCTGTGATCGAACCCATGCACAAGTCCTACAGGGATTGGAGCCTGGGAGATTTTTGCTCTGCTAATATCAATAATCATTATTAAAGGAACAGTAACACCAAAAAAATGAAAGTGTTTTAAAGTAATGAAAATATCATGTACTGTTGCCCTGCACTGGTAAAACTGATGTGTTTGCTTCAGAAACACTACTATAGTTCATATAAACAAGCTGCTGTGTAGCCATGGCTGAAATTGAAAAAAGGCTATATGGCACAGGTTAGATAATGGATAACAGATAACACCATTATGTTCAACAAAGCTTATCTGCTGTGTTACCTGAGGCTTTTCTCTTTTGAATGGCTGCCCCCATTGCTACACAGCAGTATATTCATATAAACAATAGTAGTGTTTCTGAAGCAAACACAGCAGTTTTACCAGTGCAGGGCAACACTGCATTATATTTGTATTACTTTAAAACACTTTTATTTTTTGATGTTACTGTTCCTTTAATACAGGTCAGCTCCTGTTCCAAATGAATATATTAATGCACTCGTACATGAACCAAACATTAAACAGTAGATTTAAAATTCAAAGCATAAAGAAGAATAAGTATAAATTTGAATAAAATACAAATTACAGCAAATATGTGTTATGCGAGGCTGCAAAGGAAAGGAGATAATTAGTTCTACGAAATATCGTTTCAATTATTGGAGAGATTATGTATTGTATATACTGTATTATGTTATGAAGAGCCACAAATGTTCTAGACCATTTTCAATTTAATCAGGAAATGAATCATCAGCAAACCGTTTGTCACAGTAAGGGGCACATTTGCTAAGCTCGAGTGAAGGATTCGAATATAAAAAACTTTGAATTTCAAAGTATTTTTTTGGGTACTTCGTCCATCGAATAGGCTACTTCGACCTTCGACTACGACTTTGATTCGAACGATTTGAACTAAAAATCGGTTGACTATTCGACCGTTCGAAGTACTGTCTCTTTAAAAAAAACTTTGACTACCTTCTTCGCCACTTTAAACCTACCGAGCATCAATGTTAGCCTATGTGGACCTTCCCCATAAGTTTTGCAAGCTATTTCTGATCGAAGGAAAGTCGATCGATGAATTAATTTCGATCAAAGTATTTGCGGTAAATTAACCCTCGATATTCGACCCTTAGTAAATGTGCCCCTAAGTATCTTATATTTGGGATTCAGTATCTTATACTTTGGGGTTCAGTTTATTTATATAAAAGGGCTAAACAAAAAGAGAAAACCCTTCCTATGAATTGGGTTAACTTACCTCCCGATCTAGGGAACCGGACACTGTGAAGACTTCTCCAGTGTGTTGATTCATAATGAACATTACGGGATCAGAAGGATTCTGAGAAATGATTTTGTATGCAATTCTCGAATGTAATGTATTTTCTTCATCTGCATCAGTAGCGATGATCTGCATCACCAGGCTGCCTGAGTTGTATCAAAATTAATGAAAATAAATGTTTTTTGCATAATAATAACAACAATAATAATACAGATCACTAATTAATATTTAGACAATTTCATAATTTCGGTATGACTATAAATAGTTCTGAGTCTTATTTGTTGCTACTAGTTAAAATTATTACTTTGTAAAGCAATGCAGAACATTTTATATTTAAAAATGTGTTTAATTTATTAGATTCCACTTGTGATTTATATCGGGGATAAACGACTCAGAGGGTTTAACAGCTTAGCACTGCTTTGAGCTCTAACACCCCATTTGGAAGAATGGCATGAAAAATTTACATGTACAGCATCTGTATTGATAGATGCGTCAATTTGTTAACACTTTCCTGGCTGTCAGCAACAAGTATTTTTTTAAATATGCTAATATTCAGACTTCCTCCTATTGTTTGTACTATCACATAAATGAATTGTTCAAAGAATATAACTTACTTGCACTGGATAGCTCAGCTATTGCCCCAATAAAAACAGCTTGTGAGAACACAGGTGCATTGTCATTAATGTCTATAACTCTGATGCGTAGGGAGAGAGGTTTCTCCACATCTGCTCCTCCAGACAGCGCCCTTACAGTTAACTAGGTAAAATAAATATGTTTCATTATATTCACTAAACAAATAAGGTACCACAATTTCCTAAAACACAGTATTGAAAGGCTGTAAAGTAACTTATGAAGGGGATAGGGGTTGATGGTTAATGTCCATCTTAAACAGGCCCCTTGGTTAATTGGCAGGTCTAGACTCTAGAGTAAGGAGCAGAGCCGTGTAGCTTCCAGCAAATTTAGGTCAAGTGACTAGTAGGGTAGAATAGAATAAGGGCCAGGATTTTCCAGCTAATAATATAGCATCATTTCTGGTTGGGTCCTCAAGAATTTGTGACATAAAACTGTCATGCAGCAATTTCATAAACTTGTTTCAATTAAAGGAGAAGGAAAGGTACCGAAGCTGTTTATTGTTAATAGATTAGCCACAATAGTGCAAGCTATAACACTAGTTATTCTGCGGAATGCTTTACCTGAGTAAACGGCTCGAGACACTCTCTCTGTTTGTTTAGGATAGCAGCTGCCATATTCACTTGGTGTGACATCACTTCCTGCCTGAGTTTCCCTGCTCAGTCATAACTCTGGGCTCAGATTACAGCAGAGAGGGGAGGAGGGAGGGGGAGAGGAGCAAACTGAGCATGCTCAAGCCCTACCCTGGAGGTTTATGCTGAAAACAGGAAGTCTGATACAGAAGTCCATGTGTACACAATAGAAGGAAAGAAATGCTATGTTTCTTTTGACAGAGCAGCATTTACTGGTGTATTTATATAGACCTTTCTGATAAAGCTTACCGTACTTAATTTTAGCCTTTCCTTCTCCTTTAACTGCACTTAAAGTTCTATTACTCATGTTGATATCATGGTAATTACACTCCATTTGTAAAACTTGCACCAAACTTGCAGCCTTTTTAAATTTCCACAGGAGCTGAGCATCTTCCTCTTCACTTCATCTCACTTCCATCATGTCTGTAGTATAGCCCTACAATTAACTTTCATGTCCCTTACAATGTGTGAAAAACAACCTATAAGTCTTCAGCCTTATCATTCTCCTCTACAACTTCTTCCTTTATACTGGGGTTCAAATTATGCTCAATATACAAAAATACCATCTTCCTTTTCTATTTCCCCTGTCCCTATGAAACAAGTAATAGCTTAAAGGGCAGATTTACTAAAGGGTGAAGTGGCTAACACTAGCGACTTTTCGTCAGAAATCCCATCCGCAGGGACATCGACAATTCACTAACAGTCGCAGACGACAATTCGCTAACAAAAGAGGCCGTAGCTAGTGTTCGTTCACACTCTATCGCCAGGCAACTTTTCGCTCTGGTTGTATAGTCGTTGCGCCACAAATTTCACCAAATTACAGATTTTACTGAACGTTACCTCTTTCGCCAGTTTCCTTCGACATCTTAGACTGGGCGAAGTGCTGAAACAAAGCTACATCTTCCTCAATCTGATGTCAGTGACATCATATCCTGTTCCCCGGAAAGTCATAAAAAGTGTAAAAAACGCTGGCGACTTTTCTATTTTTAAAGCGGTATTGCCATCAAATGTTCAAAGTATTAAATATTTTTGTGTGAACATTTTTTTAACACATTTGATGGGCCTGCCACATATATTTTAGGGTGGGCTCATGTCTAGGGCATTAGAGGAACTTTTATGTCTTTATTAAGCTCCCTTGGACATTTCTAATAAAAAGTGGCCACTTCAAGCATTTACACCAACATCTCTAAAAAAAGGCGTGTATAGTATGTATACGGCTTTCGCCTCCCCTATTCAAATTGACCTAAGCATAAGATTACTAGCAAATTTTTGCTGGGCACATACGAACGCTAGGGAATTTTCGCTATGAAATGCTCGCACTGAAGAAGTGTCGATAAGCCACCAGCTTTTGGCGCCAAGGACGCAACCTCACATTTTAGCGAATTAGTGTAGTGGTAACAAATTTGCGCCTGGCGAAGTGGGGTGGAATGTGCGAAATGGTAGCTGCCGACAATTCGCCCTTTAGTGAATCTGCCCTTAAGAGCCTAAGCTTACTGTAAAATACCTGCATTGTTTGAATTGTAGATACTGCTGTAAAGAGATGTCTGGCAACTCTTTCACTGTAAAGGCTATAAAATCCTCATATTACAAGACTAATTTCTAATGAATTTTGATTTACTTGACAACATAGAAAGCAGCACAGTCTGTGTTAGAGTTTTAGTAATCAGTCCTTCAGCACCAACTACTTTTTGCTAATGTTTTGATGATATGTGCCAATCTTTAAAATCCGCTTCCCTATAGCAGAGAACAATACTGAGCATTAGAGATGGCGCGAACTGTTCGCCGGCGAACTTGTTCGCGCGAACATCGGGTGTTCGCGCTCGCCGGAAGTTCGCGAACGTCGCGCGACGTTCGCCATTTTGGGTTCGCCATTGTTGGCGCTTTTTTTTGCCCTCTCACCCCAGACCAGCAGGTACATGGCAGCCAATCAGGAAGCTCTCCCCTGGACCACTCCCCTTCCCTATAAAAACCGAAGCCCTGCAGCTTTTTTTCACTCTGCCTGTGTGTGCTGAAGAGATAGTGTAGGGAGAGAGCTGCTGCCTGTTAGTGATTTCAGGGACAGTTGAAAGTTTGCTGGCTAGTAATCGTTTTGATACTGCTCTGTTATTGGAGGGACAGAAGTCTGCAGGGGTTTGAGGGACATTTAAGCTTAGGTAGCTTTGCTGGCTAGTAATCTACCTTCTACTGCAGTGCTCTGTATGTAGCTGCAGTGGGCAGCTGTCCTGCTTCTGATCTCATCTGCTGACTGCTGCAATAACAGTAGTCCTTGTAAGGACTGCTTTTATTTATTTTTTTGTTCCAATACAGAGCAGTATCAAGCATATTACTAGCCAGCAAACTTACTATCATCTGTCCCTGAAATCACTAACAGCTCTCCCCCTACACTATCTCTTCCAAGCACACACAGGCAGATTTTTCAGATACATTTTTGCCCTTGATCCCCCTCTGGCATGCCACTGTCCAGGTCGTTGCACCCTTTAAACAACTTTAAAATCATTTTTCTGGCCAGAAATGTCTTTTTTAGATGTTAAAGTTCGCCTTCCCATTGAAGTCTATGGGGTTCGCGAACCGTTCGCGAACCGCTCGCATTTTTGCGCAAGTTCGCGAATATGTTCGCGAACTTTTTTTCCGACGTTCGCTACATCCCTACTGAGCATATGGAGTGCTGCTGATCAAAAGATGACCTATTGTGATCATAAGGATTGACAAAGATTCAACACCATGGATCATTTCTACCTGTTCAAGCCTTTTCCCTTTAAAACAAAAATATGAACATTTCTTACAAAGAAGACAGGTGTAACTTCACGATCAACTTTTATTCCTGTCACATTCAGATATCCAGTTTTGCCATCAATAAGGAATATATTAAAAGGCTCCTGGTCAACACCTGGTCCAGAAACAATATATGTTATTTGTTTCTTTATCGCTTTATCTGAATGGACCTGTAGAGCAGAACAGAAATATTTATGATGTTATGCTGTATAATCTATATTCCAAAAGTATTATAATATCAAAACAATACAGAAGTGAGTTGTCTTATAACCTCAGAACTCAGGTTATGCCTAAGGTTACGTAATGTTGATTAGAATGTTACATTATAATACAATTTCAATGCTAAAAAGACATACCCCCATGTGTAATAAAAGGCAATATGTGTGCCTTTTATTACACATGATAATGTGTAATATTATAATGTGTAATACATAGGTTTGCAATTAAACAGGTGACCAGTGAATGGAACCTGTTGATTGGTTTGCATCTGGGTGAACTTAGTGACTTTTATTATATTACCCCATGATATATAACCATACCTTGGCTATAGGATTTCTGTGTCTGTTGTCTTCTTCTTCCCTCAAATGTACAACTGGTGCCAGCCATTCTCGCTTTTGCCTGTTAAGTTGTATATTGTTCCATTTGATTTGTCGTTTTTCATCTCTTCCTTCATTAACCTTCAAATATAGGGACAAATGTGTTAACATTTTCTACTAGAAAAAAAAGTATATGAATATTCTAGACACTTTTATGGTATATCAAGTTTGTGTTCCAGTGTTTTTTGGAGTTTGCTAAAACAGCTACAATTTTAGAGACTTATTGAAAATTAATGGAACCTATATCTTCTTCTTTGGCCCCAATATATAGTTAAATACTGTATGAGCCTTCTCTTCATTCTTTCTTCTCCTTCCTTTCTTATGCATTTCAGTTGATCACTAAGGGGTAAATTTATCAAAGAGTGAAGTTCCGCCACTAGAGTGAAATTCCGCAGCCCTCAATTCATTTCTATGGGATTTTGAAAGGCGTATTTATCAATGGGTGAAAGTGAAAGTTCACTCTTTGATAAATACGCCTATAAAAATCCCATAGAAATGAATGTAGAGTGGCGGTATTTCACTATTAACTTCACTCTTTGATAAATATACCCCTAAGTAATTGTTCTAATATTTTGTGTAATCAAAATGCCAATACAAATCATTGAAAAGAAAATTATTGGAACAATGTGATTTTCTTTTTCAAGCAAGGTTCTTTCCATGAAATATGTATTTGTTTATTGTTCTGTTTGAAATGTTTTATTTGTTGTGGTTGTGAGGAAAAAAGTTGTGTGATTTTTTCCCCCTCCAAATCTAAAATTCATAAATCTGCCACCCCCTTTCTTTAGTATTACTCCTGTGTTTGTTAAATATTACATTGATAATGTTGGCATAATTCCTTAAAAGGTGTAAAAAAAAGTATGAAAGAAATATTCCAAAAGGAGTAATTTATGTAGATTTTTGTCTTCCCTTTCATGATTTTTATGATGTAGTTTTTATTTCTAAATTACACTGTTTACACTGCAAATAATTCACTCTACAATATAAAACTGCATTCCTGAACCAGCAAGTGTATTTTATTTTTAGTTGTAATTTTGGCGTGTAGGCGCCATCTCAGGTCATTTTGCCTGTTCATGTGCTTTCAGAAAGAGCCAGCACTTTAGGATGGAACTGCTTTCTGGCAGGCTGTTGTTTCTCCTACTCAATGTAACTGAATGTGTCTCAGTGGGACCTGGAGTTTACTATTGAGTGCTGTTCTTAGATCTACCAGGCAGCTCTTATCTTGTATTTGGGAGCGGCTATCTGGTTACCTTCCCATTGTTGTGTTGTTAGGCTGCTGGGGGGGAAGGGAGGGGGTGATATCACTCCAACTTACAGTACAGCAGTAAAGAGTGGCTGAAGTTTATCAGTGCACAAGTCACATGACTGAGGGCAACTGGGAAACTGACAATATGTCTAGCCCCATGTCAGATTTCAAAATTAAATATAAAAAAATCTGTTTGCTCTTTTGAGAAACGGATTTCAATGCAGAAGTCTGCTGGAGCAGCACTATTAACTGGTGCGTTTCGAAGAAGAAAAAAAAAAAAAAAAATTTACAATCTCATATGCTGGTCACAGCTCTGGAATATAGCTCTGCCTTATAAAAGTGAGTATCATGATACTGTGCCATATGAAACCAATTGTAAAATTCAGCAAAGGCCCTTAACATGCAGATGAAAGATAAGTGCATATTCATTTTGTACATAAATATAACTGCACAGAATAAATTCTGTTTTCGTGCAAGAGATGCACTTATGTATGTGCCACCAACATTTTACCTGTAAATTCCAATTGCAGGTGCATTCTAGGGAAACCTGTAAGAATAAAAAAAAAGTTTATTATCCTAGTCAATGATTTGCAATTACACTATTCATCTGCAAATCTGAGACTGCATTTACCTATTTACAAAGTTACAAATGACGGTTTTCTGTCTCTCCAGTTGGTGAGTAACATTTTAGTATAGTTTCTATGAGATACTCCCTGCACCACACCCATGGAGCATATGCCAAAACTCTTGTCTTGCCGACCCAGACAAGCTTTGCGGTGGCAGACTTGCATGTTATGAAATGTGTAAAAATATATATTTGTATTTAGTAGACACAGTGCATTTTTATAGCCAGTTTCATCCATATTACATGCTTGTTTAAAGCCTATTACCCTAATAAACCTTATAAAATGGTTATAGGGTGCCAGTAGTTTATAATATCTGGAATTATCTATTCTTAATATATTTGCCCATTATAATGAAGAAGGAAATAATCATAATATATTTATATTAGTCTGTTAATGTCCTTGTGTGCAACTTCAAACAACCTTTCAGAATGCACTAAGATTTTGTTATGAGACCAGCCAGTGAATAGCTGTTTAGAAAGTTAACTTTAGAGATAATCTTTAGCAAGGGCTTGTGGCGCTGGGGAAATAAATCAGACAGACAATTTACTACTGATTGGCCGAAAATACAGGATTAGGGATACGTAGGTGATTTATCACGGTGAGTAGGAAGCCAGTGTAGTGTCTAAACTATACAAAAATAAAAGGTTGAAATAGAGCTGTATTTGAATTACATTTAAGTTACAACTAAAGGTTCCCTCAATTGGAGGTTCAGAGGCCTCCAATGTCCTTATTTACCATCACTGCTTCTGACTTCTGACTCCAGAAGTCTATACCTGTACAGGGACATACACAAAAAGATCTTTGGCTGATTTTGCCACTTGTATGATGGGCAAACTTGGGATGATGCAACAGTTTTGCCTTTGGGACAAATATTTGATCATAATAGGAACCTAAGTAAGTTCCACTGGAAATTACAACATCAAAGAGCCCTTCTTTTCTGCTTCTCTTAGCATATTGTTACTTGAATCACTTGGATATACATTGTGCCTAGTGAAGAGCAAATCCATCCCATTTCACTCCACTGCAAAGTTCATAGAACAGTAAAAAAATAATGAAACAAATTGAGGCCAATGGGAGTTTTTTTTAAAGCATATCCAACAAAATATGCAGATGGACATGAACATGGTGTGACCTGCATCTATCTACTTTGACAGGAAAACCAGGTGCAGCCCTTGAAGTCTATGGGTGTTTTTTTCCATGGTGAAACCTGCCAAACAATTTCGTTCATCACTAATTGAGACCAATATCAAGACTAGTTATTCCCAGCAGATCTGTACTAATGTCTAATGGATTTTGCATCTCTAGACTCATATTATTGACACTTAGGGGCAGATGCATCAAGGGTCGAATATCGAGGGTTAATTAACCCTCGATATTCGACTGGGGAATGAAAATTCTTCGATATTCGATTTTGCGCAAATACTTCAATCGAACAATCGAAGGAATAATCGTTCGATCAAACTATTAAATCCTTCAAATCGAATGATTCGAAGGATTTTAATCTAACGATCGAAGGATTATCCTTCGACCAAAAAAAGTTAGGCAAGTCTATGGGGACCTTCCCCATAGGCTAACATTTAGTTAGGTGGCGAACTAGGGGGTCGAAGTTTTTCTTAAAGAGACAGTACTTCGACTATTGAATGGTCGAATAGTCGGACGATTTTTAGTTCAAATCATTGGATTTGAAGTCGAAGTCGTAGTCGAAGGTCGAAGTAGCCCATTCAATGGTCGAAGTAGCCAAAAAAAACACTTCGAAATTCTTAACTTCTATTCCTTCACTCCAAGTTAATGAATGGGCCCCTTAGAGTATTTTAATGTACACAAAATGGCAGTTCAAGTGTTTCTTTAATGTATCTGATTGAAGCAAATATATGAATACCCAGAGGATAGTGATAGGGTTGGCTATAATGAAATACTGTTACACTCTTCACTAGGCCTCCTGCTGCACTATAGGCACAGCAAAAATCTCGATAATGGACAGCACCTTTTCATATGAATAAAAAGCCTTTATTGTTACATGGCTACGACCAACGATACAGTAACGTTTGAGCCACGTCCTGGCTCTTTGTCAAACAGCCAGGACGTGGCTCGAAACGTTACTGTATCGTTGGTCGTAGCCATGTAACAATAAAGGCTTTTTATTCATATGAAAAGGTGCTGTCCATTATCGAGATTTTTGCTGTACTGAGTGGATTGTGGCCACTATCGAACGTGCACCTACGGAGTGGAGGAGTGTGTGCTGACTTGTTTATCCTGCACTATAGGCACAGCACATGTTTCACTGGACTGTCTCTTTCAATTGGGTCCTCTCTATAGTAGCCTCTGTAAACTGAAGGTTCTATAAGATCATTAACACACACACTAAATCATTTTCACAATATTCTGGGAGCAGTGGTTGTCAAAAATCTATTTGCTTTAAGAAAAAAGAGTTGATTTGGTGGCTACTGGAGTTACTAGAGAAATGGTGGTTAATTAGTCACTTCTTATGTTTTCTTAAAATCCCATGTAAATTCACATCAGATTTTGATAAATAACCCCCTTAAAGGAATTGTACAGTGTAAAAATAAAAACTGGGTAAATAGACAGTCTGTGCAAAATAAAAAATGTTTCTAATATAGTTAGTTAGCCAAAAATGTAATTTATAAAGGCTGGAGCGATTTTATATATAACATGTCAGTCAGGACACTACTTCCTGCTTTTCAGGTCTCTTGGTTTACACTGACTGGTTACCCTGGTTACCAGGCAGTAACCAATCAGAGATTTGAGTGGAGGCCACATGGGACATTTCTGTTGCTTTTGAATCTGAGCTGAATGCTGAGGGTCAATTACAAACTCACTGAACAGAAATGTACCATGTGGCCCCCCTTCAAGTCGCTGACTAACTCAGAGTTATAGAGCTGAAAAGCAGGAAGTTGGATTCTGGCTGTTTTATTAGACATCTGTTCACTCTCTCCTTTATATATTACATTTTTGGCTAACTAACTATATTAGAAACATTTTTTATTTTGCACAGCCTATCTATTTACACAGTTTTTATTTTCACACTGAACTGTTCCTTTAATATGAGAATTTTAAAGGAATTGTTCAGTGTAAAAATAAAAACTGGGTAAATAGATAGGCTGTGCAATATAAAAAATGTTTCTAATATAGTTAGTTAGCCAAAAATGTAATGTATAAAGACTAGAGTGATTTCATGTATAACAAGTCAGTCAGGACACTACTTCCTGCTTTTCAGCTCTCTTGGTTTACACTGACTGGTTGCCCTGGCTACCAGACAGTAACCAATCAGAGACTTGAGGGGGGGCCACATGGGTCATTTCTGTTGCTTTTGAATCTGAGCTGAATGCTGAATATCAATTACAAACTCACTGAACAGAAATGTACCATGTGGCCCCCCTTCAAGTCGCTGACTAACTCAGAGTTATAGAGCTGAAAAGCAGGAAGTTGGATTCTGGCTGTTTTATTAGACATCTGTTCACTCCAGCCTTTATATATTACATTTTTGGCTAACTAACTATATTAGAAACATTTTTTATTTTGCACAGCTTCTCTATTTACCCAGTTTTTATTTTCACACTGAACTATTCCTTTAAGATATGCTTACATTCTTGGTATTGATAGACTTTAGACTTACCACTATGATTGCTTTTGAATTCAATGCAAACCACACATACAGAATCAAATTAAATCTTACCAGTGGACATTGGTTTCACTTTTTTGAAGATATATGTGTCCAGTTTTTGTAAAAATGCATTATATTTAATAATTAAAGACCTTTACATGATTTTATGATTTAGAAGTTTTATACCTATAACTTGTGTCGGGGTACTAAGTTGGATGAGCGCTATTATTAAAGGAGAAGGAAAACCCCTGGGCGCAAAAACCCTCCCCCCTCCCCTGTGTTGCTTCCCCTCCCCCCTGGACTACCTGTCCCGCTGGGCAAATGCCCCTAACTTGTTACTTACCCCTCTGCGCAGGTCCAGTCCACGGAGTTCACAGACGGCATCTTCTTCCAAGCGACTTTCCTGCTTTGACCGGCGCATGCGCAGTAGGAGCATTTCGCTGGTACGGATCTACTGAGCATGCGCCAAAAGTCAAATCTGAAAACTTTGTGACTTTTGGCGCATGCGCAGTAGAACCGTACCGGCAAAATGCTCCTACTGCGCATGCGCCAAAAACGCCGGTCAAAGCAGGAAGAAGATCGCGTGGAAGAAGATGGCGTCTGTGAACTCCGTGGACTGGACCTGCGCAGAGGGGTAAGTAACAAGTTAGGGGCATTTGCCCAGCGGGACAGGTAGGCCAGGGGAGGGAATATACCAATTTCCTTCTCCTTTAAAGAAGTCTTAGAATTCGATTTTAATCTCCATTGGGGGAGGTAATGATTTAACAATGAACAAACTCTATAAAGCACTGTGTGAACAGTAATAAACAATAATGCTTGCTAATTGCCAAGATATAATTGCTTGGGATACCAGGGAAACTCCTGGTGGGCCCAGGTGTCAGTGGGCCCTCATGCTGCTAAACATTTGACCTATTTCATGGCCATTCCCTATTTCTATGAACAAAAACGCTAAATAGACGGAATAATAGGTTATAGTATGTATAACTAAAGACTAGGAGAATAGAGGTTGAGTGATGAGAGGAAGAATAATAGTACTGAGAGTGGGCCACTGGTCTAAGGTTTTTGGGTGGGCCCCTGGTGTCCCAGTCCGACACTGCAAATTGCTGGTGGTTTGATTGGACTCTTGGAAAAAAAGGTATACAAAATTTCAGAAATTTTGCTGAGAAATGAGATACAAGCCTTTCCTAATGGAACACACCCTAATAAGATGAGCAAAGTCAAGACTTCCCAAGACAGGTACAAGATTCAACCTATATAACCAGCAACAGTTTTGTGAGCCAAAAGCCTTAGGATATGTTACACCCTTATAGCAATGGAGGGTGGGGCAGAAAGAAGCAAAGGAAAAATATCATATCGAAAGTACGGGTCTAATGATGAACTGCTAACTGCTTTGTTATTTACAAAGTAATGATATTTGTTATTAAAATTCCAACACCAAAAATTGTTCAGAGTATTTCTCATAGAGCTGAAAGACAGCATTATTCAAGGAGCCTCTCTACAACATGATTTCTGCATATAGGGGGTGGGAGTAAATATGACTAACTTGATTTTTGCTAGCTTTAGTTATTGCTGAAATCTAACAGTGACTCAGTAGCCACTTAATGGCGGTATTATATTTCGTAATGTAAAGGTTCATGTGTGTATGAGTTATTTGCTACATTTCAGTTGGGAAATCCACAACATGCAATTATAGGTGAGCTTCATGGAGGATGAGAAGTTTTTTTCACCCAACACACCCATTTTTGATTTCATTGGAAAACTGTTGTTAATAATGGACTCTATAAAGGATATTATTGCTATAGTGTACTAACATTAGTATCAATGCTTTAGAGCAGGGGTACCCAACCTACATTCAGATGTAAAAAGAGTTGGGGAACAACTCAAGCATGAAAAACATTCCTGAGTAGTGCAAAATAAGGGCTGTGATTGGCCATTTGGTAGCCCCTGTGCGGACTGGCTGCATACAGGAAGCTCTGTTTGGCAGTACACCATATTTTTATGTAACTAAAACGTGCCTAAATGCCAAGGTATTCAAAAATAAGCACCTGCTGGGAGCAACATCCCAGGGATTCGTGAGCAACTTGTTGCTCATAAGCCACTGGTTAGGGATCACTGCTTTAGGGGTTTGTGTAGTCCCGTTGGTGAATTGATGTATATGGTGCTACAGTTAAGTTTGCAAATATTGTTACATGATAAACTGCATTTACACATTTACACTTCACATCTTGACAAACACAGTAAAAATCTAACTTCAAGCTTAGAACATCTATATTTCTAGATCTGCTTGTTTGGAGACTTCAACTCACAAAATAAGTGGATCTGGCCCAATTAGGCCACCCACACACGGCCCAATTGGGCTGATCTTATTGTTGACCCTGGGGGCGAAGACAAGATCATACAATGGGGATTTAGAGGACCGTTGGAGCCTATTAATCTGCTGATGCAGTCCTCATCTGAGAGGTTGGACAGGTCCATCAATAGGCCCATAGAGGGTCCAATAAGCAGATTTTATTGACCTGTGTATTTGTCACCTTTATATTCTGGAATTAGATGCATGATAGAGCCTCAGCTAATGCAGCTTGCAAGAAAAAGAGCATGAGGATGGCCCATGGGCATACCCCTTACATTAGAAAGGAGTATTTACTTGGGACACTCATGGTCTGGACTACCCACATGCCACCTGTTTCTTAGCAGATGCCATCATCTACTTAGCACCACACATTAATGTGCTAGCTGGAACTTTTATGGGTGCAATTTGCAGGACAATCCCTCTATTTAATGCATGAAGGTGGACCTGGATATGCTAGCAATGGTGCAACATCACAAAAGCATAGAAAACACTAAATGAATTCCCTTTTGTGTAATTTTTTGTTAAAATGCAATCTCAAGAATTTTGTTGCAGGTAAGTGATAAAACATTCGGAATAGCCCCCAATTATTTAACGAGAATAACAGTGGCTACACTGTACTATTGTATGAAACTATTGTATGAAAATGCACTAGACATTGTTTTTGAATGATAACCACCTGAACTTCAAGTGTACCCACAGATACAGGTGATTCCAAATAAAAATAATGGGAGGCAGTTCTGAAAAATGTTGTCCCCTTGTCAAGCAGGAACTATTTCTGCAACTAAATACTCGTGTAATGCCCAAGTGTTACATACTTCTCATGTTCAGTGCTTCTGTCTATACTGCTTCTTCAAGTAGCTTTTTGGTAAATGGGGTTGTTTACCTTTAAATTAATTGGTAGTATGATATAGAAAGTTATATTCTGAGACAATTTGCATTATTTGCTCCCCAGTTTGGAATTAAAGCAGCTGGTGGTAACTAAAGTCTAAATTACCCTAGCAGCCAGGCAGTGGTGAACGAGAGAATGAAATATGGGTTAGAAAGAACTCAAAAAAAAGATAAGTAATAAAAAAGTAACATTAACAATTAAATTGTAATGGCACAGAGCAATCGTTACTCCCTTTAAAAAAAACTATAAAAATAAAAAATGAAGACCATTTAAAAAGCTGCTAAAAATCTCCCATTCTATAACATACTAAAAATGTACTTAAAGGTGCACTACTGCCATAAAGTAAGTCAGAAGTTTTGTTGTTTACCAAAAAGGAAATAGAAATTGTCACATCCATGTATGCGCAAAACTGACAACCACTTTTTCAGATATAAAAAACAATTATCCAAAAGAGCACTATGTAATGCAATCTAATAAACTGTTATCGGGCAAAAATAAAATGAATTTTTAATAAACCTGCTGTTAGTATCCGTTTAAGGGTCCTAATTATTTCTCTGACATGCCTATGTCTGCAGTGGCCTTAATTAAACAAAACAGATCCCTTGTGGGAACAGACAGAAACTCTTATTGCACACATTTTGTTTGTATGCTTTCAACTTTAATTTTGTTTTTCACACTCCTTTTTGTTAAGGAACATGTCATAGCAGTTCTAACCTAGCTGAGTTTAGTAACTAAAGCCTGATTTTTACAGTTTTATATAAAGATGGAGGAAGCCTTGTCATCCCACTATTCCCATGTAAATTAAAGATGTGCTCTTTTTGTGCCAGACTCATCAATTTCCATCTGTTTGTATCTATCATGTGTATGTTACGCATTCTGTTTGGTTATAAGCTCTATATGAAAATGAATTAGTACAGTCCAATCAATAGAAAACCATAAAAATGTTCATAAAAATCTAATGTTAATCTCTATGCTCTGATGAAGCTCCCTAGTGCAGTGAAACATTTGGCATTTTCTCTGATAGAGGAATTGTACCTCTTCTGCTTGTGCTAAACTTGATCTTTTTAGGTATGAATGATTGAATTTGTTAATTTGTGGACCATTATAAATAACATACACAGGTAATTACAACATAGTGCTCTATTTATACTGGGCAATTTTGCTCCAGTGCAATAACCCATAGCAACCAATCAGCAAACAAAGTTTGAACTGTCTACTGTAAGAAACAGAAGCCATTGTCTGATTGAGTGCAATGGGCTATTGCAATGGTACAAAAGTGCCCAGAGTCTGTAAATGAATCACTGCATGAACTAGATGCACATTTCAGTTTAAATCCACATTCATGTAATAATAAAGTAATTACTTTTAAAGGGACAGCATGTTCAACTTAACGGCAATCAATAAGGCTTGTGCTGAACAAATGGTGAGTAGCAGTTGTAGGGCCAAAAAATGCTCTTGCGCATATTTTAAGAGACAACTGCCCATGACAATTGACTCTCAATGATGTGAATGAATGGCATGGAGGCATATTGGGTGCTTTTCTCCTGTGCCAGCTCATTTAGGCGCCATAGGCCTTAGCCTCACTTTAAAGGAATAGTTCAGTGTGAAAATAAAAACTGTGTAAATAGATAGGCTGTGCAAAATAAAAAATGTTTCTAATATGGTTAGTTAGTCAAAATGTAATGTATAAAGGCTGGAGTGAACAAATGTCTAATAAAACAGCCAGAATCCAACTTCCTGCTTTTCAGCTCTATAACTCTGAGTTAGTCAGCGACTTGAAGGGGGCCCACATGGTACATTTCTGTTCAGTGAGTTTGCAATTGACCCTCAGCATTCAGCTCAGATTCAAAAGCAACAGATATGACCCATGTGGCCCCCCCTCAAGTCTCTGATTGGTTACTGCCTGGTAGCCAGGGTAACCAGTCAGTGTAAACCAAGAGAGCTGAAAAGCAGGAAGTTGGGTTCTGACTGACATGTTATACATCAAATCACTCCAGTCTTTATACTTTACACTTTTGGCTAACTAACTATATTAGAAACATTTTTTATTTTGCACAGCCTATCTATTTACCCAGTTTTTATTTTTACACTGAACAATTCCTTTAAAGCAGGGAGTAAGAAAATAAATATGCAAAAGTTAATTTAATACTTTTTGGCAATTTTATATTAAAGAAATATGTTAATGTTTTAATAGGAGACAAGCACATGCTATGTTTATGAGAATCATACTGTAGCTGCACTGTGTTAGAACTGTCCAACATCATGAGCAAATGGCACATTGTTATTCATTTTACTAGTAGCCAAAATTAAGAACAACCGATTCAATTCATTTATACCAGTGCTAGTCTATAAATCCTATTTCTTGACCACAATTTCTTTGTAGTAATTATATTCACAAGTGAAGCTTTTTATATGCCAAGACATTGCAACATAATTTTTAAATTACTTTTTTTTTTTAAAACCAAGCGTATTCCTGACCTGCATACACATGTTTTAACAGTAAACTGGTTTTGTTTTGACATCATTGTCTGAAAATCATCCCTGCCACCTTGTCTGAAATGCACAACTTAACGACTCTTATTAGAAATTGTTTTATTGATGTTAAATGTAAGAACTCGTTAACAAATACATTTAGAAACATTCTTAGAGTATTCAAGAATAATTTTGAATATGAACAACAGGAATACATTTAGGAACATTCTTAGAGTATTCCAGAATAATTTTGCATAGGAACAGCAGGAATACATTTAGGAACATTCTTAGAGAATTCCAGAGTAATTTTTGCATATGAACAACAGGAATACATTTTAGAACATTCTTAGAGTATTCCAGATTTTTTTTTGCATAGGAACAACAGGAATACATTTAGGAACATATAGAGTATTCCAGAATAATTTTGAATATGAACAACAGGAATACATTTAGGAACATTCTTAGAGTATTCCAGAATAATTTTGCATAGGGACAACAGGAATACATTTAGGAACATTCTTGGAGTATGCGAGAATAATTTTGCATTGGAACAACAGGATAAAGTGGTAGTGCTGTAGCACAGGCCATTATAGACATGACATGTTCATGTAATATAAGAATATCATATCTAGGCATGTTGCCCTCTGATTGGATTTCATGTAAATAATACAGCGAATGCTTTCAATAACATCACCCTAATAGGGTTGTATAATGGAATGCAGGCCTCATAGTGGTCACTCTAATATACATACATAGAATAGAACTTCCATGGATACAATTTTCTAAAAAATATACCTACTGATATAGTCACACTAAATTCATATATTAACCGTACAGCCACTTACCATTATGAGAAATAAGGCTGCACACTTTGCACATAGCAGCCAATCCATGGTCCCTCAGATGCAAACAGATGCGGCTCCTGAGAATGTTCTTTTCCCACCACCTTCGAGGGTGATGGAGTAGAAAAAAAAATCCTTACTGGTGTTGCAATTTTTTAGGTATTAGAGCAGCCAGCCTTCCTTTGAGAAACCAGCTAAGATGGTTCTTTTTCTCCACCCAGATGGATAATTGGGCAGGCTCCACATTAAAATAATGACAGCATTATGATTGCTTGTCGGTACATTATTATTCAGACACACCTTAGCTGCTTTTCCAGTATTCCAGTGACAGAAACCAAACAGCACAATGAACAAGTAGTTTACTAGCAACTCAGAACCAAAAAGATGATTTGTAGAAAACCCCTTTGCCATAATGCTATATTGTGACCATTACATACATTGGGCCATATTAAATTTTATTAGAAAAATGTACCTTAATTCAAAATTTTCCCATATCAGTATGGGACCTGTTATCCAAAATGCTTAGGACATGAGGTTTTCCGGATAAGGGATTCTTCTGTAATTTGGATCTCTATACTTTAAGTCTGCTAAAAAATGATTGAAACCTTTCATAAACCCAGTAGGATTATTTGGCCTCCAATAAAGAACAATAATATTATAGTTGGGATCAAGTACAACATTTTACTTGTTGAATTGCATCTGGCTAATTATGTGAAAGATATACTAAAACATGTGAAATTACCTCTCCTGTCACTGATTCTTCATTTATATGTGATGGGAATTTAAGAGAAATGTCTAATTTAGAATAAAAGCACATGATTAATTTGGAGTCCCAAAAACCCCAAGCTGCCACTGTTTATGTGCTATTCCCTGGAATATAAAAAAAAGGTGTTTTTTTTTTTTTATTTTTTTATTTTACATATAATCCCTTCTAATTCCCAAAACCAGGTATGTCCAAAGCGTGGCCCGGGAGCCAATTGCGGCCCTTTTTCAAATTGACCCCGTCCCTCAGCCTCCATCATGAAATTAATAATAATGAGGCCCCCCCCCAGCACAGTACGAATCCCATAACAGTAATATTTGGGCACGTTAGTGAAATGATCTGCCTCTTGGTCTATACTGTTGCCTGTGTGCTGAAGGTGTTAGCAATAGACATGTACTGACACGTAGAGATGCACCGCTCTCACATACTTCTTTAGGGTTGAAGGTGGGAATGGACAATCTGACGTGCCAGTACAGTAAACTAAACAAGTATGGCGTCACTACGTTCGAGTACATGTCTATTACTAACACCTTCAGCACACAGGCAGCAGTATAGACCAAGTGGCAGATCATTTCACTAATGTGCCCAAATATTACTGCTACAATTACTTAATTCCTGTAATTTAATGTTAATGGTTCAAAGAATGTTGGGCTGAATGGTTGGCCCCCACACATTTTCACCTCACCAAATCTGGCCCTCATTGCAAAAAGTTTGGGCACCCCTGCCCTAAACTCTTTAGCCCTTTTCTATTACTGAGAATAGCAGGGTTTGGGGATATGGAGGTAAAGGCAGTAACTGATTGGTTGTATTGTGCAAAGGTTGCCTGATATAGGATTGGCAATACTCAAAGAATACAGAATGAGTATAAAGCTCAGTCTCAATCCTCCCTGGGTCTTATTACAACCCATCATGTAGTTTATTGGAGAAACCACTGCTAATTTCAATCCCCCATTTGATGCCTCATTGTTAGTAGTGTATATGTTCTCACACCTGTACAATGTATGTTTCTGGGTAGACTAACAAAAGTGAGTTGTTAAATTGATAGCAATATTGATACATCCAACTGTAGCTTCCCAGTTGACAAACAAAAGCAGGTTTATGAAACAACACTTCTTGTGAACTGTCCACATCTGTCTGTCCATCTGTTTTTCAATAAAAGAGGTTTGGCTAATATTTGAATAAACATTAATACACCTTTAAGTAGCTAAGCCTTAAAAATGAAACTGCAGAGACTTTTTCATAATTCCCCAGGTCAAATATTAGTATATTCCGCCACTGAATGTTACAGTTTTGTATTGACTAGTCTATATTAGTATGATATTTGGGATTAAAAGAGATTCTTAGCAATGTATTTATGTAGCAATTCAGCATGAGGAAAGGAACGCAGTAGTACTGCATGTCAGACATTAATAATACATATATAATACAATATATAACTGTTTGTCTAGTTGCTATAGATACATTTTACCAATATGGGATGTGTTGCTTGAAATACAGGATATTGCTTTTATATAGTAGATGAAGGTCTATTTATAAAGCAGTGTAAAAAAAAACAGTGGGTGAGGCCTTGAGAAAGAAAGCTGACATTTGCAAAAGGGGCTGGACTTGTGGGGAATGGGTGGGTGGATCATGGGTGGAGTTTGGGGCATATTAAGGGCAAGGCTGGTGCAAAATAGCATTCCTGTGTGTAGGGTATTATTTTTCACTGGTGCCCCATTTTACTTGTTGACAGGGCCTACCACCCAGGGGGCCCAAGTGACCGGTGGGCTAATATGGTGCCCCCTGGGGGGTCCTACTAGGGTTGCCGCCTGGCCGGTAATGATGGTTGATCCCAATTTTATTAATAGGGAAAAAAGATAAATATATAGGAAGGCCAGTATTTTTTCCAGAAAAGGTGACAACTCTAGTTCCTACTGACTCAGTAGTGTGGGCTTTATGTTTACTGATGGTGGCTATGTTGGTCTGTCACTATGTAAAACACATTAGGGGTCGTTTATGAAGTAAAATTCATGGTGTTAACTGCAAAAACATGTGTAAAATGCAATTTTTGTGTGTCACACTGCCCTGCACTTTGCACCCTGGATACAGTTCTCTATGCTACAGAATGGAGCACAAAGACCTGCGCTACTCCCATGAATGCAGCTTTCTAAACTCTTATGGGGAAGGGGCACACATATGCTACCTCTCCCACCCCCTAACTTGAACATCATTCTTATGCACAAGGTAGAAAACACCAGTGGGTGCTCTATACTTTGCACTAGAATTCTGATCTGACAGAGTACAACTGGACCACAGATGCAGGTGCTGAGTGAATGAGTACTAAGTAGCTCTTGCACTTTTGTTAGGGGCAAAAGCAAAATAATATTGGTGTGTATTTTTGAGAAGTTGCAAACCACAATAGAATGTCCATTAAAAAGCCTAGTCAAGTTGCATGGAAACCAGTGTACATTAAGTTTAATATGACATTTTCAACACAAAAGTATTAACCTTAACTAGACTTTTCCATTTCATCGATGTGTTTACTAAAAATAAATTCTGGCAGCACTTTATATGTTCATACTTTAAACCTTAACAGATGGAACGTATGCCAAAGGCAAAGCTCAGCAAGTTGGCTTTATGTTCAAAGGTGCAGCTTTATACATACAGTAGGTGTTCAATTTTACTTCTGATTTTGCACATTTGGTTGGTTGAAAATTAAATATGGCCCTTACATTGTCTACAGCTTTGTGGGTACTAGATTTGTGTTCTGTTGTTTTTTTTATATGGCGTTAAACAATTACATGGGCCCTTAGTGACAACAATACAGACTGGAAGATAGACATATATCAATAAATTTTAGCTGCTTACTCACTAATCATCTATTGTTTAATCCACAACAAGATTTTTCTGTGCCTTGGGCAGAATATTTTCTATTTCAGGTTTGGGAGATTAATTACTAAAAAACAATCTCCCACAAAGAGGTATGTGGATTTAAAATCTCTTAGACAGCCATCTAGGCTTCTGGCCTCCAGCCTACCCAGATCAGCCAAATATCCTGTGTTATAGTATGCGGCATCCTTATTAACCCAAGGTCGATGACACTGATACATTTTTGAGTGATAATTGCCTGCTTTGAGCTGCTCAGAAGATTTCTCAGTGAGCGTCCCATACCTAGATTAGAACAACAGTACTTAATTTAAAGAAGATGGGCTAAAAATGAGACCATGATACAGTATTGAGTGGAATTCAGAAGGTAAAGCATGGCTGGATTCTAGAAGAGATGACAATCATATGCTTACTGGAATGGGCTGATTCATAACAAATACAGACATGAAATTGGTGACATAAAGGAAACAAATCCTGAAAAGGACAATGACAGGACTGTGAAAACCTGGACTGGATTCTAGAACTAGCATAAATGTAATTAACATGGCTGAGCAGACCGGAGTGAGACATAAAGCTCAGCAAATAATATACAAACACTGACCGAAACAAAGCAAGAACTCCAAAGTGGCATATTATCAGCAAGACAGAGGCCCAAGAGGATCCAAAATGTGTGACAGAAAAAATACCAGAACTGCATGGAACAAGAACTTGTCGCTTTAGGGTCAAACCTGAGAGATTTTTCTACCTTCCCTTATAAATACCAGTCATAACTGTTGTCAAATAGACTGCAGGCAGAACACTCTTTAACCCCATAGAAGCAATTATTCTGTACCACCACATACTCCTTACTCTACTGATCTAACAACATAGCATGGATATATATGCTGGATATCAGGGACTCTCTTGTTGATCAGCTGGTTGTAATCATAAATCATAAAATGGAAGGTCACAGACACAGTCTCTGTAAAACCCAGGTTTGGCAGGCCAAGAAAAATACAGGATCGGCATATGCAGAGGATTGTAAGAACGGTTACAGACAACCCAAAGATCACCTCCAAAGACCTGCAAGAACATCTTGCTGCAGATGGTGTATCTGTACATCGTTCTACAATTCAGCGCAATTTGCATCTGAAAATCTGTATGGCAGGGTGATGAGAAAGAAGCCCTTTCTGCACTCACGCCACAAACAGAGTGACTTGTTATATGCAAAAGCTCATTTAGACAATATTTGGTTTGGTGCTCAAAGGAGAGACAGAAAGCGGAGTATATGGCGTCGCACAATCCTAAATTACCCTTGTGTTAAACATTGTGTCTACCTGCCTGAGGCGATCAACTTTGTATTGAAATAAATAAATAAATTATTGTGTTCGTCTTGTGATCATTGCAATCATATCTTCTGTGATTAACAAAACAAGATTAAATAAAGTGCATTTTTAAACAGTTCATGGTGACACAAATATTTAAAGTGCATAGTGCTTGATTGTGAACATGGGAATGTGCTTGAGCCTGCAGCTTGGACTAATTAAAGAGACATCATAAAAAGTAACTTTTATTTCATCTACTAAAAATTCATTGATTGAAAGGGAATTAATTATTAAAACCACTAAAAACAATTAAAAAACAAGGGTGGAAATCGGATCTGGATTTTTTATGAACAAGGGGTGACAGTGTAATTGTTTCCTTATACTGTTCCCATATCGATCTTACACAATTATTTTGTTTTCAACGAAAAATACTACTTACAAACACAAGGGACAGCGATGGGGGCTCCATTTGCCCCCACGTATGCCAATTTATTTCTGGGGTGGTGGGAACAGTTTTATGTCTTCTCTGAAGAACATGAAAAATGGACATGCAAGATCAACCAATGGATACGTTATATTGACGACCTGCTAATCATATGGGAAGGCACAGTGGATTCTCTACATGAGTTTATTGAGGAGCTAAATGATAATGACCTCAATTTGAAACTTACATATGCGGCCGATTTTACAAAGATTGATTTTCTGGATATAACCATTATTAAGGATGATAATGGTTTTTTACAAACAGATATGTTCAGGAAAGAAACCGCTACTAACTCTACATTACATTTTTCCAGCCACCATGCAAGTAATGTGAAAAAAGCAATACCTATTGGTGAATTCCTAAGGGTTAGGAGAAATTGCTCCGATGATTTCACCCTTTAGGAAAAGAGCTGAAGAGCTAACAAAAAGGTTAAAAAAACGTGGCTACAGTAACAGATCAATAAGGGAGGGAAAGAGAAGATCACAATCCATATCTAGGTCACAAACTTTATGTCAAACCGAAAAAAAGTCCAATCAAGAAAGTGTGAGATTTGTCACAACATACTGCAAACAGTGGAATGGAATTAGATCTATCCTGAAAAAACATTGGCATATTTTGCATGCTGATTCTACCTTGAGTAAATACATCCAAACATTCCCACAAATAACATCCAGACGGGCTCCCAATTTACAAAACCTATTGGTTCGAAGTAATTTCAACAATAAAAAAGGGAATGGATCAAAACAAAAATGGGGCACGTATCCATGTGGCTCTTGCAACATCTGCCCCTATATACACAATACCAAAGAGGTTGCAGACAGATTTGGCAAGAAACATCTTCTACGGCAGTGGAGCAATTGCAAAACCCACGCAGTGATATATAGAATCACCTGTCCTTGTAATTTACATTACATAGGTACAACAAAAAGATCTTTAAATAAAAGGATTTCGGAACATATAAATAGTATAAAATCAACACAGAGAGTGTTATTGGAAACTCAATCTTCAGATTCATCGTGTATAGACCAAAAAGTGCTTTACCCCAAAAAAGTTAGTCCCTTAGGGAAACATTTTTATTTACACCACAATGGCTCACCAGATGGCTTAACAGTGTCAGTTCTTGAAAAAAATTCTCTAGGAATCAGAAGAGGGGACTTAGACCACAAACTACTTTCAACAGAAAGCAGATGGATCTATGAACTAAATACTCTCAATCCCCATGGTTTAAATGAGAGTTTATCATTACACACGTATATAGGCTCATAGAAGCTATATGCATCTCAATTCTGTCAAGTATAATTGTCTTAAATAGGATCTGTTAAAACGTCCAAAAAGATAATGAGATCCAAAATAATATTAAAAATTAAAATATAGAAAACAAAAATTATGTCCTTTTGGCCTCTTTATATATTGCCTAACCAGCAAGTAACCTATTAAGAAGTGTGAATTCATATGTACTCAAGCGCTATTTTAATGATAGAAAGTATCTAAAAACATGGGAATGTCAAAATGACGTATTGCAACAGTGGCCAATATGATCAGAATCGTTACAATGTATTGTATCCAATACAAACACAAGGATGTTATGATCACGTGAGGCATTTCGCATAAGACACAAACGCAGTGACGGCTGCGGGTCACGTGACATCAAGAGACCAATCGGCGTGCTCGTGAGGACGTAAATATCGCGAGAACACGCCGCCATTTGCCTTTGAAAAAGCCTAACCGGCGAAACGTGCGTCAGGCACCGTAGCTTAGCCGCTAAATACTGGGAACTATAAGGAACCTTACTAAAGCACGCAGAGGGTCAGAGGACTAGGGGGGAAGGAACGGATGATAATTTCTGGGTGGGGGAACCTATCCTCAGACCGTCCTGTTCAGCGGATCTGTCAGTGTGATGTGTTGCTTTTGTAGTGTCTAGGGAATAGGCCATAACTCTTTAGGTGCCTCTGAGAGGACACAGTGTCAGTTAAAATTTGCGCACACCATACTGTACAGTGGCTGGCATATCACGCTTGTTTATTAAGGGGCACCTCCCCATAACCCCCAATCCTCCTTTACCTTTGCTCAGTCGCTTTGGTGATCACTGCAACAGTGCTAACTTATCCTTAACGTACTCCCATACTACTATTCAGCCAGTATAGGGAAACGGGTGTCGTAAGATCGATATGGGAACAGTATAAGGAAACAATTACACTGTCACCCCTTGTTCATAAAAAATCCAGATCCGATTTCCACCCTTGTTTTTTAATTGTTTTTAGTGGTTTTAATAATTAATTCCCTTTCAATCAATGAATTTTTAGTAGATGAAATAAAAGTTACTTTTTATGATGTCTCTTTTAGGGATGGCGCGAACTTTTCGCCGGCGAACTTGTTCGCGCGAACATCGGGTGTTCGCGCTCGCCGGAAGTTCGCGAACGTCGCGCGACGTTCGCCATTTTGGGTTCGCCATTGTTGGCGCTTTTTTTTGCCCTCTCACCCCAGACCAGCAAGTACATGGCAGCCAATCAGGAAGCTCTCCCCTGGACCACTCCCCTTCCCTATAAAAACCGAAGCCCTGCAGCGTTTTTTCACTCTGCCTGTGTGTGCTGAAGAGATAGTGTAGGGAGAGAGCTGCTGCCTGTTAGTGATTTCAGGGACAGTTGAAAGTTTGCTGGCTAGTAATCGTTTTGATACTGCTCTGTTATTGGAGGGACAGAAGTCTGCAGGGGTTTGAGGGACATTTAAGCTTAGGTAGCTTTGCTGGCTAGTAATCTACCTTCTACTGCAGTGCTCTGTATGTAGCTGCAGTGGGCAGCTGTCCTGCTTCTGATCTCATCTGCTGACTGCTGCAATAACAGTAGTCCTTGTAAGGACTGCTTTTATTTATTTTTTTGTTCCAATACAGAGCAGTATCAAGCAGATTACTAGCCAGCAAACTTACTATCATCTGTCCCTGAAATCACTAACAGCTCTCCCCCTACACTATCTCTTCCAAGCACACACAGGCAGATTTTTCAGATACATTTTTGCCCTTGATCCCCCTCTGGCATGCCACTGTCCAGGTCGTTGCACCCTTTAAACAACTTTAAAATCATTTTTCTGGCCAGAAATGTCTTTTTTAGATATTAAAGTTCGCCTTCCCATTGAAGTCTATGGGGTTCGCGAACCGTTCGCGAACCGCTCGCATTTTTGCGCAAGTTCGCGAATATGTTCGCGAACTTTTTTTCCGACGTTCGCTACATCCCTAGTCTCTTTAATTAGTCCAAGCCGCAGGCTCAAGCACATTCCCATGTTCACAATCAAGCACTATGCACTTTAAATATTTGAGTCACCATGAACTGTTTAAAAATGCACTTTATTTAATCTTGTTTTGTTAATCACAGAAGATATGATTGCAATGATCACAAGACGAACACAATAATTTATTTATTTATTTCAATACAAAGTTGATCGCCTCAGGCAGGTAGACACAATGTTTAACACAAGGGTAATTTAGGATTGTGCGACGCCATATACTCCGCTTTCTGTCTCTCCTTTGAGCACCAAACCAAATATTTATACAGGAGTGGTCAGCACATCCATGCCGAGTTGCTTCTAACTCTCGGTTTAAGGGGCAACCCTAAAGAAAAACAACTGGTTAGAAGGTGCGGCTACCATCTATAGTATTGCTCATTTAGACAAGCCACAGTCATTTGGAACAAAGTGCTTTGGACTGATGAGACAAAAATTTAGTTATTTGGTCATAACAAAAAGCGCTTTGCATTGCGGAAGAAGAACACCACATTCCAAGAATCACCTGCCACCTACTGTCAAATTTGGTGGAGGTTCCATCATGCTGTGGGGCTGTGGGGCTTGTTCAGGGACTCAAATTGATTTCAACACTATTTTTCAGGATAATGTTCAAGCATCAGTAACAAAGTTGAAGTTACACAGGGGTTGGATATTCCAACAAGACAATGACACTAAACACACTTCGAAATCTTCAAAGGCATTTATGCAGAGGGAGAAGTACAATATTATGGAATGGCTGTCACAGTCCCCCGACTTGAATTACATCAAAATCTATGGGATGATTTGAAGCAGGCTGTAAATGCTCAACAGCCATCAAATAAATTAACTGAACTGGAGAGATTTTGTATGGACAAATGGTCAAAAATACCACCATCCAGAATCCAGACACTCATCAAAGGCTATAGGAGGCGTCTAGAGGCTGTAACATTTGCAAAAGGAGGCTCAACTAAGTATTGATGTAATATCTCTGTTGGGGTGCCCAAATTTATGCCCCTGTCTAATTTTTGTTTTGATGCATATTGCATATTTTCTGTTAATCCAATAAACTTTATGTCACTGCTGAAATACTACTGTTTCTCTACGGCATGTAATATATTAAAAGGAAGTTGCTACTTTGAAAGCTCAGCCAATGATAAACAAAACTCCAAAGAATTAAGAGGGGTTCCCAAACTTTTCCATATGACTGTATGTAAACAATACGGGGCTAGTGATTCCAATTATCCTTCATAAATATACTGCTAAATTGGTAACTAAACTAAATTGTCTACTAAATGTGCTCCCCACTGTAGTCAATACAAAATGTCAATTTCTATCCTTTTTCTGTTGCTACTTTTCCAGGACTTAGCAATAAATCTCTGTAGCTCTAAAACTATAAGATATGACAAATACAGTATATAGGAACTATTAGTCAAAGTGTCATCATAGCTAAACAATGTAGGCCTCATTTCTGTCATATGAGCAAATTACTCCTATAAAACTTGTATATTTAATGTGCCACATTATCTGTATGTCTCACTGCATAAATAATGAGGTGTGGCTATATGCCTCATCATTAACTGAAATATCTTTCTGTTATGACAAGGAACCAGGGAATTCTGGAATTTTATATTTAACTGCACGCATATATTAATTTTATTATATTTTATCTATTATTATCGTGATTATCCTCATGAATGAAAGTATCTTGTGCATGAAACAGACGTTAGCCATTTGAGCAGAACTGGGAAAGGACATACGGTATAAGGTAGATTGTGTTGGTAACCTGTAGTTAAAATATTAGATGATGAATTATGTTCATGTCACACATTTCTAAAAAGATATTTATTGCATTCATGGTTTACTGGACCCAGGTTAACCAAACAATGAGAGCTCAAGTAGAGACTATAGCGAGAATAGCAAGAATTTCCCAGTCATAGCCAAGGCAACAAAAAGTGTGTACTCAAGGATCCAGAGCATACTGAGGCTAATACTTTTAGGTGTGTTCTCAGGAGAAACTGAGTAATTACATCTGCCCGGTGCAAGCATGAGCACAAGCACAAGCACGCGGTGCAAGCGTATTTTTGTGCCGAAATTGGCTATATATAGGAGCATCAATGGGTCTTTAAATTTTGTATTCAATAAATATTGATTTTTAACATTGAATAGAACATTTTGGAGTATAATTTTTGAAACTTGATATTTGGGCCCTTGTGGACTGGGAGCTATATTCCAAGAGACTCTGGCCCTTCAGACTCTGGCCCTTGAGACTGCCCTTATAGACTGCAGCTTTTGACCGTTATTAGTATTGGGCATAGTAAAATATATCCTTTATCTTAACTGTGTACTAACATTTCCTTCCCAAGCAGTCGTTTATAGCTGCAAAATTTATTTAATTGAGGAAGTGTGATATATATATATATGGTATAAACGACTGCTTGGGACTCATCCTACATTCTAGAACTTTTCTTTGGTGAATCTGGTTTGGGATATCGGTACAGGAAAACCCAGTGGGATGACCAGTAAAAAACTTAATCAGTGAGCTACAGTGAAATCTATTTGTTTTCAAAGAACAGCCAAACACACATATCAAAAAAATAACAATTTGGGAACTCTGCCAAATACCTCCACCACTTGCCTTTATTGAGTATCAGCTATCATTTTTAGGATTGGTTGAGCTGTTTGGTGCTGATACAGAGCTGCTTCTACTGGGGTAGGCACTGATGTTAATGATGATTGGCCTATATGAAAAGGAAAGGTATTATAAATAATAAAATAATCCAACACCAATGAGATCTTGTAATAACTACAAGCATCTGATGCATACTGTCCTATTAAACAGTTTTTCTACAGCCAACATGTTGTACGAAAGAGTATAGGAATACCTTCAGACTCTTTGAAACATAGACAGCTACAAATGGAAGTCTTGTCCATGAAGTGAAAAAGATTACTGTGGGTATAAAGATTCTAAGAAGATGAAAAGAGAATATTTATTACATGCAATCTTGATGCAAATTATGCAAATGCTTAACACATATGGCCGTATTCAGCTATCCAATGCTTTAGAGTAGATTTGGCTCTGCTAAACAGTATTAAGCTGAATCTGAATTTACACTATATTCAATGTATAATTTATGTCTATCGTGTCTGAGGTTTTATGAATATATTTAACACTAAATCAAAGGAACAGCATGATGTAGAATTGTGGTTATATTGTGAAGTCCAGAAAGATGCAAATGAATCGTATTGCTTATAGACTGGCACAAATAAGGGATACATACAAGTGTGAAATTTTATCAACCTGTTTGTGCCATCCTTGCTTAGAAAAACATGGATGTGACCACACCTTTATAGCTGTACAAAAAGCTTGGTATTGCAATATTTCTGTCCATTACTTCATGGGAGTGGTTTAGGGTTGCCTTTTCCCCTTGAGAATATGCACATTAAATTCTACAGTAAGAGAATACGTCTAGTGCAAAGCACTAAATTTAGTTTATCTCAGATACAGGGTAAGTTCTATTGCAAACCAATATATTACAAACTAGGATGAACACTTGTCACTTGATCATAGTGTAAGTGTGTAGAGGCTGTTTTGGGAGCTTTCAAGTATGTTTTTGGGCTACTGTGTGCCATTGCCCTTATGGTCTCTTCACATGGTGGCTACAGCCAATTAGTAGTAAATGCATGGAGCACCATAGATCAAAGCAAAATGAGAAACTGTAGAATCTATGCATTGCCATTATGGCCCTTTTATTCCAGATATTTTACACCTGATGGCTCTAAAGTAAGTCTTAATAAATGGCAATGTGGGAGTTGAGTAAAGCCAAGAGAAATTCCTGCAAATTGTCACAATTTCCCCCTAACATAGTCCTGATTGTTTTGAAACAAATTGACTAGAATAATCAGAAATCGGGTGACTTGTTTGCATAGGTCAAGTCCATGCTTATTATGACTTGAATATTTATTTGGAAGTGTTGTCAGGCTAAACAATATACATTTTATATGTCTTTTTAAAGGTGATGTTGGGGTTTGTTCAAAAACTGGTGAATTCAACTGGTGGGTGAAGTTTAAATCAGGGTCAACTAAAAAATATTCAATATTACTCATGGTATAGATCTTCAGAACGAACTTGTACATATGCATGGGTAACAGTGCAATTCTTGCCCTAAAACAGAGAGTCCTAAACTTTGAGACTGGCCCCCGAGGTAGGCCTGAATCATTGGAAGGGGAATAGTGGTTTATAAGCCAGTTATGTTGAGTTCAGGAGTGAGTGCTTTTTGAATCCTAGAAATTTTAGTCTATCGTAAAGACCTTTATGGGGGGAATTTGGAGCAAACACATTTTCTGTTCTAGAATAATTGGAACAGAATGACTTGACAATATTTTATCATGTTATATGCAAAGGGGCAACATTTTGAATCAAAAGTCTGAAAACCATTGCTGCACGCAAGGCTTACAAACATATCTCTTTGCTAGATGATGCTTATTGGAAATTGAGCCAAACACTATTTTTCCTACACATCTCTGCACATATGGGTCATGTCAATAACACTGCTTCAGCCAATTCAATCCAAATGGTTTCTGTTTCCTTCCTTAATAAACACCCATGGAATTAACATGCCATTGAGGTGAATACTTAACTTTCAAAACACTTCCAGCATTCCATAGAGTATACTAGTTCCCAGTAAATTTTGTAGCAAACTTCTAAATTGTAATGAACTTAAAAGTAAGTAGATTGTACTGTTGTTCATTCATAAATGAATGAGATGGCAGGAGTACCATTGGGTTTACATTTGGCAACAGCCTTCTTTAAGAACAACCTGTGATTTTTTTTACCTCCATTTGTCATAATGCCCCTTTTAAGAAACAGGTTTATTAAATATCCATTTTTTATTGTGATGGCAGCTCCCCCTTAACATAATGACTTTTAATATAGGAAAACAAAGGCATTTAGTTGCTCATTATTTCAGTAATCTCACCACACTCTTGTTAGTAATGGCAAAATATTCCAGTGACTTATTTAAGTGTTGGTTTCCTATTTTGTAAGCAGTTTTTAGTTTTATGTCTTAAAACCTGCCCTACATGCCTGTAATCAAGGCAGTATTATGTTATTGAGGATGCTATTGGTATGTGAAACCAAACTAGCTGGTGATTTGTTGTTACAGCAAATAAAGACTTTACGTTATGGTACTGGAATCATCATTTGCAGCTACAATTACATTCAGTTTTATTCATCTAATAGATTTTCATATACAGGTATGGGATCTGGAAACCCATTATCCGGAAAGCTTTGAATTACTGAATGGCTCCCATAGACTCCATTTTATCCAAATAATTTTTTCTCTGTAATAATAAAACAGTACATTGTGTGTGATCCCAACTACAATACAGTATAACTAACCCTTATTGGATGTAAAACCATGATATTGGGTTTATTTAATGAATACATGATTTTATAGTAGATTTAAAGTAGGAAATACGGAAAGATCCATTATCCGGAAAACCCCAGGTCCCGAGCATTCTGGATAATAGGTCCCATGCCTGTATTAATTTGTATTATTTTACACTACATATAAGAATTAGAACTTTAATAATCATGCCTCATATTGCAACAAGCCTAATGTATTGCTTTATCAACCACATGTATAAAACCCAAGTTGTATATTACAGCATCTGGCTATAAAAATCCACATAGAATTCAATTAAAGATAGGTATCTATAAGCAAACAAATCTGTGTTATGGCACAATCTGTCTGGTAGTTTGATCCATTTAAATAGTAGTCGAAGAGCTAATTAAATTCAGGCATTTCAAATCCTTCATGGCCATTAAAATAGATAAATAAATAAGAAACTAAAAAAGAAAAAACAACAGAATATGCCTATGCAAGGACTCTTGATCCAAACAAAATCACACCCATGGAGGTTCTGTTTCTTACTGGGTGTGTGCAGTTGGAAGCACATAATTACTGCTTTTGGTATCTCTTTTTGGACAAATGCCACTGGCAACTCCCTATTTCAAGTCAGCACTATTTTTCTAGTCATCTGATTTTATGTTGATGGTTCTAACAAATAAATATATAGTGAAAAAGGCAGTGTCTGGAATTAGACAAAATATTACCACTTTTGGCTCAAAAACAATGCAGAGTCAAACAAAAGCAGACAGTAAACATCCTGTCAGATTTGTTTTATATTCTATTATAATCCAAATAAAGTTATACAGTGGAATTATACAGTAGCTGATGAAAAAGTAATGTTCATTCAGATAGTTCATACAACTATAGGTTGGGTACCCAGAAAAACCAGACTATTTCCAACAGGGCCCCATATAATGGTAACATTAAGGGAGCATTGGGATATAATGAGTTTATTTAAGAACCTTGGATCAGGTCTGGCTTGCAAGTTGTCTTCCAGTTTATTCTACAGATTTCATTTGGGCTAAGGTCAGAGCTCTGTATGGGCTATTCAGTTTCTTGCAGAAGACAGCTCTGTAACGGTTGTTACTGTAGATCGGGCTGGACAACATTTTATACCTCATTCATTTATACCACATTCGAATGTAAAAAGAGTTGGGGAGCAACACAAGCATCAAAAAGGTTCCTGGGTGCCAATAAGTACTGGGA